>CM048819.1:69061624-69640506 GCA_026586065.1 Dioscorea zingiberensis | reverse complement strand
ACTTATCAAGCCATGAGTACCTGATGTTGATGTTGTTGTATTGGATGACCATTCTTCAAATATGAAGTGCTTAAAACCTTAATTATCATAATTCACAAGAAAATGTTAGAACTAGAGATCAGTGAAATAACTAGTGATGAATTCTTTTCTTTTCTTTTCTTTTTTTCTCAAAAGAATGATTGAAGCTAGACATACACCAACTTGTTCATGAAGGAACTTGATATATTCGATGGCTTCATGGAGAACCGATGCTGTATCAGTCTGGAGAGAAAGAGAGAGAAAAGAAAAGAAGATTGCAATTCAGTTAGAAAGAAAAAACAAAAAAGAAAAGGCAAAGAACATTGCTTTAATGAACTGAAACGTTTCCAAGCACTAGAGCTCTTGAAAGAGCTACTGAAAACAATTCACCTTTCCAAAAGGCGAGACTAGTTGCTGGAGCGCAGTGATTCTGTCCCCTAGTTTCTCCTTTCTCACCTACAAGCAAAACAGATAGCTATCATGCATATATTCATATTCATCTGTTCTCTGCTAGCTGCTTGGATAGAAAGAGAGGAGATCAACAAATTAGAAAGACCATCGATCACAATCCTGGCCTCTAAGATCCTATTGTACGTACCTTAAAAGTTGGTAACGGAGATGGTGTCTCGATCCGAGGCTTTTTGAAGGCTGCCTGATCACTGCTGCTTTTCTTCGTTCCAGAGCTCGAATCTCGAAGCACAGCTTCTGAGTTTGTCTTCAAGATTGAATTCATTCAAGCAAATTAATTAGCTCCAACATCGATCAATACGTTTAGCTTGCAGAAACCCTAATAAACATCACATACAATGAACTACATACACGTACAGTATTACATGATAATTAACAAACCTTTATACTGAGGCTATTATTAATGTTTATCGGTTTCTGCTCCAAGGACTGCGGCATGAACTGCGAAGACAGTACTGAAGAGTAGAAGGGTGACCTCACATCACCGGCAGCTCCGGCAGGCATTCCAGAAGGGAGTGTTGTTGGAGAAGTGCAGCTGATTAGAGAGAGGCTGATGCTTCAGTACTGGAGATGATTTGAGGAACTGAGGGAACTTAGCCCATGAAGCTTGGAGTAGCTCGTTGGGACGGTAAGCCATGGAGCTAGACTCGTACTCAGGTGGTTGCTGTGGCAGCTGTACCGTTTGAGAACTGGAAGAGTATCCATAAGAAGCTGGAACTAGAGTAGTGTAGTGATGCTGGTCCAGTAAGTAGCCATGGTTCATATCCTTGAACAAGTTCACCGATGAATCATCGGCGTTTCGCTGTTCTTGATTACAGTCCATGGCCGCCATGTCTTCTTGAAGCATGGCATGGAAACTAGTCTCAGCTCTTCCACTACTTCTCCCACTACTACAAATTAAAACATGGAAGTTAATCCGGATGAAAAATAAAAAGGGAAAGATGTCCATGCATGTATACTCACAGCAAGCTGGCTTGATTCCAATCCATCATGGGAGACGAGAGGCCGAAGCCGGGTACTTGCAAAGAGGCGTCAATCAAGGAGCCGCCACCGGCATCCATCTTGTGTGTTTCTTGGTAGGTGACTGAGCTGCCAGAGCAGGAGGCAACCGGCTCCTCACCAGACCTTTGCTTCCCTTCCATGTGCTCCACCGCCTCCTAGCTGGCCCAGGTGAAACCCCCTCCGGCGGTGGCACCGGTGTCAGCGGTAGCAGTGGAGCAAGAGATGGAAGCAGCAGTAGAAGCAGCGGCAATCCTTGGTGTGTTCCACCAGCTTCCATTGCATAGTTGAAACTCATCTGACATGGTTCGCTTGATGGAATGCTTGCTGCTGTGAAGGAATGGAAAGGATTTGGAGCTATGAAGGTTGGAAATCTCTTTTATATATATATATATAAAAGAAAGAAAGAAAGAAAGAAAGAAAGAAGGGAGCCACAGCCAGCGTTTGTGTTGTAAAAAAAGTACGGTCTGGGTCTGAGAAAACCGGTAATCCGGTTTGACATTTGACATTTCTGGGAGAGGGAATCAGATTTATGATTAGACCTAGCTATTTATTCCTTTTTATTCTATTTTAATTCTTTCACTTTAATTATTCTTTCGCCCATCTGTGAAATTTCTTGTCTTCGCTGACTGACGCTTGACACATTATATATATATATATATATATATATATATATATATATATATATATATATAAATTAAAGTTTTGTTAAGTTCTTAAAAAAGAAAAAAAACTTTTATGTATCTTGGCTTTTTTGGGGATGTATATATCTATATATACTTTTGCTCTTCAATAAAGATGAGATTACAACCAGTGAAGGTTTACTTAATTAATGGTTGCTTTTGATGGGAGGATGTTACATGTACTCTTCTTTTATTTTATTTTCTATTTTTCCATTTCAATAGAACCCTTTATTAGTGCTAGTCTACACGTGCTACCATAAACTATTTTTCTTTTTTATTTTAGTAGCCAATAATTATATAAATATTTATATTGAGGGAATTATATATGCACAAAGATGAACTACTTTTTTTCATTCCATTGAGATAAAGAGTGTGGGAAACATGCTTGGTGTCGGTAGTGAACAAAGTTCATATGGTGAATTGACTTGTCTTGGTCGTCTAATCAGTTTCTCCCTCCATGAATTGAACAGGGACACAGACTAGGAACCAACCCACCATTCTTTGATCCATTTCATGTACACACATCAGCCTTTTCATGAAAGAACTGTGTGTATAGGCTATGTTCCCCTAGAGACATAGATCATCTGATGGATGTCATCTTCTTCAATGAGCAGACCGCTGTGCCTCTACTACAATTTCATCAGTTTGTTTGGACCACATCCAATGGCCGCATTTTTAGTGGTCCTAACTTTGCAATCAAATCATCTACTTCTCCCTCTTTCTTGCATTATATATATGTTGATGCAATAATAAATCTTTCATAAGGATCAACACTAATTATGATCAACAGTTGTGATATGTTTTCTTAGGTCAGATGATGGACAGGGAGGAAACGCTAGTTGTATGCGTGATTGCTTAGGTGGGAGTCTTCTTCAGACGAGTGTTTTACTGCTTGTTCATTGCTCTTAGGCAGCTAAAACCTGTTAAGAAACATGAGGGGTCTCACATGAGAGGAAAGATTGAGAGCATTTCTTTTTTTTTTTTTTGAAAAGTTGTTACCTCATTTTTTTTATCCAACATTTTTTCCTTTTGTCTTTGGTTCCCAAGGGTTATCCTCTGTCATATTGTTGTCTTATTTCCTGACCAGGGTCATCACCGCCATGTTCAAAAACATGTCATTTTGGAGATCTGTGTTGCTTATTGGAACGCTTTGGATGAAACCACATGTATGTTTAGATTTGGCCTATATCAAAATATATATATATATATATATAGACAGACCATGGCCCTATCACTCACCAAGATCAATATTAATTAACAGAGTGTGTGCTTTAATATGGACTGAAGCATTATCCTAGCTAGCTACCTCATTTTGCTACTAATTGTTGTTGATATATATGCTAAACTTTATTAATCCAAAAACAAAACTATTCCATTGATCCCCATAATCCGAGTTCTCGAACTGTTAGAGTTATAATATTTATATATGAAGTGTGGTGTCAGTGCTCTAGATTTAAATAAATCAATTATCAAGTTATTTACTTAATGAAAGAGAGAGATGTACTTGATGAAGTTGGCTCCAATGATAGCATATTAGTTAGGTTCACTAAGCTCCAAGGCAAATTGGCTTGCTTTACAGAAAAAAGAAAGGATTTCGAACCATATGTTTAACAACCCTATAAGCTTTTCTTTTAGCATCTATCATACAAAATGAAATGAGTCTCAAGCTTTACATACTTTCCGGATTCTCTAACCACTTTAGATTTCTATAGTAGAGTAGTAGATGCCATTATCTGTAGACCCAATCTTTGAGTCTGCTTTTCCCTAAACCTATCTGATCTTAATTAGTCTCTAGCTAGTGTGAGACTATGATTGTGTGTGAATTTTAAAGCAATCACTATTGAGTCAACAGCTTCTCAACAGGGACCATCCGTTTGTTGTACCTCACAAGGACGTACTGAATGGTATAGTGTAACCACCCAGGGGATTAATTAGAACCACACTGCATTGTTAGGGTTCTTTAGTTATGTCCTTGTGGCATTCCCTTCAATAGATTATATATATCACGATCACCACCCAATTATTTGGTCTTACTATCCCAGATTTTGGGTGATTGTCCTTAAATTACATGACTAAATTTATTTATTAAGAAGCATATATGGAATTCCCTTATATATGCCTGGCTCATCTCTAGTATCACAATTATGCTCTTTTTTTTCTTTTTTTTAAAAATAAAAGTGATAAGCGCATTATGGGAAGTCAAGGATAGGTATAAGTGTGGAGCCCATCTCAACACACCTGAGCCCTCACCTATGTAAGTGGGGGTTCGAACTCAATTCATCTGATAGAACACACCCTATACAGAAACCTGATACTAATTGACCAAAAAACCGTTGGTTATCACTATTATGCTTCAAAATAAGATAAAACATACTTATGAATGAATGAATAATATGATTACATTAAGGGAAAAAATTTCTTTATGCTCAATCCCTTTTATGGTTTGAGAGAAATGGAAATCGATTCACTGATAAAACTATTGGTCTTTGAGGTCACGTCAATAAAATAGTTCTATGCCCCAAAACAATTAAATAAGACAAAGCTTGACAAGGCAGCATCTCTTATAAAACATGGTGTTACCTTCTCTAATAATCACATTTGTCACCTCAGGACATATAAGAAGAAACATGAATTGAGAAAGATTACATTTAAACTAATGTTCACGAAGAAATTGGTTATCACGTTCTCTCTCACAAGAAAAGATCAAGAGATTGAGATATGTCGGGAGAATGTTTCTTTGGGAGAAAGTGGTCGGTGAAGACCGAAGTACTTCATATGATTTTGAGGGAGAGATTGGTTGCGATCGACGACTATTCTGCTTCATTCCTTCAACTCTACAGTATTAACTCCTCATTCTGAGATCGACCT
Organism: Dioscorea zingiberensis; assembly: GCA_026586065.1. NCBI lineage: Eukaryota > Viridiplantae > Streptophyta > Magnoliopsida > Dioscoreales > Dioscoreaceae > Dioscorea > Dioscorea zingiberensis. Next base: position 69,635,470 of record CM048819.1, on the reverse strand, counting down.
CCAAGGAATGAACCTTCTAGAGATAAGGAACTGTGGATAAAGATATCAGAGCGCTCGTGCTCGGGGTGGGGACCCTCTAACACTTAAGTCAGGGACTCGAAAGGGAGATAAGAGAAAGAGAGGGAAAGAGAGAGAATATAGAAAGGTTTCAGAGAGAGAGATATCCATACTAGCGCTCAATCTCAGTGGAATCCAAAATCTAATTAAAATCTCAGTTTCAAGATTACATTACCTTTTTGTGAGCCGATGACCTCCTTTTATAATTTGGGGACCCTTATCTGCCAGCTTTCAGTTCCTTTTGAAATTCATCCTCAACCGTTGAATGACTAAACGATCATTTTGACAGTTAGGTTCTCATCTCGACGCTTATGATCATACCATATGTAAAAAGGTAGCATGGTGCTACAAAGCTCCTGTATTGTGCGGGGGGTGGAAAGGGTCAGACCACTTGGATCTATTGTAAGCAACCTTACTCTGCTTTTTAAAGCAAGAGGTTGTTTCCATGACTCAAACCTATGACCTCCAAAGTCTGAGGCAACAACTTTCTGATTCGCCAAGGCTCACCTTCCTTGATAATGCAATGTGTCTTTAGTTATTTTCCCCTAACACTTGCCCCCCTTCCCCAAACTCTTAGGTTGACCAGTTTTCAGCTCGGTACGACATGTAGAGGTCGGTTATCGGATGATGGTATGATTCAATCCGAGAGTTAAGTTCTCGGCTATCTGACTACGAGTTGCTTTTCAGGATGCGATCGAGCTGGCGAAGTTGCTGCTTCGTATGAACTTTGATTGACGGGTCACGACTTTTGATGGACACAGTATTTCAACTTTCAAAACGTCTTCATCTGAAAAGAAATGATAATATCCGACGGATAGGATCGTCTTGTGGCATCTAGAGGTAATGGCCCACGTGTCGCCAATCCGCGCGTGCGTCCGTACAAAGAGTCTTTTGAGCAGTCAGATCTTAACTAATTACCCTCGGGGAAGCACGTTTGCGAGTACCATTTATAAATAGGCCTATAGAGGGCTGTGGTTTTACATTTGTGATCCTTGAATTCTTCTATGCCGCCACTTGAGGGAGTTTATTTTAAAGATCAATGACCTTGATCTTCCCAGGATTCGTTTCGATCCTTCTTTGGTTGACCATGAATATGAGGAACTTCTTTGAATGCACCCCAAAGGCCCACTTACTCGGGTTAAGCCACATCCCAAAGTACTCGGAAGGTCTCCTCTTGGTCAGTGGTCTGTTGATCTGCTTTCTTGCCCTTTACCAACTTTTCGTCAACATACTCGGCCTCAACGTTCCTTCCAATCTATTTCCAAAAGACTTTATTCACTAGTTTTTGGAAGGTCATGCCGGCATTCTTCAGTCCAAAAGACATAACTCAGTAGCAATATGTCCTTTTATCCACGATGAAGGAGGTCGTCTCCTCATTCGACCTCGCTATATTGATCTGATTATATCCCGAGAAGTCATCTAGGAAACTTAACAGCTTATGCCCAGCTGTGGAGTCGACCAACTTGTCAATCATAGGGAGAAGGAAGCTATCCTTTGGACATGCCTTATTGAGGTCCATAATGTAGATACACATCCGTCATTTGCTGGTAGATTTTTTGACCAAGACTACGTTGGCGAGACATTCCGGGTAATGGACTTCTCGAATGAATTCACTTTGAACAGTTTGTTGATTTCTTCTTGATAGCTTATTGTTGCGTTTTGCGGCGAAGTGGCGTTGTTTTGAATAGCGGGCTTAAAGGAAGGGTCCGCGTTTAGATGGTACTCCATTACCCTCATCCCACCACGACAAGTCTTAGAGTCCAAGTAGAAGACTTCTACATTTTCTCACTAGAACTTCAGCGTTTTCTCATGTTCGCCACGTAGCTTTGCACCGATCCCGAATAGATGTGATACGGATTTGAGTCATACGCTAGGTGTACTATGATTGAGTCTTCTACGGGGAGTAGCTCTCTAGGACGACTTGCACTTAGTTTCTCCCATAAATACAAATCCTTGAGGACTCCGCATCTTTCCTATAGTAGGGCTACATAACATTGTAAAACAATCGGTGGCCCGTCTCCCTTGGGTTTCCACACATGTGCTCGGTTGGGAACTTTTATCCCTAGGCAAAATAAGTAGGGTGAGACAAGCTACTTCAGGGCCTTCAATGATGACGCTTCCCATCTTCGGTAGAATCAAGTTCTGATTCAATTCGGCCAACAAAATACCATGCTTTTATTGAGCCGAGAAACTCCATTTTATAGTTTTAAGGGCAACATGCTTTGCTTTCAATACTTTTAGAATTAAATCCTTCTACCACCCAAGGTGAAGGGCCAGTTATTTGAATGATAGTTAGGTTCTCAGTTTGACAGCTTATGATTGCAGCTTCTTTTCAATTGTTTTCTTACAACAACACTCTCTCTCACATAAAAATATGGAGAGAGTTGAGACATATTTGAAAAAATATTTCTACTAAAATTAAAATGAGTTGTTCAAATTTGCAAAACCAAAATAGAAATACTACACTTAAAAAGCTAAGTTCCAGGTTTCTCATTTTGCCCACAAGATTTATTTCTTGTACTGTGAGCTATATCCACTGTAATTACTCATAGACAAAATCTATATACATTGAAGCAACACCATTTGGCCTTTTCTTAAAAATAACTAGTTAATATTTACACAACTCACATTGGTGAGTTGTATTTTAGAATCTCATATGTTTTATTATCCATTGTAAAAAGAAAATTAGTATTATTTAACATATATACATATGTTTTGCTATATATAAAATTTGTATTTATTTGAGGAAAGGATCTCTTTTCAAATTCACTTTAATCTTCTGACAATATAATTAGTGACATGTTTGGAGAAATCTTATTCCCAAGTAAGGGCTGACGTCATGCTTAGGTGTGGGATGTCGTGAGTCAAAAGGGTGGTCAGGGCATGCGCAAATTGGGCGGACAACCGGCCCGCTCCATCAAGTCAAACCCTGACAACGGACACAATACGTGGTTTGCCATTATAGAAGAACTGGACACCCTTTTATAATATTCACTTCTCACCAACATCTCCTCCACTCCTGATTGGTGATTACCACTAGAGTGTAACCATTCATATATATATCTGTTTAGTTACAGGATTCGCTCTAATTGTCATGTAAGTTTGAATGATCCATTGTTTGTCATCGAATCTAGCTACAATATTTCAGAGAAAGAAGAAAGAATCTTTCCTTGTTTTGACAAGTATAGAAATGAAGGACATATATATATTATATATAAAGACAGACCAACGCATTTGAGAGTATTCATCCTACACCTCCCATTTGTTTTAGTTTGTACACCATGCATACAAAGCTGATGATTTAGAGAACACCTCACACCATATAAATGTAACGTCTCGTCCTCTTAAAGCTTGGTTCCTCTCTGATTTATCCACTTCTTTGGGTTTTGTTTAGCATGTTCTTTTCCATTCTCAAATTCTCTTTCTCTTTGTTTTTCTAGTGATCTCTAGAAGAAGTTACAAGTTAAAATTATATATGTAAATTATGATGATTAAGGTTTAATTTAAGCAAGTTGGGCATGTGCATGTGAATGAGGAGGAAGGTGAAATTGTGTAACTTTATCACGCACACTAAAAGCACACACCTGATTAATGGGTTTGTAGGGATATCACTAGAAGTCAAAGCCACATAAAGTAAAATACATATAAATATATATATATATATATATATAATCAATCCAGCTTCAGTTTGAAAGCACTAGTGATGTCTAGTTTGAGTGTTAGGTTAGGCATGAGAGGAAAGATAGAGATGATTAGTTTTTAGATTCTCTGGATGGATGGAATTGGTCACCATTTGAAGCAGTATGTACGCGAGGGTGAGATTCACGCTCACGCTTGCGGAGTTGACCCTACGCTATATGCTTTGTCATCTTCTGGTGGAGAGAAAAGCAAGGGTTTTAAGTGCTGAAAAGGAGATATAAGAAGAGTTTTCAAAAGTAGTGTGTAACTTCATTGGCTTACTGAAACCCATGGTCCATACTCCATTTGGGTTTTGAGTCAACAGTGTGTCTATTCGTTGAGTCAAACCAGGTATCTCAGCGATGTCCGCCTTATTATCAATACTCATTCTCTCTCTCTCCTCACACACACACACACACAGACGACAGCAGTGGTGTGGCCGGTTGCATTTGCGTGTTGCTTTATATCTCAAAAACAGACAGATATGGTTTGTCCGAGGAGTGACACAAATCTTGGGCGTGGGACAAAGAGATGTTTGTCTTCTCAAGTTATTCAGAAGAATCTTTGGGTGGCGTTACATGAGGAATTCCCATGATCTTTTTATTTTGTGAGGATCCATATCATAATAGTTATTTATGTTTTGACCATGCATTTTTCATTAATTGTTTTCCATCTCTCAGAAAGATCTGAAGATCATCTAAAGGGTGTGAACCCAGTGGGATGGAACCGCGTAGATGGTTAGGGCAGGCTGAGAATCGAATACGACAATGAGGTGGGGCACGTGCGTGTAAAAACTGCATGCCTACCCTTGACTTACCTCATGGTGAGGCGGCGCATTTGTCGCCTTTATCAAAATAAGATTATCCCTATAGTTTATTTGGGTGTAATTGTTCTAGCTCTCAAACATGATATCAAAAAGTTTTGTAAATAAAATGGATAAAATATTGAAGCTTATTAAATTCAGAATGACAAGTTAAATAGGATGGTAAAACATAATTATTAGTTAGAAAACAAGAAAAACAAGATCATTTGTACAGTACCCTTTCTTCCTCAAAATAATTCCCCTGAACACTACCGGCGCCATTGTTTTCATAAACAACATGTTTCATTAAAGAGATTTGGCTGAAACAAACGAAGGAAAACAATATTTTCTAAAAACTAGATAGCACTCTCTAATGGGTGGTGCATGAGTTTGGGGAGATGAAAAGTGAATCCACAAGCTTTTTAAGATTGTCGGCAACCATATACTCGCTTACATCTAATCATCATCATATTAAACAAATTCAAACGCCTTGGCCCATGCATATTTTCCACTTTGTTATCTTTTATTACTATAACCTTCTTTTAAGTTAGGCTGGTTCCAAAATTGTAATGTGAATCAAAGCTAAGGCTAAAAGCTTTCTATGCTTGATAACCTTTGGGAAATTGGTACTTCTAAAATTAAGAATCCAGAGTTTGATTCCCAAGATATATATATATCCTTCTTCTTTTGATTGACTCCTCCTCATCTCTTAGGAGTTACAGAAAAAAAATTGTGGCCATGCCATGTCCAAAGCTAAAGAGGCTTTTCCACATTCTCTTTGATAAAATTCTAAACTCAGCAGTAATCGATTTGGGTCCAGTAGATTTGCTTGACACACATGCAGTACTGAAGGGGTTGGACACAACCAACTTGAACTTAGGGTTGATTTAACATGTCCTCCTTATGGTCCAAAGAGACATGAAATAAGATATGCGGTCATATCTTGTCTTCCTCTTGTCTTTTACCCTTCTCTTCACTTGAGCAAATTAAACCCTACTGTTTTTCTTAATTAGTATCTTATAACTTCTATTTATTTAACTGTTAAAAAGAAGTTTTTTCAACCTAACCCTTAAGCAAGAAGAAACCTAAAAGAAACTAATTACTTCAAAAAGCAGAAAGCTTGGCTACTCTTTAACTCACAAGTAATAATATTATAAAACAAAATCAAATTTTCTTAAATAGTTTTATTAAAATATTTCCATTGTGACGTGTAGCATGTGTCATTAAAAACAATAAAATAGAGAAGAAAAAAAAATCATTTTTGAAATATGGAGTTTGAATTTATATAGCTTTAATTTATTGGCTTAAATTGGAATTATTTGAGAAGAGGGTCAGTATGTCTCATGATGGTGAGAGGAGAGACTTTGAAGGGATGGGTTGAATCTACTCCTCACATTCCCTTTCTTCTTGGCTATCATGTCTTTTGGAACAACAAGATGATACCTTATTTCATAAATACACTTCTAAGTATGCCCCCACTTCTCCTATACATTCCCTTTTAAGTCTTCAAGCAAGAATGCTTTGCTTCCAAGCTTAAGATTAATAATAATACCACTGCATTCACTCATTTAATTCATAAAGTTAATCAAACCTCTCATAACATTCTTGAAATAGTGATCAATATATATGGGATATATATACTCAGGAAGGATCTCAATGCTCACAATCGTCAATCTAGAGACATTAAATGGCCTACAAAAAGAGAGGACATGAGCACATGATGGGTTCTTAATTGTTATAATAACACTACTACATGCATGCATGCATGCTTGCTTGAGGGTGTTGTGGGGAAAGAGGAAGGCCTTCTTTTGTCTGAGAGAACATAATCAAATTCCATTTCAGGCTAGAAAAGATGAACCTTGAGTGGCATCAAAGAAACATGCCAAGAATTGAAGAACTATATATATATAAACTAATAGGGCCAGCCATGGTTTCAAGCAAATTAAAGAAGTCTTAATTTGGTGATGTTTTTATTTTTATGTCAAACTCCAACACATTAAATATTAATACTCAGCTAGCTCTTTCTTTTCTTTTTGAAAAGGTGAATAAACCATATTTATTTATCAAAGTGATAATGGTTTACATTGCGTGGTAGACGGATTGTAATCGTAGTTTGTGATTGCTCTCCCAAGCCAGGCAATGTCCCTCATGATCTTGTTCTTAACTTCGGGTTTGAAATTTGGGTCCTCTCTGGAGGAATCTCGCGCCGTCGACCCTTCCGTGTGTGACGGCTGTGGTTCCGACTTGTAGGGTTCGCCGGGCCACTGCAAGCTCCAAAATTTCGGCCTTTTCTCAGCTACAGTGATCCAACCAAGAGATAGTGAGGAAAGAGATCTCACGAATAATTTGTAAGAAAACGTGTTGTTTATCCTGGAAACACCGTCGATTTCTCTCCCCCCATATGCTCCAGGTTATTGCTATTCAGCTAGCTCTTTTCATAAATGAATTCATGAAAAGAAAGTTAGTAGGACATCACTGTTTTCTGACATCCATTCCATGGACTGAGATGTTGAGCATATTGCCATCCGCCGCATATTCAGTGCAAACCCACCCAAAAAACAATTGGATTGAGACCACCAAATCTATTGCATGTGTTTGTGATCTAAGAGTGTCTGTCATTAATTCAGACTGCAAACACAACTGTTTGATCATCACATCAACATATATTAATCCAGACAAAACCATACATGCAAGACAGTATTAGTTAGCTTACTTAAACAAAGGGTAGTGAGGTATGAACAACCTAATCTTGTAAGTACTCTCTGGCTTCCATTGTTTGAATTTAATAACTTCAAACCTTGGACTTGAGATTGTAAAGATTATATATATCATGAGGATCTAATCTAATTCTTCTTCAAGTTAACATCATCTTTAAGAAATCCTATCCCCCCACCTCCATTTGATGTCATTTTAGATCATCTCCACCCCTTTTTAAATATCTCCTTGTCATATATGATACATATATATATATATATATATATATATATATATATAGACACATTTCCATCAATGGTTTTCCTTGAGAGCATCTTGGTCCACTAAAAGAAGGCTGGAAGGAATCTCAACACCCTGTCCATGTCCAATCTTTTGCAATGGGAAATTTGACGCAAGTGAACGGCCATGTTTCATCAAATTGTCATTATCACTGCTGACTTTGGACAATTAGAAGCCTTTAACTTTTCTGAGATTTTTCTCATTGAGAATATATTATGCTTCATGTTTATGTTTCCTCCCAAGCTCTTTGAAGCTTTCTTCTATTCACTGTATTAATTCCGAGCAATGTAATGTGCTTACCAGAAAAGATCTTCTCACCGTGTCGACATAAGAGACCGACATTTTCATCCTGGTGCTTCAAGTTGTTCAATCTTTTGACTGATCATAGACGCAAGTAAATGATATCTTGATATTAGATTTGTAAAAGTTTTTGACACCTGAAGTTTTGTTAATGGTCACATACGTACATATACAAGGATGATAAATGTGGCAATCACATAGGTGGATTGACAGAATTGTTGAGGGGAAATTTTCTTTTTATCACGGAGCTTATGACCGTATACTTGTTACTTGTGGTTCTTCAAATGAATGAATCTTTTAATGGAGGATCCCTTGCTCACCACCAGCAGAATTGCACAAGCCTTCCTCGGTATCTTCATTGTAACAGTTCCTGAATCAGGTATAAAGCATCATATAATAGAAAAATATCATCTGATGAAAATAGTTAACCATGTTTCAGTCCAAAAGACAGAACAGCTATACATTCAGGACAGGGTAAAATTCTTGGAATCAATCATCGCTAATTTGTTTGACCAACAGCAACGTTACATGCAGTTCTTTTCTTGAATTCTTGGTTCACTCAAAAAGGTGTGACATTATATATCAAGTTTTGCTACAAACAGAAGCTTCTGTTTTTTGGAAGTAATTACATGTTTACATCAATACCACAAATACGATAAACTTTGAAATAGCATCAAGATGCATTTAAAATTTACAATGAATAGCTAGTTTTTGTGGAACAAATTTCACACATTCTATAGAAAAGAGTTCTCACACACCGGAAGAGTTGATTGTTAGTATACATGCTTAATTGAGTTGGTAAGGTTATTAACCTATTCCAGGGACAAACTATCTGGTATAAGATGTTTGATATGCCCAATTTAGTTATCTATGCATCTTTATCTAGTCTTCAGTAAAGTAAATAATGACCAAATCCTTAAAATGATACCATTAGTGAGATTCAGAATATATAGCATGCTGATATTTGATAGCTAATAAAGGATAAAGGTACCGACCTTTAGTACGTATAAACAAACTGGAAATCATAGCTAAAACCAAGGCAACTGGACTGAAAAACCATCCTGTGTTGACCCTGCTATGAATCCAGAGTCTGTTTCACATACCGCGAGGGCTGATGCGTAACATTGCTCTAGCTTTTCTATCAGGTGTGCATCCAGATAAGATCATTTCCTCGTATACAGCTGGAACCTGGTGATAATCCATAGAAACCTCTTCAAAAACAAATTCTAATTAAGAGTGCATAGGTTAGCACAAAGATTAAATCAGATGAGCTGCAAGAAACACAAAATTACATAAAGTAATTTTCAAAAAAATATGGTAATAGGACCAGTTATCCATCAATAGTACTAGTCTTAGTTATGGTTCTGTATTTATAGGCGTAATAGTTGTATAAAACTACTTAGCAATATGCAAATAGTAAATACTCTTATCACTAATGATATCTAAAAGTGCTGTGACTACAGTTTTACTGCTACACAACTGGTTAAATGCCCTGACTACTATTTTATAATTACCAATACTGAAATCATTTCAACTATACATGGTGAGCAATACCACTAAACCAACATTGACATCTATGCAACCAAGTGACTCCTACTACTGCCAGCTGTCTAACTACAGACGCTATTCAAGATAATTATTATCATTAGTAAATCACTGCTGCAGGACTATTACTACTACCAGTCTCCTAGCAGGAATGACCCGTGAAACTTCATATAGATCCATAGTTAAGAAACAGAAGTGTAGTTAAAAACTTAAAAATTAAGATTTATCCATTAAAAGAGGGATTGAGAAAAGAGGAACACATACATATATTGGATAACACCATGATCTTTTAGCACTATGGAGGTGCTAAATTGATATTGGAATTCTCAACTACATGTAATATCCAAGTAAAATGAACATGCCAGCTTGTGGGCAGAGCCTATTCAACCCAATTCACTAAGGAAAAGCCCATTATTCTGTCAACCATGTCAAACTTGGGCTGGATAAATGTTCAGCTAAATTAGGCTTAATTTTAACTTCTAAAATAAAGCAGTGTTGTACAATTTTTAATCATATAACAAGATTTGACTATGATACAATCATGAGACTCATGACCCATTGATTTCTATTTAATGTTTTCCATCCCAAGTTAAAACAGTTGTTTGGCATAAGTTTGGAAGCTTGTTGAACCAAGCCAACTCATATCTGCCTTGGACCATACTCAAGGGAACATATAAGAATGACACTCCCAAAGGAGCATACAGGATTTTGCAAGCAGCACAAACTGAGATACATTACACCTAAATGATGTAACCCTTTTCCTCTAAAATAATCTCTCTGAATCATATATCCAAGTATACTACAATGCTAAACCTACAACAATCTCTCAAATCTCCCCAAAAGCCTGTTTCATAAATCTACAAACAAATATAAGAAGGCCCTGAAGTGTAAGAATGACATAACACTTCACACAAAGGTATGCATGATTTCCTGAACACCCACATGTCTTTGAGGTCATATTCATCGCATAATGTCTTTAACTGCAGGCTATGCATAAGTTGGGATGAATAATTCTAGAATTTATATTGCATTTAATATTTAAAAGGGCAAAATAAGAGAAGTTACCTTCTCAAAACTTCTCCATACGGATTAAAGCTTTCATAAGGGTAGTATAGGTCACAACATCAGGCTTGACATCCTACAATTAAATTAAATAAGTGATGTTAATGAAATTCCAAATTCTGAAAGAATCCAAAGAATAGTGCTCTTTGGAACAGAGTTACAGAAGGTATACTTTGATATAAAGAAAAACTGATACTGAAAAAGTACAATACAATAGAAAAGGTTTATAAGCTCACATTTTTCTTTCATGAACTGCAGTACAGCGAATGCTTCTGCAGCATCTCTCCGATCCTCACCAAAATGCATTGATTAAAAAGAGTTGAGCACCAAAACACTGGGTTTTATACGTCTGCTCTCATTACCCTGAATGCGTTTATAGCTTCATCTGATAGACCCTGCAAAGTAAGAGTTCTAGTGAACACAGGAAACTATATGCAACACAATTAAAAGCCATAGCTGTTTAAAGAGGCCATAGGATGCGCGCGCATACCCTCTGTGCATATGCATTGACTAAAGCATGGTACATGCATTAGGAGAAGGCTTCATCCCTCCAGCTTCTCATTTCCTCCAAACACTGTATGGCTTCCTTAAACCTCCCGACTTGCCATAAACATCAACAAGTGTAGTGTAAGTCACCACGTTCGTGCATTAGCGGGTTGCAATTTCAATCTCTCCAATAATCCTTCTAGTTCTTCCCATTTCTCTTGCACCCCCAATGAATTGATCATGATATTGTACGTAGTGATGCATGGGCTGCAACCACTATTCTGCATATCCTCAAACAGCTTCATCGCTTCATCATGCCTGTCCGCCTTACAATGTCCATCAATCAAAGTATTCCAAGTGACCACATCCGGCTCAATGCCATCCGCCCTCATTTGATCGAATGCATCCATGGCATGATGCAGGCAATTATACTTACCGAAGGTATCAATCATCACATTGTAGAAATGCCGGTCAGGGCGAATACCATTGCTCTTCATCTCCTTCAACACTGAGAAGGACTTCTGCCAATCTCCTTTATCACGAAAGCTAGCAAGGATCCTACCAAACACGTATGAATTTGGCTTCACCTCATTCATCTCCATTTCTTTCATCAAGATCCTCGCACTTTCCCACCTCCCCGCTTGCATGTACGCGTCAATAAGCAAACTGTAAGTCCGCTCATCCGCGGCAACTCCACTCCTGGACATTTCATCGAACACCAGCTCAGCGTCCTGCAAAGCTCCTGCTTTGACATAAGCTTTGAGGAGGGCGTTGTAGGCGCGGAGTTCGAGGGTGAGGTTGTGAAGGCGGAGCTCGGAGAACAGGGCCTCGGCCTCGAGGGTGCGAGCGTCGGGAAGCGAGGGAGGAGATGAGGCAGACAAGGGTAGCAGAGCGGGGGTGAGGCCAGCGGCCTGCGCAGTGGCGAGGAGAGAGAGGGCAGCATCAGGGTCGCCAGCGCGCGCGAATGCGGTGATGAAGTCGTTGGCCAGCGCGGCGTCCGGCTCGGCGGACGTCGAGAGGAAGTCACGGAAGAGACGGTGGATGAGGGAGGTCGGGGGAGGTGGGCGAGGAGGGAGCAGAGGATGATGGAGTAGGAAACGGGGCCGGGAAGTAGGGAAAGGGAGCGCATGCGAGAAAGGAGGTGGAGGGGTGCTCACGAGCATGAACGTAGGAGGAGATGATTGTGTTGAAGATGAGAGGGGAGGAAGGGTTGGCGAGGGGAAGGAGGGAAGGGAGGAGGGAGGAGGGGAGGGAGTGGATGAGGATAGAGTAAAGGAGATCGAGGGAGAAGCAGAGGTGGTGATGGTGGAGCCATGGGTCGAGGGCGGCGCCAGAGGGGATGGTGGAGGGGTCGGAGGCGAGGGATTTGAGAGAGAGTGCTAGAGAGGGGCGGGGACGGCGCGGTAGGATTCGGCAAGGCGGAGCTCGGCTGGGTCGAGGTGGGAGGGCGGGGAGGCGTCTGGCGGAGGAGGAGGGGATGACTGCGTGGAGAGGAAGTCAAGGAGGGGGCTGAAGTCGTAGCGGCGGGAGGAGGTGAGGTGGTCGGAGACGGAGGCGGTGGCGGAGATGGCCAGAGGATGGTGTTGATGGTGGCGGGAACGGGCGGCGATGGTGGTCGCGGAAGTGAATGGAGGTGAAGGAGGAGGGAGAACAAACATGGTCGGGTTTTTCGCAAGCTAAGATTTTTCTCTTTTGCTGTCTAGAGTGAGTGGGAGGGAGGGAAGAAGGTCTTTGTTATCTCTCAGTTTTTTTTTTTTTTTTTTTGTTAAATTTCTATTTTTGGTTTTATTTATTTTTTATTTATTTCTTTCCCTGCTATCGGATCCGGATTTGTAACCACAAGTAGCATCCACAACCCGATAACCTTTAGCCTTTCCTATTGCGAGCTTTTTGAATTCTCCCCCTTTGCTCTCGTGGCTGAAATCGCAGGTTCCTACCTTCCGCTGGGGTTCAGTTCATCTCTGGCGATCCGTTCTGCTATTTGAGGTACAATTATCCTCCAAAAATTTCACCTTTTTATGCTTATGTTTTGCAGCAATTGCCTTCCATGCTGATCTCAGAAAGCTCTTGAGAAAAATCTCAGAGTTTGGCATGACTGTCCTTAAAAATCTGATCTTGCTGATGATACATTGATAACCAATCATGCCGTTATTTACTGTACATTTTTTTTTGGGGGGTAAATGATATGAAATTGCTTTTGCTTATGAAGATCTTGCTATTTGTTATGGAATTTCTTGGTGGATCTATGAGGAACTGATGATGATTGAATTCTTTGTTTAGGATTTGCTTTTGCACATCCACAGAATTTATCTATCCAGTATTTTGTAATTCCCATTGATCATAGAAGGTTTTTTTTGCACCGACAATCAGTTTATCCACTTTTATGAAAAAAAAAATGACAATCAGAATAAATGAACTGTGTCTGAAATTTCAATAACCTCTAGAAATTTGAAACTTTGTGACTCTTCAACTGTCTTTTGGTGGTCTGATTAGAGTCTCCAAAGTAGCTCATGAGTTCTGAGGGGTCACAAATTCACATTCCTCAACAATGGGTGGTGGCATTATTTAGTTCTGTTTTATTAAACCAATTTTTAATCATATATTGGATTTTCTAAGCTCACTCCCTTTTCAGTGAGCTTGATTTATGTTTTGAATTTTACTACTTAATTTAGACAACCATGTTCGTGATCCCACACTCAAGGACCACTTATTCTCTAGGATACTCTATTTCAATATTATAACCATGGTAATACAATCAACTGTTGGAAGATCTTTTCTTGATCCAATATTTCTCTTGGATGGCAACCTTACTCATATGATTATATTTCCACATGTTTCTATTTATTCTTTCTTTATATCTTCTTGGTGGCACTACACAACTTCGGGTCTTAAAATTCAACTGATGATTACAATGATGCATCTCGTGATGTATCCCTTCATACCAAATTAGTTCTTCCAAGACAACATCTCATTATTCAGTGCAAGAACATAGAATATAATCAGTGGGGTAAAAGCAGAATACTAGCTGAGTTTTTTTTTCCCCGAGTCTGTGGTATGAGCCAGTCTATCAAGCTAGCATTGTATTTACCGGAAAAACCCAGGCTTTTCAATCTCTTGATAAAAGACGGACCTACAAGCCTTGACAGTATCCATTCCAGTGATTCCACTCCATTTCATTTTTTTTGTTTGTTTTGTAGCTTCTATGAATTAGTGATTTTTAATAGTAAATTTCGTTTACAATGTGACCCAAAGTTTCTTTTGTGGTATGTTGAAGGCAACCTCATTCACTATGTGTGAGAACAGGACGCTGTGATTATAAGTAACAGGAATAAATTAGAGTTTATTGTTGGGGTTGCCATGACAATGATAATATCTGCCTACAAAACAACAATACTAGCAACATTATACTATACAACTGTAGATTTAGGTACAGTTAGTTTTTGCTTGTTTGTTTATTTTGGAGGACCAAAGCAAAAGGATGTATATGGTGTCATGTGCCCAGGTATGACCATCTGCTAGTTTCAGATTTGCTGAGCCACTCTGCTACTTTGTTTATTGCCTGGTAAGAATGCTCCAGAAGAGAAGAGTATGCTGTCATAAATCATAATGATCATTCTCTGTATGCTGGTGAGTAGTGCTCTGGCCCGCTACATTGTAGTTAAAACTTGTTGAATGTAAACATCTTGATGGGATGTGGCCAGAACCAGCATCCTTGCAATGGAACTTTCAAGCACTGGAAAAGGGCCTTCTATCAAATTGTTTCCAATCCACTCTAGAGCTCCTAAAAGCAAATGGCAGTGTCTCCCTTCTAAATATGCATTTCATATGGATATTATATCATTGAAGATAAATGTAGGTTAGCTCTGCATGAAGATATACCACATTGTAGCTTGGAAGAGTTTTGTGTTTTCACACAATTAGTACACAGTGGATTGGCAATCATTCTTTTGCAATCAAGATAATGAGCCACTATTTTCCATTTGAATCCTTTAATTTCTAGTGGTCTATTTGCTTGTAACTTGTGAAGAATTTCTGTTCTGTCTCTGCTTCACATGGCCAATGTTTACTCGCTGAATTTGACATGGCAAAGAAGAATTTCGTGTGGTGGAACTCTCTTCTATTAAGAAATACTGACTTATGATATTGCTCCACCAACCTATTTGTATATCTAAATAAAGACTATCAGATGGTATTTTACTTGGCATAGTAAGACCCTCTGAAAGGAAGTATTATGTATCCTCTTGAATTAGATGATTCATCACTGTTTTCATGGGCTAAGAATAAGAAGAGCTTGAGAAATGTTGCAATCTTCAACAAGATAGGCTCAAACAAAAACTTATAGTTTTGCTTTCTTACTGTTTTCATGGGCTAAGAATAAGAGCTTGAGAAATGTTGCAATCTTCAACAAGATAGGCTCAAACAAGAATTTAGAATTTCCCGTGCATTCTTAGCATACAATTACTGCTTCATATCATGTCATATTGGGCTTTGGGCACTTGGAGAATCCAGCTTCTTCCGGTCTTATTAGTTTCTAAGGGAAGCAGTGCTCATCCCTATATTGGTTTCTAAGGGCACCAGATGCCCCATGAATGTCCTTATCCACACTTTACAGTAGTTGTGTCCTTTTTCATGGGGAGAGTTCTTAATAATAGGCCATCCATTTATCCATCCATCCCTTCACTGGACAAGGAGACAGATCAATGTGTAGTCTCTCATTTCTGATTGGAATTAAGAGCACTTGAACATTAATGACTGGAATATTGTTCCACAGGAGGCATGCAAACACTCATGAAAGCTTACAAGTCTGTCTACTCATGCTTGCAGTTATACTAACATGGCCTCTCTGAGCTGAGAAACTAAGATGGATGTCTTTAAACTTGAAAGAACTAAAGGCATGGGTTACATGTCTTTATGGGCCCTCCACTCCTATCCTCTCAATAAGAGTATCATAGTTTGTAGAAACAAAAAGGTATACTACTCCTCCAAGACACAATTATAAGGCTGAAGAACAGGTAGACAAAAGCACTGCTCAGCTCTTTCAAAAGGATGGGGGGCCTGCCCATGCTCCAAGAGAAACCCTAGGCCTTTGACAAAAAACATCTCACCACTTCCAACTCACAAGTCAAAAATAATCCATGAAAGCCAATCTAAGAGCACTAGCCAGACAAAAGCCATCCACTGAGAGAGACCATGGTCCACACTCTCTTCAGTCTTCTCCCTTTACCTACTGTTTCTGTTGGACTTTGTGATCATCATATAAAGTCTCTAGCGTAGCAATAGAATATATATTAAACCCTAATGCCTACTTTTGCTAGCTCTAGCTTGCCTCTATTTTATCAATTACACTGGTCACGTTGGCCTTGTCTCATTGCTAGGTAGCTCCCCCATTCAACCAAATAGATGTAAATTCCCTGAGATATCTGAGTATATATATTAATGGTCTCCTTTCTCTTTCTGAATCACTGTTGGAGAGCTAGAGTCTAGACCACAATACAAAGTCTATGAAGTGGAATCAACGGTTAGTGAACGTGAGTTGACTAGGGACAGGAAGCTTTAAGCTCAATCAAAGTGCAAAACCCTGAACAAAAACATTCATCTTTACTGAAAAAGTCTTCCATGGCTAACGCTGTCAACTTTTGATCGACCTTATCCCTTCCACTTCCAGACCACCTGTATATTGATCATCCCAAGTGTTTGCTCATGCACCAAGCTCTCTGCCAATGCTTGCCATGGCAAGTGTACTGCTGACTGTGATCACCTTAAGGTGCCCAACTTGGAAATTTGGGGACATGTTGATTTTGACTACTGACGCAGAGTAACCAAAGAGTCTATATTCTTGTCTTCAATAATATATATGTCATGGCCATATGTCATCCACACGGCAACAGAGAAATCAACCATAAACAATGAAAAAAAAAAATCTATATATATACTAGTAGGAGTAGAAAATCACTTTTGGATAATCATCTCTTTGTCTGAATTAATGGTTTAATTTTAGTTTTGTAGCTCGTGTGTAATCTCATGGCAAGCCACTCTCCATTATGAAACCTTGACCTTGGCCTCCTCTTATATTCCTTCTAAGTTGTTCTTTCATTATCTTATCTGTTTCTCTTTTCCAAACATTCCATCATTATCTTTACCACATTCATCTTTATGCATGAATATTCTTCATTATCTAAAGTTCTTTTATAATCACACACAACAATGTTTATGTTTGCATGCAAGTCTTTAAGTCTTCTTTTCCAAAAAAAAGTAAGTATAGAAGTACTCCTTTTATATCCTCCTATTAATACTTTTGTAGGTTCACAATCACATACTTGTAGAGAAGATCGACGAGATCATCTCCTCTAGTGGGAGAGAGAGAGAGAGAGAGGAGGAGAGTGTTTGGGTCGTCACTATCACCTAAAGCATTGACTTGGTATGAGTACTGATCTGCCAAGTTAGTGTATGGTGCTCTGAGGGGTCACTGTTGTCCTCCACCACAGAGCTCGTGTGTCTTTCCAACTAATTAACCTCCAATTTCTTAGATTGTTTCTGACATGCGACCAAAAATATAGGCCATTATCTACAATGCGTCATTCTACACTCTGAAAGGGCCACGAGCCTTGACATCTCTCTTTTTGGTTGGTGATCATCCATAACCCTACTTTTACTATTTCATATCTATATCTATATCAACACACACACACACACACCTTTCTGCTTTTTAACTGTTTGAATTGTCTCTCATTGTTTAGGGTTTCAGTGTAAGTTCAGCTCCTTTGTTTAAATGATATAGTTAACCTAGATCATAGCTCAGTTTGAAAAAGACGGAGAGAAACCAACCTTCACAAATAAAGTTGGTAACTCATTCATTCTTATAAAAAAAAAATTGAGGGTTTAAATCATGCATATAACATGTTTCTAGTGACTTGTCAACATTTATTTAAAAAAAAAAAAACAACAACATTACGTGTATATGTATGAATTAAGTGTGTACTTGCCATGGCTTGTAATATTCCCCTAGGGCCTACCCATCTGCACCTATCCATTTGCAAGGATATAACACAAGGTTGTTGTCTACCTGTCCTATCTCTTAGATCCAATCACACTCCATGAATATTTCCCCATGGCCATACATACATCTCGTGTGATTTCTCATTTTTTATGGTCTTGCTTTCTCCAAGCATTGGTTTTCTTCTTCTCCTTAGAGCATTTGGGCAAAGTGTGGGCACTTTGCACTGAGAGGTCCACATATATTCCAATAACAAGCCCTGTTAGAGCATGGCTCACCGCCCATATCTTTCGTTAAAAATGGAAAGGCATGCTTTTTGAAAATCTTCCTGTATGATCAGAGAATGCTAGCTTTCCTAACCCAACCACCATATATATATGGTTCTATCTAATCTAAGATGATGACCTTGTCTGATGAGAAAGCACAAGCTCTACAATGACATGTCGACTGATTACCCGCCGCCCGCCTTGGTGGTGCTCGATCCTCCTAACCCCATAAGCTCATGCACCCTGCCATTACTATTTTGCGCGAGGACAAGGACACTCCACTATCACCTATACACTCACCCGAGATAGGAAAAAAGGGAGAACTTGCATGTCTGGTATTATTAATTTATTTTCCACTTTTATATATCAACAAAAAGAAAAAAGGAAAAAAAGAGAGAAGATATGGATCCCTTAATGGAGTAGGTGATTGATATTTACTTATTAAATATGGAAATATAAAGTTGGTGATGAAGATAATTACGAAGGTGCACATTGAGAGGCCATAGTCACACATGGTTTTTACTTTTTTTTTTTTCCATCAAGAAAGCTAAAGACATGGACATGCAAAAGCGTGGAAAAAAAAATGGTGTGTCAATTTAGAACAATCACATCCATATCCATGTTATAAGAACAGTTTGGCTTCTGACCTTAGGTGGTAGCTAGCTTTAAACTTCATGGAACAGCAGATCAGAATTGAAGGATGTCTCCTCCTCTGGATCAGTAAATTAGGTGAATGCTTGGATTGAAAGCAACCACTGAAGGCAGACATTTGTGGAGCCTTTGATGGTTGCCCTTGCCAACCATATATGCAGGTGATCCTCGTTGAAAAACAACAGTAAAAGTAGGTACAGTCCCCCAGGACGTCTCGTACGTGTTGTGATGGATACACTTACCATTTGCCACATGTGTGCTAAACTAAATAGCTCGTGGACATGATGATCAAAGTTCCATGTACTTCAAAACATTTGAACTGATCATGAGACCAACTGATTTCACTATACTTTTTCATGATACTCTACTTATATTTTCATTTAATTAACCATTTTGTTCGTGTGTAACAATTCATGTATATATTGGGACCTTACAGTGTGACAATCACCTGAAACATTTGAGGAGAAAAAAATAAGTGGTGTTTTCAAGATAAACAACGCGTTTTCTCAAAAAATATTCATGATATTTGTTTTCTCATAATCTCGTGGTTGAATGGAGCTCCGATGGCCAAATGGCTCAAACTGGAGGCAGCAGGAAGCCTGGTGAAGCGTAGCCTCGAGTTCACTTCAGATTCACCAGAAAGAGATGATGAAGATGGTGATGTGTTTGAGGATAACCCAACTCCATCCCAGGGCAGGGCATGAGTCGGCATGAAGCAATCAAGGAGGAAAGGGAGGATTGCACCTTGAACATGGTTCCGCGTTAGCATGAGATGTATTTTACTTTTCTCTGTTTAAGTTATGTAATGTACGACACTTATCTAAATTATAAATAAATGTGGTTTATCCACTTATTCCAAAAAAAAAAAAAAACAATTTATGTAGAGACGGGAGGATGAATTGATATTGAAGGGTCTGAGGACAAGTTTCCTTGAATTCTGGAGGCTGAGAAGGAAGGGAGAGGGTGGAGGACACCCAACCATGCTGTTTTGGGGCCACTGGCCTTGCAGGTAGCTAACACTGGGACAACCATCAGATGGTGACCTTATTCAGAACGACTTTATTGTGATCCATGAGATAACATAGTAGTAGCTGTTAGCAGGTCACCTCTCACATTCTAGCCATCTTTTTCTTTCTTTCTTTTCATCCTCTTTCAGCCAAAAAAAAAAACACACAAGATATTTCAGTACTCAATCAATGATCTTTATCCACACTTTGTTATAAGATATTTACTGCATGGGATACAACATAAATTCTTAACAATAATTAAACAAGGTGTCTGTTTTTTTATATATAATAATTTCAATAAATAGGTTGGAGGCAGATGAGCTTAATTTTATGGGCTCAGATCGAGTCAAAAACAACATCAAAACCCTAAAATACTCCAACACAAGGTAGAGCATGTTTTATATTTGAAGCCTCGAGAACCACCAAGATCTGTGACTATATATATATATATATATATATATATATATATATATATATATCTCTAAAGTTCCCAAAAGCATTCAAAAGCATGGAATTGGGCTAAGTTGCATGTGATGTAAGGTGCTAAACAGCTGTTAAAGAGGGTTATGCAAGATAATATATTAGTTTGGCTCCATTTAAGACCTTAAACTAAGCACCATTTGAATATTAAAAGACCCCTATGGATAATTCTTTTCCCAAAGTGCCGGAGAACACATCGATCGGCTTTAGAAAGTGAATCAATAATTTTCTTGTCCCTAGTACTCGGGGCATTCCCTTCTACGCAGTGGAGTGGCTAGAGGAGACACATGGGATATAATATTAGAGGAGCATTAAACACATTGCTTTGAGTAAGTTAATTAAAAAAAGGAGAAGATAATGAAAGTTAAGCTGAAAAGTTTGGTGACTTTACACCAAGCTTAAACTTGTCCACTGATCTACATGCCCATGCACGTGCTTTAGATCAACTCCTACATTACAAGCAATATGATCGATGTCGGCAACCAATGAACTGATTCAATACAATACAATACAATACACTACACTACAAAGGCCATGATTAATATATAATGGCATGCATATAAAGGATTAACACATGCATGTTCATGTCTCGCAGAAGCTAGCTAAAACATAGATATATATATATATCTACATAATGCATGATATCTATGCATGCTGCAACTGTGATCCTTATGAGAAGGAAGAGGAACAGCAGGACGTGGGCATGAGTCAAAGGGGGACAAGAAGTAGAACAGGAGAAGGTTTACCAAAGAGATGAAACAGTGTGGGTGTAATTATTTAATTCGTTTATGAACAGTTAATAGTTGGGATTATGGGAGACAAGAGACACAACCGCGGATTTAAGGAGAAAGAAAGCTACATGGTACCAACTCCTCTTATCTCTAAAAAAGACTTAAAAATCTTCTTATCATGGTCAACGGTCAACCAGGTCTTCTGTTTGGACTTCCGCCCATGCACATTCTCCTATGTCTCAACATTCTTGCCCCACTTCCATGTGTAATCTGCGTGTAAGCAACGATCCGGAGGGGTCTCGAAACCAGTTGGATAATTTTGTCGCCAAATCCCGACCGTCCATTTGTTTGTGCTTCATGGGCCTGGATGTCGACCGGTCAACGGATCCATGCCCCGATGTCGGTCGAGCTCGAATCGTGTCTTGACACGTGTCATACGCCGGTGAACAAGCGGCGCTAGAGGCGGGTGCCGGGACCACGTGGCGGGTTACTATCCATGCTGGCTTGTTATCAGCGTCATTTTTACGTCATTTTTACGTACTGTTTAATTCGAAATGCTCCCGTTGTTGTAATAATTAATTAATTCTCTCAAAATATATAACATGAAAGTAGTATACAATTAATGTGACAATAATCAGTACCGTTGGGTTTGTGAAAAACAAAGGGGATGGTGGAAGGAGGATCATAAAAAGAGAGTAAGTACTACATGTCTACATGGCAATAATAAAGAGGAGAGATGGAGGTACAAAAGTAGAAGCCATGTAATCAGTGAAGGTAGAGGAAAAGTCAGGATAAGCGGGCAAAAGTAAAGGCAGTGGACGCTTGGCCAATTGTCTTCATAGGGGAGCAAAAAGATGTATAGGCGTATCACCCTTTCTGCCCCCTAATATTGACAAATGAACACTCGTCCATGTACTATATATGAAATGCATTACTTACTGCAATGAATCCACCAATGGTTGCTTTACACTTGTTCTTCTCTGCATGCAGAGATTTGGCCCACCCTCAAGTTCACAGCAGGATGAACTTCCTTTCTTGCATCAATGGATTGCTTCTTTTTTGGTTGTTTGAACTCTTGTGTTTTGTTGTCCATATTATTGATGGCACTCAACCAAGAAAACTAATTATATGTATATGCCAAACATTAATTGATGAGGCCATTGTGTTTTCCTTGTTGCAATGGTGATGGTGTGACATTCTAAAGTTTATACAAGTTGAACCACCATTGTCTTCTCTCTTGAGGAAGGCACATGAGATGCCTCCCCAAGAATGGATATATTTGAGTAATTAATTATTGGTGTGATAGTGGTGGTGGTGGTGGTTGTTATTGTAATTAATTTGTATATAGCTAATGAAGCCAAATATTTCTACTTTCTTGAGAAAAATAAAAAGAGCTATTCAATCTATCAACTTCACTTCATGATTATTTTTTTAATGGGGGGAGGAGAAAGTAATAGTGTTATAGAAATCTAGTTTATCCCTTATGATTAACTATTGATGATAGTTAAGTTGTCATGACATGGTGTTTATCTCCTTATCTAGTTTTAGTTATAAATAAGCTTCTTTTTAAAGATTGGAAACGTCTTTTCTCTTTTCTTGAATAAGTGGATAAACCACATTAGTTTATTAATGATAGTCAGAAGTACATCGCTTAATTATAAGCAGGGAAAAAAAAAAGTACATTATCTTTAATATCATAATCCTCTATCTAAGACGTAGTAGCCTCCGCCTATCAGGAAACGTCTTTTCTCATGACAATGTAAATAACAAAATGTATATATAAATATCACATAGCACTGAATCTGATGAATTGATGTAGAAATTTTGCTTTTCATTCATGAATCTTTAACTTTTCAGCTACTGAAAAGGGAGAGCTTAATTTGCACCAGCTAACCTAATCAAGGAGTTCTTTTTGTACTAGTCTTTGAGCTTGATATATCACCATCCAAATCCTTAATGGCTGACAACTAGTGGTTTGGTTGCTAAGCCTGTGTGCTTAGCACCCTTTAAAAAGCCAATTCCAAATCATGATCCTATGAGAAAACTCATGCGGATGGGATGTATTACAACTTCTCCCATTGTATCAAAGACAATTGGGACATGCCGACACCCAAGTGGGGGAGTGTCTCACAACATGCATTACTTGAATTCAGCCTTATGTTAGGTGCTTCTAATTATAGGCATTGCACTTTCATCTTTGCCAAGATGATCGAACATTCGAGTGATTCGATTTTCATACGTAATATCTTTTCTTTTATCGTACATTATTGTAGAATTTTCGAGTACTCTGTTGAAGTCGGTAACCTCGAAAAACATACGATTTATAATTTCTTTTTGACTTTCAAGGTAGTGAGGAATTTGTTTTATAGATGAATGCTATATATATATACATATTATATCAGTTTTTTTTTTAAAAAAATTTTGTTATTAAAATTTGTGTATGGATCTAAGCCGTTTAATATAAAAGTCAACGGATGTTTTGCTTCCTAGCCGTAGGATTGAGTTCGATTTTTCGGAATAAAAATTACCGGGAAGGGAGCCCGTTGCCGGTTCTTTTAGCAGCACCCGTGGTACAAGCGCGCATGTACCCGGTGTACGTTATGGCGGGTTCACCGGGCACTGCCGGTAAAATCCCCTACCTTTTTGCTTTGCTTCAACACTCCTCCTTTGTGGGATTCCAACATACAAGTTAGTGAATTAATTAATTAATTAATTAATTAATTAATTAATTAAACCAGTTCATATGGTAAACAAAACAAGGAACTCTGTCTTTATATATATTAAATATAAATAAAAAATGAGTGGGTGATAAATGGGAGTCGTCTTGCCTGGATCCCGAACCAGGGAGTTCCCTGGTTCGGGACACGTGGCAAGACGAGTGCCACACATCTGCCTCGGGATGTGTGGCCGAGGAGCATCCCGAGGTGATGCCGGGATAGCCTTCTCGGCCACACATCCCGAGACGGACGCGGTGGTTGGTGAAGCCGCTGACGTGTCCGGAACCAGGGAAGTTCCCTGGTTCCGGATCCAGGCAAGATGAATCCTGATAAATGAATGGGAAGGTATATATGTTACAGGAGGAGGCAGAGATTTATATTGTTTTTGTGAAAATGGTTAATAATTTATTAAGGCTTTAGATAATAAAGTAATTAGTTACTTTCATATATGCCCACCATTTGGTTTGACGAACTTAGATTATTTGAAGCATGAGTGGAATGCAATCACCCTTTTGTTGTTCTATATATACCCCCCAAGCGCTCCTCATTGCCTCCCCACACAATATACAAAGCTTCTTGTTCTTTAATTCTAGCGATCGATCTCTAAGGCCATTTCCATTGACTTCTGGTTCACTTTGTCCACCATGCCAGAGGCTCCAAAGCATGACACCATCCCCGAAGAGCACCGGAAGGCCCTCAAGTTCATTGAGGACGTGACCACCAACGCCGACGAGGTTCAGAGGCGTGTGCTTTCCGAGATCCTCAAGCAAAACTCCAATACGGAGTACTTGCGCCGCCATGGCTTGAAGGCCGGCGCAGACTCCGCCGCCGCCGCCTTTAAGCGGCGCATGCCTGTCGTCACGTACGAGGATCTCCAGCCCGACATCCACCGCATCGCTAACGGCGACCGCTCCCCCATCCTTTGTGGCCGTCCCATCTCCGAGTTCCTCACCAGGTATATATATATATATATATTGCATGCATACAGAGCTAGCTTATTATAAATAAGCTTTACCTTACCCATGTTGTTGGTTGATTTATGGTGCAGCTCCGGCACGTCCGGCGGAGAGAGGAAGCTGATGCCGACGATCTCCGACGAGCTCAATCGCCGGTCACTGCTGTACAGCCTTCTGATGCCGGTGATGAACCAATTCGTGCCGGGGCTGGACAAGGGGAAAGGAATGTACTTGCTGTTCGTGAAGTCGGAGTCGCGGACACCTGGCGGGCTGCTTGCGCGCCCGGTGCTCACTAGCTACTACAAGAGCCGGCATTTCGTCGAACGCCCATTTGATCCCTTCAACGTGTACACAAGCCCCAACGAGGCCATCCTCTGCCAGGACTCGTACCAGTCCATGTATGCTCAGTTGCTCTGCGGGCTCGTCCAGAACACGGAGGTGCTCCGCGTGGGGGCTGTGTTCGCCTCCGGCTTCATACGGGCCATTCGATTCCTCGAGAAACACTGGCAGAGCTTGGCCCGCGACATCCGCACGGGAACGCTCGACCCGGAGATCACCGACCGGTCCGTGAGAGAGGCGGTGATGAGAGTGCTCAAGCCCAATGCCAGACTCGCCGACTTCATCGAGTCCGAGTGCGGGCGTGACTCATGGCAGCGCATCATTCCCCGGCTGTGGCCCAATACTCGCTACGTCGACGTGATCGTGACCGGAGCCATGTCGCAGTACATACCCACTTTGGACTTCTACAGCGGCGGCCTCCCTTTGGCCTGCACCATGTACGCCTCCTCCGAGTGCTACTTCGGCCTTAACCTCAACCCGATGAACAAACCCAGCGAGGTCTCCTACACCCTCATCCCCACCATGGCTTACTTCGAGTTCCTCCCCCTCTACCGCAGCGGCACCACCGAGCCGGACCACCGTGATCTTGTCGACCTCGTCAACGTGAAGCTCGGCCAGGAGTACGAGCTCGTCGTCACCACCTACGCTGGTATATAATTAATTAATTAAAATCAAGTACCACATTATCAATTCTTCCAATTAAATGGTTAGAATTAACATGATCATGGTTATCTATCATGCATATAGGTTTGTATCGGTATCGTGTCGGGGACGTGCTAAGGGTGGCCGGATTCAAGAACAAAGCCCCACAGTTCACCTTCGTACGCCGTAAAAACGTAGCGCTGAGCATCGACTCCGACAAGACAGATGAGGTGGAGCTCCACGCAGCCGTGAGGAACGCCGTGAACCACCTGGAGCCATTCGGAGCAACACTATTCGAGTACACTAGCTACGCCGATACGTCCACCATCCCCGGCCACTATGTTTTGTACTGGGAACTCCGGCTCGGCGGCACGGCTATCCCTCCGTCGGTGTTCGAAGACTGCTGCCTCGCCGTAGAGGAGTCACTGAACAGTGTTTACCGTCAAGGCCGGGCGGCGGACGGGTCGATCGGGCCATTGGAGCTGAAGATCGTGGAAGAAGGCACGTTCGATAAGTTGATGGACTATGCGCTGAGCCAGGGCGCGTCAATTAACCAGTATAAGGCACCACGGTGCGTGAAGGCGGCGCCGGTGGTGGAGCTCCTGAACGCCAAGGTTCGGTCCAACTACTTCAGCCCCAAGTGTCCGAAATGGACCCCTGGGCACAAGCAATGGAACACAGAGAACTAGTGAAAGGATCATGGAGGAACTGGAGGTGTTCCTTTCTTATCATCATCATCATCATCATTATGAACACCTTTATTAATTAGAGAAATGGCCTTGGTTCTTTTCTTCTAGTTTTAATTCCTTTGTTTTTCTCTTTAGTTCTTCTAATCAGGTGTTTATGAGTCTCTAATTAGGTCTTGATCTCATCTGATCTGTGTACAAAAAGTTCCCATTCAAGGAGGCTTTTCTTCTTCTTCTTCTTCTTCTCTCTCTTGATCTTTTAATCTTAATCCTTCTTTAGAGTAATGTAAAAAACTCTATGATGGATGCTTTATATACAAATGCATGGCAGGAATCCTGGCCACCAAACCCTCATGGGCTGTCATGAGAGTGGCAATGGAGACAATCTCCATGAAACTTAATTATTTCTGCTAGCCAGGGAGAGTAGCATGTCTGAGATTACAATAAGAGCTATAGCACATGATTCCAGAAACTAGATAAACAGAAATAAAAAAATAATAATAAAAAAAAGATGTGTAATGATCAATCAACATGGTTAATTAGGTGCAAAATTTTTGGTATGATTTGCATGATATGAACATGTTGCTGATGAAGAGATTGAAATTGTCAGATAAGCAACCTCCTGCACCAATTTCATATCCACACTCTTCTTCCAACTTCGGCAGAATTAGTTCTGTGTGAATGACTTGCAGACGTATTCTACTGAAATTAGCAAGAAACTCAGTTGAAAATTTCACAACAAAGATGGCCTAATTCTAGCTCATCAACACCCATAAACTACAAAGAACACATGGAAGTAGAGTTGTATGTGAGGAGATGAAAGCAACAAGAGAAAGCAGTGGGGGAACCATGAAACTTTTCCAAATCAGCCAGCTTTTTGAGACACTGAAAAAGGTTACAACTAAACCATACCAAATTTAACAAAGAGATCAGTGATGAGGATGTTAACCTCATAAGAAGTAAGAACACCATCCTAATTTGGAAGCACGACCATATCTGTAAAATGAGATTGAAAAGAGAGGAGAGATTTGGCACAAGGAATTCATTCAATATCTTTTCATCTCCTCCAACTATCCAAAGAAAGAAAAACATATTCTTGAAAAGAAATGACATATTTGGATAAGATGTTGAGTAGTGCATGCAGTATAAATGTTTGGGTGTGGCATGAGACAAAGTTTCAGAGAATCAGTTCCTCCTCCATTAAATTCCCTTTCTTAAAAGAGGGGTTCTTTTGGAGTCCTTAATCCAGCAACCCACAGAGCTTATCCATTCTCTATGGAGAATTGGACCTACATACTAGTAGTACATATAGTCAATTGCAGGAGCTTTTGTTTTTCCTGATGAGCTGAGCCAAGTCCTACAAGTTTCTGGCTTATGTTGGTCCTTTTCTTGCCAAAATGGATAAAAAGAAGTGGAGTAAATAATTCTGTTTTTTTTTTTTTTTTTTTAAATTTTATCCAGTTCTTGCTGTGAATCTATATAAATTTGTTCTCCATTCCTTATCCTTTTGAACTTACTTCACTAATTAACACTTATATTTCTTTTCTTATCCAATGTTCAATGTCAAATGTGATTGATTATTCATAAACAAAGCTAATTTTCTCTATAAAAAAACAAAATAGTTAGATGAGAAGAGCTTACTTACCTTGTCCTTGGGCAGGGTGTGAGGACAAGCTCTCGAAAGTTCACGTGAAGGCCGTGGGCTTTGTCGAGGTCCACCTGATGGAAAATGGGCTTTGTCTTACTTGCACGTGCGGATGGTTCACAGCCATACGTGAAGAATGTCCCCTGCTCCTGGCCCCACACGAGTAGGGCACTCACAAACTTATAGAATTGATAGATGCCGCGCCATTTATGGTTGATTTACTCCTCTTGTTCCCTCTCAAACCTGAAAATCATGTGACTCCCTCGCACGTGTGATGTCTCCTTTCATGCATAGAAGAGTGAACCATTTTGAAGGGAAAGATAAACTTGTTAGAATGTGGCAAAGTCCTTCTTAGTTTCATTCCTATGAAAAGTGTGATAGTATTATCAAATATATCAAATGCATCAAATACATCATGTTTTTTTTTTGGTCTAAAAGAGCCACATAGTGGCTATATATTAATAAAAGTCAAACAACCAAGATAACAGCCAAGCTAGCAACAGGCATACAACGGTGAGCTTAAACAACAGGCATACAACGGCGATCTTAAAACATAAAATCGTGGTAATCGTAATCAAGTAAAAGATTAAGGATCAGCAGGCTAAGTGCTAAAACCTTTCCCTCCGTGCTTTCCTTTGCCTTTCTTCTTCTGGATCTTCTTCTTCCTCGAATCGGCAGATAGAGTTTGCACTCCCCTTCCCCGCTCCTGGGATCCCTTACGTGTGGATTTGTGAAGCTCCCATAGAGTCCTCTCATCCTCTCGAGTCCCTCCGTAATCGAAGTCCTCATCCAAGTTATCCGAAGTCACTTTGATGTGCATATGGTTCCTTGTTTGCTCCAAGGGCCCGCTTGACTCTTTCAACAAACATCCGGCGAGCACGGAGGAGCTCTCTGCCCCTCCTCGATCCAAGCCACGCGTCAATAGCAGGGGGGTTGACGAGCATGCCTTCAGCTTGGCCTTTCCTTTGATATCAACCTCCATACTTGTAGAGCCACCATTCCTGTCCTTCTCCTTGGTGGCGGAACCCACAGTAGGTCCTTCGTCACGATGGATGCGTCCTGTGAGCTGTTGTCTGAGCTCCAGCGCTTGGTCAACATTACTTGTGTTATAAGTCTCACAGCGAATCGCTGTGCGATGAGACTCGCCTCGTCCCCCGTGTCCTCCTCTACCACTTGTTCCCGGATGTACGTGTGGAGCATCCGAACAGTCAGCTCGCTTGCCACTTGTCTCAATGTGTGCCACGTGTTGGACATCCGGAACAAAGGTTTGCTGGCATCCACGAGGATTACGGGTCATCATACCTCCTGCTCCACCACGGCCGCGCGTCGCCGCAGCCGAGGACGCTCCTGGCCACGCGTGTTGGACATCTGCATCATTAGCTTGTTGGCCTCCACGAATAGGTACGGAAGGCACGTGTTGCTCTCGTGACGCCAAGCCCGCTCCTCTGCCATAGCCACGGCCGCGGCCACGATCATGGCGACGGGGAACCTTGGTCCATCTCCATCCATGGTTATCAGTTGAAGCCGTCTCCACACTAGGATCTTGGCCAATAGAAGCTTGAAAGCTATTAAGTATAGACTCTGAGACTCCCTGACGAGCCAGATCTGGGGAAATCCGGCCATCATCAGCACCAACTTGCCTGATTTCCGGGGTTTGCACCGAAGGTTCACGCCGGTTAGGACATGAGTTGGCTCCATGCCCCACCACCACACGTAAAAGCATAGAATCGGTGTTTTTTCATATAAAACAAAGACAAAGACGCGCCTGCCTTCATCCTCCAGCCAAAATCCCCGTTTCAGAGGAACAGACAGATCTATTTCAAAGCAAGCTCGAGCGAATCTTGTGCGGGATAAGGAGGTTGTAAGATCGTCAACTTTGACCAAATGTACCGATAGACGCGTGTAGGCCTCCAACGAAGTCACCATCCCAAAGAATCCAATCGGGAGATTATGGAGTTGAACCTGCACTCATTGCCTTCGCCGCCTTCATGAAGGCGGGTTCAAACAGTGGTTGCCAAGGAGCCAGTTGAAGGACGAAGCCTTGCACCGCCCAGGGGCCCCCGAAGAGAAGGTGTTCCTTAACTTCCTCAGTATCGCATCGGATGAGCAGGAAGCCATTTGGCATATCAGATATGTGGATGTTCCCAGACGCGTTCCAGAGTCTTAGGAGAGACGCTTTGATGATTTCAAATGGTGGAGACTTGCCGAAGAGCTTTCCATACAAAGCATTCTGAAATCTCGTACGAGCTCGCTGCCTAGAATCGTCATCCACTCGGACGATTAATGGTACCCGAGGACTGTGTTCTTGAGCTTCTCCAGCACCTCATCGTCGATCGGCAGAGGGGATGTTACCCGTCGGTTTGCACCACTAGCGACCTGAGCCCAGGATGGCGCCGGTGGGATGGGAGGTTGCTCCTCGACCTCCATCGGACAGTGCACCCAAAAACACAAGAAGAAAACAAGGTTCTTCAGTGATCCACCATTGTTGCTAACATACGGATAACCTTTGGACAGGATAACAAAATCTTGTTATAATGGCTATTAGATGCCCAACAAAAATCAGATACTCCTATCTTGTTGCTAATAATACATCATGTTAGGCAGGATGTATTATTACCTATCTTGTAGTCATTCTAATACTTTCAATTTGTTAGGTTTATATTTGTTTTTGGAGAGAGACTATCAGGTAGTTGGTGCAATCTGGGCTCTCCTACATAGAAAAGAAAGAAAACATAAAAACACATCCGGCCTTAAAACATAGCTTACGTTCTCCATCTGTTCTAATTGTCAACTACTTGGAAAAGATGAACACTCTCAAAGACTTTGACACCGCCAATTTGAAAGGCTAATAAAGGTTTCATTTCATTTCAGCTTTGGTTCAATGTCAAAGCAAGCAAACAAGCAAACTAAGTAACATAGCATCAGATGATATTATCCATTCAAGTGACATTGATGACGTGATCATTTGGGGCCTAATAAGAATCATAAGATTGAACATCCATGGCTGAGACCCAGACATCTCAGTAAAGAAAAAGCAGCACAATCATATGGTTGTTAAGGATGGTACAGGAAAACCCACACATAGATAAGAAAGAATTTAGCATCTAATTAATTCTGCTTTAAGATGTCACACAATCAAAAACTTTCCTGCAAGCACAATCCTTCATCCATGTTCCAGCATTTTCAAGGACATACCAGACTTTTGCTGATTGGACCTTAAATCAAGACATTAAGTGGCGTGATGGAAGACTAGAGCAAGATTACAAGTAAAAGAGGAAATTAAAATGCAAATTGATCTGCCGAATCGATAAAGTCTACAACATAGCTGGAGATGACATCAGAGTAATACTTTCTCCAACTCATTCACACCATTCATTTTTGTGGACTAACTTTATAATTAGAACGAAATTTAAACAGCCATATGGAACAGCCTCCTTCAAACAATTTGATATTTTCAGGTGAGGTGAGGTATATAGATAAGAACAAATAAAACAATAGGCACAAAGCCATACGTGAAAACAAGAGACCAAGTTTGGCAGTCAAACAAATGAAACCAGAAAATTAATTGGCTGGTTCACTGAATCATAGACTTAAGCACACATGAAGATGACAAAACATACTGTCGAAAAGATAATCCATCAAACGATTACACACTCAGAGCAATTGAGGACAAGATAAGTTTACGCAGAATTGGTATTTACATCAACATCATCATCAAACAGATCTGGTAAATAAAGCATAACTTATCAACACATCCTTGACTTATACTCCACACAAAATTGAAGTGAAATATTACAACAATGATGCCAACTGATTGAAACACAACACCTCAGGAATACCAACTGTGATATTTGTACTCCACCCAGCCATTCTTCACAAAAATTGAAGATGTAGCTCAACACAATCAAAAGATTAAAATAAGAAATACTTCTTAAGCTCTAAAGCCAATGAATGGAAGTATACACCATTATCTTTACTGTCTGGCCCAAGGCCTTTTGAGACTGCACATTCAGATATGAGGCCGCTTGGTCACTCTGTTATGTGTTGATGCCAAATTTATGTATAGGTTGGTAGAATACCACACTGATTGCAAGCATGTCTATTCTTAAGCAATAAGGACTATCGAGGAAGAACTTCCTATAGGGAGGGGTGGACAGGACAACGCATGGCTATCACCTTGTCAACTAGGATAGACTCTGTAGACCCAAAGAAAATGGGGGGTGGGGAATTTTAAATCTTCGAGTCTTTAATGTGGCACTTTTAGGGAAGTGGTGGTGGAGGATACTCACGGGGCGTGTAGGCATATGTGAGAAGATACTCCAAAATGCATATGCAAGGAGAGGCCACATAGATCCTCATAGCCCCCCGGCCTCGAAGAGGGCATCAACCTTCTGGAAAGGCCTTTGTCGGGAAAGCCCCGTTGTAACGGCAAACATTCAGGTCACCCCGGGGACAGGTAACAACACCAACTTCAGGAAGTACAAATGGTGGATGGGAAACTCATTGGAAAACATATACACATAATTGCAAGAATTATCACTAATAAAGCACCTAACCATTCAAGGAGCAAGAACCAGAATACAAAGAGGAATCCCTATCCTAAAACCAGGCCCCATATTGGCTAGGGAGGCTGAAGGACTTCTCCTCCTCAACCGAGCACTCATCGAACCTATCACAGACCCAGAATCAATGGACGTCAGAGAATGGGACCTCACGGCCAACAGAAAATTCACGGTTAAATCTCTGTACCAATTCAGAATTGATGGGGGCGTAAGAATTGATTTGAAAAAAGAATTTTGGTCACAACCATGCTCACTCAAAATTAAACTATTTGCATAGCTGGCAAGGGAAAACAAAATTCTCACCCTCGACAACCTGCACAAGAGGAATTGGAGAGGGGATGACACTAGATGCTATTTATGCGAGACGGAAAATGAATCGGTACATTACCTCATCATTTCCTGCCCCTTCGTGAGACAGATATGGAATCATTTCAAGACTCTATTTGGATCACGAAGGGGGAACCTGGATATCCAGACAATATAGGGCGCCAAGGGTACCTCCTCAGGGGTGGACAATGCCCTACGAGAAGGATGGGACATCGCCGTAATGACAATCACCTGGTATATTTCGGGGGAGAGAAATAGACGATGCTTTCAAGACATTTTCTTAAGAATTATTCGTGATATCTCTTTCCTCATTATATCTTGGTTGAATGCAGCTCCGACGGCGAAAAAAGCAAAGCTTGAGGTGGCATCAAACCTGGTGAAAAAGAGTCTGGAATTCTCACCTGACACAACAGGGAGGAAGGATGAGGAGGAAGACCCCTTAGGGAACGAACCATCTCAAGAATGAGAATAAGAGGCCTGGATGGATTACTGGCAGAATTCTTGCTCTTTAAACTATGTATTTTATATATTTCTGGCCGAGCAATGTAATGAACTACCTTATCTAAATTAAATAAAATGTGGTTTATCCACTTATTCAAAAAAAAAGGACCATCGAGAACTTTTGGAGTCCTTATGAATTAGTGTAGGTCATTGAACAGTCCAGCTACCATTTTGAATCAGTGTGGAAGCCCAATTTAGTTTTCCATTGATGTTGTACAGTCCAAAGTATTTGATTTAATTTGTCAAAAAATAGCACAACTTGGAAACTTTCAGGTCCATGAGTTATGGTCAGCTTTCAAAACAAAAGCTTAAATAAGCACACAGAGTTATTAATAACAAGAGCCCATCTGACTGAAAGCCCAAAACTATTCAGGGTACAGTTTTCAAGATGGATTTAATAATTATGTTCCAATAATAATGAGGTGTACTTCATCATAGTATTTTTCATTTTCAGATAATAGTTAGAAGATTGATTTTTCTATTGTCATATAGTGTTATAGCAAATCTTGCAATAACCATCTTCGACTAATCTGGTTGCAACTTGCAGCCCTCCAGCTCCTTGACCAGTCTTTCACAATAATGGACACAAATTAGGTTTATCACCAAATAGCATTAAATACCAGCAGCAAACCCATGAATCTAAGCTAACAACAACACCACCACCAACAACTAAGCCTTAATCTCATACTAGATGGGGTCGGCTATATGAATTCTGTCTCTATGTTGCTTTGTCAAAAACAAGATCCAGCTCAATATCTAATATATGTACATCCTTATACACTATTTCTCTCCACGGAATTCTAGGCCTATCTTTACCTTTTTTCTTATCTTCTATAACTAAACTATTATATTTTCAAACTAAAACACCTCAGGGTTTACGACGCACGTATCCAAACCATCTTAAACACCCTTCTCTTATTTTATTTTCAATTAGTGCAACATGAACCTTCTAGCAGATGTGTTCATTTCTAATCTTATCCAATTTAAGCTAAACGACCATAAAATGCTACATATCCAAAAGAAATTATGGTCAATCTAGAGGTGTAAGAGCATGTGTGAAATGCTATTTTGTTGTGTTGTTTACTCCATAATTTCATATTCAGCTCAAAATAGAGCATTCTGATTCTAAAGACAAGACCAGTGTGGAAGTTGAGAAGTAATGTCCAATACTTGCCATGACACAAGAACAGGCCTCAAAGTCATGAATGGCAATTTGCAACAAAAACTCGTAGCAGTATACTTTCAGTAATTACTGAGGTCTAAACTAAACTTAGAAGTTTACAAATAATCAAGCAATTCGACCCCATTGAAAACCCAAAATCAGAATTCATTCACAACATTCAATATATTGATAATAGAAAGGTTGTATAGTGTGTTGATGCAAAGCAATGAATTAAATTGATACAAATGAATGCAGATATACAAAACACAAACAAAATGAGAAAAAAAAGAAGAAAGAATTCAAGTCAAGGAGGAACCCCATTGACTCTCATAACAATCAAAGTCATTTCAGACCCACTCAATGTAACATTGCTCACCTCCACGAGGTTTGACTTCCGGAACAAGCCCTTCACACTAGCCACTTCGTCCTCCGACCCGCACCGCTCAACGACCAGCGCCACCGCGCCACCCTTTCGCACGGTGCGCTCCAGCTCCCCAACAAACCTCGCTGGGAACAGAGCCCCAGCAAGCCCACTACTGAACCCGAGATCAAACACGTTATCGAAGAACGGCAGATTATGAGGGTCGGCGCGGCTGACAAGCGGGGGGAAGTCGATGAGATCGACTCCGGTGACATCGATGACACCCGATTGGCGTAAAGCGGCGACTTCGTGGCCGGCGCCAGAGAAGACGCAGAGGATGCGGGAGGAGTTGGAAAGGAGGTGGGCGGTGCGAAGGCGGAGGAAAAGGGAAGAGAGGGCTGCGACCCTGTTGCGCCAGGAACGGGAGGATTGGATCCGGGAGAAGCGGTGTTCGGGGGGTAGAGCGGGGCGAGAGGCGGCGTCGCAGGAAGAGCGGGGGAATGGGGTGTGAGCTAGGGTTAGGGTTAGCGTATCGTGGAGGCGGGGGTGGTGGCGGGGATAGGAGCAGGACACGGAGGTACTAAAGAAGACGTGGAAGAGCGCTAGGGTTCCGGCGACGGCGAAGACGAGAGATATCCGGTTAAGCAGGCGCTGCATGTGTTTATCCATCGGAATAAGATCGGAATAAGAAACCGGAATACAGATGGGGAAATAGTGATCTCATTGGTGTCCGCCGCCCGCGCGCGGGATCCTTGGCTGATGCACCACTTTAGTGAATCTATGCCGTTCATTTTAATCAATCAATCAAAGAATAAGACGAACGGTTGATCGGTCTAGTTTGACAATTTGGACGGTTGGGATCATAAATCAGAGATTTGACCAAAACCCTGAACCCTTCTCGACTTTTCCCAAAACCAAAACCCCAACTTTATCTCCATTTCCCCTTCTCCCTCGCCTAACTGCACTCTAATGGCGTCGATGAGCTCGTCACCCTCCGTTCTCGACCTTAAAACCCTAGTCTCCTCTTTCTACCTACGCCCTAGATCCCCACTCCCCGCCTCCATTCTCCTTTCCGCATGCTCGCCCCTTAATGTCACGGCGCCGATAACTTCCCGCCGTGCTTCTGGCCGTAAGGGCGAGGTGTAGAATGCCGGGGGTTAGGGCCTTGGCGACGGATGGGGAGTATTCTTCGAAGAGAAGCAGCAGTAGCGAGCCCAGGGAGACGATCCTGCTTCCCGGTTGCGATTACAATCATTGGCTTATTGTGATGGAGTTCCCCAAGGACCCGGCGCCTACTCGCGAGCAGATGATCGAGACCTATCTCAATACCCTTGCGACCGTGCTCGGCAGGTAAAAGATTTTTTTTTTCTTTTCAAGTGATAATTCAAAAGTAGAGTTCTGTTTGTTTTTATCGGGCATTACTTATTTCTTAGATATGTGGTTTCGTTTGTACTTGCTTTTCTTCCGTTGAGGGAGAAAACTCTAATCTTGTTAATTTTTGTTGAGTATTTGCTAGAAAATTGTGGCCTGATTATATATAAAATAATCACACTTCTTCCTAACCAGTATGATCTCCTCTGACGACTGATTCATTGTGTGTTCCTCCACCAGTTCCATGCTATAGAGGAATTAAGGACATTTATACACACCACAACTGGTGCATCACATCACACTAACTAAGAATACAAAAATTATGGCTATGGTTAAACTGTCTTCATGTTTGAATCATTTATTTTTCAAATTTATGGTGCTGTACGTTTGAATTACTTTTCCCTTGTTCTGGTTGCAGTAAATGAATGCAAATAACAATTTTTTTTTAATAAAAAAAGCTATTCTCTAGCTGAAGAGGTTGGATGTTGAATTTGGATAGCAAGTGTTAGTTGATAAAATTTTTGATAGAATAATGGCTGAGATACCACAAAATGGGCACCTTTTTAATCATAATGATGAATGAGAGTGCAAAATTTTTATCATGTTCTGATTGCGTTAAATGTACGCAAAAACTATAAAAAAAAAAAAAAAAAACTATTCTCTAGCTGAAGAGGTTGAATGTTGAACTTGGATAGTAAGTGTTAGTTGATAAAATTTTGATAGAATAATGACAGATTCTACAAAATGGGTACCTTTTTAATCATCATGATGAATGGGGGTGTAAATTGTGCACAATCTCTTTTACTAGATTACTAGATTAGTCAAAGAAAATCCTAATCTCACTTCAACTAAAGAGTCTGTGCTTAACATAATTGCTATGCGAAGGCTTTTCATTTGGGGTGGCCATGGCATATTTTGCAAGTCTTTTGGTTAGCTTTCTGATGAGTCCAAGCATTTCACATCAATGTCATCTCTTGTTAGAGATTTGTCATCTTAAGTGTTACAAATGGTTTGGTAATTTATGGTATAATGGAGGACATTGCAGTGAAAGCAGAAGTGGAAGATGCAGAGTACATCAATGAAAGCTTTTTTTTTTTTTTCTTTCATCCCTATTTGCATTGACCTCTCCACTGTTAGTGGTTGATGGAAAGATATGTATCTGAGTTTTTGAGGAAGATACTTGTAGCTAACTAGCTATTGTCTGTGGGAGATGGAAAGATGTGTGTATGAGTTTTAGAGGGAGGGGGCTATTTTATATTGGTCAAAGAAATTATTCCATCTTAAAGTGCTCTGTTTCAAAATCTTAATATCACTACGAAGCAATGGTTGGGGCATAATGTATTATACAATACGTGATTGGCCTTCAGTTGGTGTGAGAAATGAAATATAATGAATAACTACTAGGTAAGATTTGTTTCCAATTGTATCTTTTTCAGAGCAATATTGCTCTCTACTTCAACTGGCTACTGTCTACTTCCTTAGATGTGTTGGTTTACATATTGATGTTTTTTCTTGAAAAGGGTAGATAAGCCACAATGAATTCTACATACTGATTTTTGAAGCTATCCAACTCTCATATCTTGCATGACCTTCTGTAGCATGGAGGAAGCCAAAAAGAACATGTATGCTTTTAGTACCACTACTTATACTGGCTTTCAATGCACTGTATCTGAAGAGACATCAGAGAAATTTAAGGGTAAGTAGTAAGTGCTAAGTAAGGATCATTTTCCTGAAACATCCAAATGTTCATCTTGATTGGCGGCTATTAATTTGTATTTTTCTCTCGATAGGATTGCCAGGTGTTCTCTGGGTACTGCCTGATTCCTATATTGATGTGAAAAACAAGGGATTATGGAGGTTAGTCTATCAAAGTATCTAGAAAATAATTTGCTATATTTGTATAATTTATAATTCATTTTTTATCTTGTTTGTTTGTTGAAGTAATCTGGACATTGTTTTCTTCCAATTAAGGTGATAAGTACATTAATGGGGAGATAATCCCTGGTAAGTATCCTACATATCAACCTAAACAGCGCAGTTCAAAATATGAGAGCAAAAGATATGAAAGACGCAAGGATGGCCCTCCGCAAGAGCGCAGAAGACCAAGGCAAGAATCTCAGTCTAATCCAACTTCTTGATTTGGTAGCTCTCAACTTTCCACATTGCTCATGACTTTGACTGAGAGTTTAGCCACTGCTAGTGTTGTTATGATCTAACTTACTAGATCAGTGGAGCAGAGCTACCTTTCTGGTTTAAGGAGTAAGATGAACTGTTGCATTCTTGAAAGTTTGATGTTTGGGCTGTTATGATGTCACATTTGATGCTGTGGAAACTGTGAATTAAATAGCTTTGTTTGTTCTGTGTTATCAAGGATGTTGTGAGCTAAACATATGTTTTAGCATTAACTACTGAATCAATTTAGCAGAACTCTTTGTGCAAATTTCATCCATCTTTAAATCGTTTGAAAATCCCTCAATGGTGTGGTGAGTTGTTCTGAATGGCTGTAGATTCATACATGTGAATTCATTGTATCTTTTGAAACCCAAGAGCAGGAGGAAAGCTGCAAGCTCGTGAGGATAAGTTAATGATTAGAAAGGATTCAATGATTGGTCTCTAACAAAGCAAAGTTTGTCCCTTAGTGCAGGGAGTGGTGTTGATGTGTTTACTTAGAATAAGAGAATCTTGCACCTTTTAATGCCTTGAGCTTTGCCCCTAAAGTGAAGAAAAGTTATCCATGTTTCATGGTAGAATGTTTAATTAATTTGTTGCCCAATAAGCTCTTGATTACTGAATTAAACAAGTCATTAAGGAGTATCTAATTCACTAGAATGTCCTTGAAATTTCAGAGGTTACATTTACCTCAGAGAAACTCCATGGGAATATCAATCTTCTCTTTTTTTGTTTCTTGATAGCAGGATGCTCTTGGAGTTATCTAGTTGTGCTTATCCTTTTGTAATGCATATATGATTAAGCTGTTAAGTAAAAAACTATTTTGTGATTAATCGGTGGTGTTTAACTTTGAAAATGATGAGATTGTTTGCTAATAATTATAGATGAGAACAACAACTGGAGTTAATTGCAAACTATTTTTCAAGTGAAAAATGGATAAAAAAAAAGGAAGGCAGAGACAGAATGGTGCTGTTCTTCTACAAATAGGCAAGCAAGACAACAGTATCTCCAAGATCTTTAGTCATGTCATCACAGGGAGAAAAATTGGCGAGATTCTCCACCAGTCATTTCTGATATAACAACATTATTTCTGTCTTTTTTTTCAATCTGAATTGAAAATTCCCTGTTGCTACTTTATCCATTTTCTATTGTTTGGAAAGATCTGTTAACTAAAGCGCTTAAGATTAATTAAATTAAAGTCCATCTAACAATCAAAATAAATTTAGCAACTTAGTTAAACAAGACAAATTATTGAATCTTTATTAAAAACCTTAATACTATATATATACATATAAAGAGAGAGCCTAGTAGTTTCCTCCAATTTTGTTGCTACTTGGAGTCTTGGACCTCAACACTGAATGGCACCCCCCTGTCATGCAAAGCCAAAACAGGTCAAAGTTGGAAGGTCCGGAAAAATATAACTATTTAAAACTATTAAACATACTTAATATCATAATTATTTCTAATGAACAATTCGCCAAATAGAATAAAAAAGTTTAAGCACACCTAATCAATATCATTAACCAGCTCACAAGGCCATATTAGTCATTTCAGACACCAAAACTTTTCATTAGTTCCCACTAAACCACATTCTCACACTAATAATTACATTCCACCAAACAACAACAACAACAGCAACAACGCTCCTCTGTCTTCAAGGACTCCTCCAACACATAAACCCTTCAGAGCAGAGAGCTAGCTTCTAAAACCCTCCTTCTCTATACCTATCAAATCCTCAATTAAACCGAATTTATGGCTCTAATAGCTCTCTTTGGCCTTCTCATCCTCAAGCTAATCCCCTTCGCTGCCCCCTCGGACTCCATCCACGATCTCCTCCGAAGCCATGGCCTCCCCGGCGGCCTCTTCCCCAAATCCGTCGAATCCTTCGTCTTCGACGGCGACACGGGCTTGCTGGAGGCTCGGCTCTACGGGCCCTGTTACGCTAAGTACGACGGTATGGCTTTCTTTGAACAGGTGGTTCGGGGGAACCTTAGCCATGGCGAGCTGAGAGCCGTTGTGGGGCTCTCGCAGGAGGAGCTGTTTCTATGGCTTCCGGTGAAGGAGATCAAGGTTTCCGATCCTGCTTCGGGGGTGATACTCTTCGATATTGGATTGGCGCACAAGCAGATGTCGCTGTCGTTGTTCGAGGAGCCGCCGGACTGCCGGCCGGAAGGGGCGGCCCTTTTGGGTTTCAGAGAAGGTATTAATTAATGGTTCAAAGTTTGGATTTTTATGCTTTTCTATTCTACAAAGATGCGATTTTGGTTATGGATACTACTTGCCTTTGATGCTCTTTGTTTTCTA
Organism: Dioscorea zingiberensis; assembly: GCA_026586065.1. Classification (NCBI taxonomy): domain Eukaryota; kingdom Viridiplantae; phylum Streptophyta; class Magnoliopsida; order Dioscoreales; family Dioscoreaceae; genus Dioscorea; species Dioscorea zingiberensis. The sequence continues at coordinate 69,594,675 of CM048819.1, read as the reverse complement.
TTGGAGTTTTGGCTGTTCTTCTTTCCTATGAAACCAAAAAGATGCGATTTTGATGAATTTCTGTTCTCCACTTTGGTTTGAGTTGCTAAGGAAGCTCAAGGGTTTTTCTGATTCTATGGAAGATGAAAAGATTGCAGTTTTGTTGGAGATCTTGATGGGTTTTCAGTTTGTTGAAACTAAATTGGCTGTTTAAAGCCATGATGGTGCTTGCCAATGAATTACTTTCATTAATAGATGGAGAATGGTCTTCATGAGAATCATTAGGCTTGTAATTTGGTTCATACTTCACACTTTGGGTCCTCCTCCTCTTCATAAGAATGGTCTTTATAGAATTTAATTGTTCTTGTGAACCTTTTGTGAAGTATCTTGCTACTGCTCTTCATGTTTTGCAAACTCTAACCAACAGTCCTGCATCCATTTTCCCAGTTCTTCTTGTTCTGTTTTTAACTCTTCATCTTTTTATTCTTTTTTCTCTTTGTTTCCATACATGATTCAGCGCTGCTGTTGTCATTGACTGAGTCACTGACAGATGTTTTGTTCTAAAAAACAATAACTTGCTACATTGGGTTCTGTGTCGGTACATTGTTTCTCTCCAAATGTATGTTTCTAACTGGTTGTGCATTTCTGTCTGTCCAATTTCAGCAACTGATCCAGGTGTTTGTTTTTTTTTTTTTTTTGAGAGAAGGGGATAAACCCCACCCAACCCAGTTAGGACACGGGCAGGAAGGATCATCACGGCCCATGGCAGTTCTACCACCACACGCTGACTACTTCAAGTCACTGCGCGATGCATTTCCGTCATGCGAGGATTCAACCTCGGGCCTACTACCCAGGTGCGGACCTCTTCGCTTGACCTAGATGTCTTTGGCGATCCAGGTGTTTGTTGTGCAGGGTTTCAAGGCAGAAAAGAGAGAGCATTCCAAGGCCAGAGATGAAGGAAAATGACTCCAGAATTTGCCCACTTTTTTTTTTCTCCTTTTTGGCTTTTTCCCCTTCTTTCTTCAATGTAAAATTGTTCTAGATGTTAGTCTTCTTTTAAGATATCAAGTGAAAAGTTCAAAGCATCCACTTTATCTCTCCATTCTCATCCGGCTCACAGAGAACAGTGTTGATTTATGATTGCAATGGGGTGATAAAGATGGTAGGTAGTAGTTGACAAGTTCCAACTGTGTTTATGAGATGATTTTTGTCTTCTGAACCGCACCACCTGTTAATGTTTTTTTTTGGATGGGCCAGTCTGATCACTGATGAATGGATTAGAATTATTAAATGTAAATCAAATACACTCAAATCTAAATTTAATAAATTAATCTGCCTATTAGTCACTCTTTGCAACTGAGAATCTTATCAACTAAATCTTGTGGAGGGGTCATGGCGGACTTATCAACCTGATTCAGCAATAGAGTTGGCTCTTTTTTTTTTCTCAGACAACGAATAAACTTCAACAAGCAAGACGTAAGCCATTAAACAATAATTTTATATGTTAGGGGAAATTTATTAAAAACATATGACATCATAAATGAGGGGAAATTTATTAAAAACATATGACATCATAAACGAACCATGACAACGTCACGAACGAGATAATCTGAACCGATTGAGTGCTGGGCATCTCTCTTAGTTCTCTCTCTTTCTCTTTCCTTCCTTTCAGTTGTGTTTAGTTGGAGGTTATCCCACTTGAGAATAGGAATAAGTTTTAAAAAAATTTAAAATTTTTTAGAGGGAATTTTTAAATCAAAGATATTAATGATAAGATAGTGATGTGTCCTCTATGTATTAGAGGGTTATATTTTTAAATCTTAATTAAAATTTTTGACGGGAAAAACTTTGTATGGGGAATTGTGTTTGGAGGTTATTCTTCAACCAAACACGGCCTCAAGTCCCTAACTTGAGCATCAAAAGCTTCCCCAAGCATAAGCGCTCAAGTTTTCTGAGTCCTTGATTTGAGCGATGAAATCTCTTCATGAGTACGAGTGCTCAGACTTTCTTTCTCCACAAATCCTTATCTCTACAAGGTCGGATCCTTGGAGGTAGATTTTGGTAGGAGATGCTGATTAATCCTATGTTACATAGGACATGGCAATAAAATCCGTAACTCCAGGGTGTTGCTCTATCATAGCTAGCTCCTCCTAGCATTTAGGTGTCAACATGGGCCTCATCTCCCCTAGTTTCTGGCGGTGATGGGCCTGTGTGAATTGGAGGCTTCTTTTGATCAAGTTTTATGCCGCTTTCAGTTTTGACTTTTTAATAGATGTGTTGCATCAAACTCAGATAATAAGAGGAAATTAGTGTCGTGAATGATTTTTAAGAAATGTGTTCTTTTTCTTGAAAACATAGCCTATTTCTCTCAATCCATATATTCCATATGATGGTCATCATCATAACTTCTCATCCTCGCCTTAAGGTCTTGTGCACCTTGTTGGTGAGGGGATTGGTGCCCCATATATCTTGGAGTGAGTTGGGGGGGGAATACCTTGCACATAAATGGTCGATAGTGCTCCCAGATGCTTTCTACAATTGCGCAGGTGAGGAAGAGATGTGGGATACTCTCATTATCGACCTCACATAAGAAACATACCATATGAGTCCTCTTCTACTTCTTCTTGCGTAGATTGTCTAGAGTGAGTATTCGGTCCTCTCTTGTTAGCCACATGAATAGCTTGATTTTAAAGAGGTATGGGCATTTTCAGAAGCTTGTCTTCAAGTTGCTTTTGATTCTTCCATCTATTCTGAACCTGTATATGGATTGTCAAGGTTTATGAGCTTGTGAGTTTCTATCCCCTAAAGGCCCACTAGATGATGTCATAGTAACTCATAGTCTCCGACCTTTCTTTGTGTTAGTGGTATGGCTTCAGTATGGGGATCCCTCTTTGTAGGAGTTCTAGTACTTTTATGATTGATGTTGACTTTTCAGGATCAAGGGTTGTAGTGAAGGGAAAAGATTCCTCAACGACTATCCTTGTATCCGGTTATCCATCCACACATTCGTGGTTTTCCCATTTCATGGATAAGGTTTGATATTGTATAGTGTGGCAACTTTTTCTTACACATCCCCTTCGTAAGATGCTCGCGTTGACAGCTTCTTGTATGCGTCGATGAAGGTTCACTTGAAATATGAATCTTTTATGACCTTGAGACACATCCCTGCCTTACCTGTGAGGAACCTCCACCACTTCTCTACAGATACCCCGTTGAACTATCATAGGTTTAATATTCCCCATCAGCTTAATTTAATTTTTTTTGGGTAACATAGTCGTTGCCAATTAACCAAGTGATATGCATGTGACTTTATGCCCGCCCCTTTCCAGAGGAAATCTTGTCGTATTGTATCAATCTGGTTAATTGCCAATTCTGGTAGTCGGTATATGGATATCAAGTGGATGAGAATTGTTGATAATACGAACTTGATCATAGTGACTCTTCCCCTATATATATGAACTTTATTTTCCAAGAGGCCATTTTCTTCTTCAAATTTGAGATAAGTTTGGTCCAATATTCCTTTCTTGGTCGTCTCCCCTATAATCTGCACCCCAAGGTATCTAATTGGTAGTGCGGTCATGGAGCAATTGATGATTTGGGCAATATCCAGGGTTGTGTGACATGTGTCTTTAGTGAGACTACCAGTCTACCACACTCTTGCAAAAGTTAATTTGCAAGCCTAATAGCCCCTTAAAGAGATAGAAGATGAGTTTCAACGTTCTGAATTTGTTCAGAACTTCTGTGCAAAAGACTAGGAGGTTGTTTGTGCATTGTAGTGTTGTGATGTCCTCTTTTATGTTGGGTCTTATTTGGACTTCATTGTATATGTTTGCCCTAGTCCTCTCCTTGAATATGGTGGCTAGCACGGCTATGATAAGGATGAAGAGAAGGGATGAGAGGAGATCCCCATACCTTAAAAGCTCAGCAAATAATTTCTTACATAACATGCTCTGAGTCTTGTTTATAAGAAACTTGGTCTTTGAGATTACGTGTAATATTCAACAGAAAGTTGGTTGTCATCAAATCACACTTGTGACTTCTCGGCTTCTAATGGTTGGTTCACATTCATCAATAGAAAAGAAAAAAAAAAGGGGGGGGATTATCTAAATAGTCACACAATTATTGGGGTACTCCTATTTGAGTCACCCAATTATAAAAATTTTTAATTTGGTACCCCAACTTTAGAATTGTGTTCAATCAAGTCACCCACGGTAACACCGTTAATGGCAGGCAGACGTTGCATGACATGTGGCACCCAGTATGCACATGACATGTGGCACCCAGTATGCACATCAGCCTTGCCACGTGGAAAATAAACAAGTTAATTTGCCACGTGGCACTGCTGACGTGGCATATTGGGTGCCACGTGGCAAGACTGACGTGACATACTAGTGCCACCCAACCAAATCTTGTTTTTAAATTTTTTTAAAACTTTACCCTTAAGTTATTTTCTTGGCATTAAGGCGCACAGTGACGTGGCATCTTTGGGTGGCGTGTATACTTTGGGTGCCGCGTGTTATACTCCACGTTAGCTTATGTCTTACGGGAATTGTACAGTAGAGTGGAAATGATTTGATTGAACGCAATTCTAAAGTTAGGATACCCAATTAAATTTTTTTATAATTTGGTGACTTAAATAGGAGTACCTTAATAGTTGGCTAACTATTTAAATAATTTATCAAAAAAAAAAAAACAAAACAAAAACTACAACTGCCACAAAGGAACATCCATCCATCCATCAACCACAAGTGCATGATGATGTCATTGCCGGAGCTCCATTCTATCTTTCAGTCAGCGAAGGATTCTATATTGAAGTACACATCCATTCGGCATTCATAAAATATATATATTTATATACAAAAATGCAGGATGATGTCATTGCCAGAGCACCATTCAATCTTTCATTCAGCAAAGGATTCTTTATATTGAAGCAAACGTCCATTTGGCATTCATAATATATATATACAGGATGATGTCATTGCCGGAGCTCCATTCAATCTTTCATTCAGCAAAGGATTCTAAATTTCTAATATATATTGAAACACACATCCATTAGTGATAGCAGAAGAGCACCATTCAATGGATTCTCCTATCACACTGGTTTACCTTCTCCTCCTCATCATCCCAGTGCTGCTGCTTCTCTTTCTCAACAAACAAAGAAAGGAAGCAGATAAGCAATCTCCAAAGCCAAAGCTTCCTCCTGGTCCTCGGAAGCTTCCCTTAATTGGCAACCTCCATCAACTGGGGAACATACCCCACCACTCACTGTGGCAACTCTCCCAGCAATATGGCCCTCTCATGTACCTGCAACTTGGTCAAGCACCTACCATCGTCGTCTCCTCCTCTGAAATTGCAAGAGAAGTCATGAGAACTCATGATCTTGCGTCCTGCAACAGACCTTCACACTTCTCGTCATCCAAGCTCTCTTTTGGCTGCTCGGACATTGTCTTCATTCCTTATGGAGATCAGTGGAGAGAGCTGAGAAGGATTTGCAAGGTTGAACTCTTCGGCACCAAGAACAACTCTTACCTTTGTTCTATAAGGGAGGAGGAGGTGGATCGTATGATAAGCTCCATATCTGCTTCTTCATCAGATCATCCTATTGATTTGAGTGACATGCTACTCTCTCTGGCAAACAACATCATATGTAGAGCTGCTCTTGGGAAGAACTATCAGGGAGAAGGGAAGTTTGAGTGGAGCAAGCTTCATTTGATGCTCACGGAGGTGCAAGCTGTGATCGTCTCCTTCTTCGTGGCTGACTATATACCTTGTTTAGCTTGGATAGATATTCTCACAGGTGCAAGAGCTAGGCTGAACAAAAATTTATCTGATTTTGAGGCTTTTTACCAGCAAGTAATTAATGATCATCTCCATCAATCCATGCAAAGCCATGGTCAAGATGAGGATATTGTTCATACTCTGCTCCGACTAAAGGAGGAAACAGGTCATCTAACTGATGAAAACATAAAAGGAGTCCTCATGGTGATCGTCTTTTCCTTAATTTCGCTGAGTTCCTTTTTGTTTTAACTCTAAACTTTTATCAAATAACTTGAACTTTGTTTTCTTGTAGGACATCTTCGTTGCGGGGTCAGATACATCCTCTGCATCAGTAGAGTGGGCAATGACAGAGCTGATGAGAAACCAACAGACAATGAAGAAAGCACAAGATGAAGTCCGAAAAGTTATCGGAAGAAAAGGGAAGGTTGAAGAGAGTGATCTTCAACAGCTTCAGTACCTCAAGTGGGTTGTGAAAGAAACCATGAGACTTCATCCCCCAGCTCCACTGCTTGTTGACAGAGAGACCATGCAGCATTTCAAGATCAATGGCTATGACATCCCACCAAAAACAAGGGTGATTATCAATGCATGGGGTATAGGAAGGAAGACAGCTCTTGGGAAAACCCCCAAGAGTTCAATCCAGAAAGATTCATGGATAGCTCCATTGATATGAAGGGGCATGACTTTCAACTCATTCCGTTTGGAGCAGGTCGAAGGATTTGTCCAGGAATGAATCTTGGGATTCAAACTGTGGAGCTTGCCCTGGCCAACCTTCTCTACTGTTTTGATTGGAGACTTCCTGACGAGACACAGGACATCAACATGGATGAAGCACCTGGAATTACTGTTCATAAGAAATCTCCTCTCTGCCTTGTGGCCATTAAATATGGTGGAATTGAGGCCTAAAATTAAGCTTCAGCTGCAATGACCTTCTCATGACTTTTTTTTATATATATTTTTATTATTATTATTATTAATATTTCTTTTTCAAAGAAGTGGATGCATAACATTTTATTTATCCGAAAGGTTAAGGGTTCTATAGTTAGTCTAGTTATGCTTTGTACGTGGAATGGAAACTGGTTGTATTAGACCCTCAGTTGCCTTGGCCGGCCTCTATGGTAGTGTCATCATTAAATGCTTCATCACCCTCATTGCGTGGCCCTTGGTGTAACCTTTGTGGCAATGCATCCTCCAAGAATTCCAGGCTCATCCTGATGAGATTGCCTGTCATCTCCAACTGAACGCTTAGATGGATGAGTATTAAATTGGGATAGCATAAGAAAATCGATGTCACGAATTAGTTTTAGGAAAGCATGTTGTTTTCCCTGTAAACATCTTTTGTTAAGTTTGATCCATATGTTCTAGCAGATAGGCATTTAGCTATTTCTCATCCCCACTTGAAGGTTTTGTTTATCTCTCTAGTGGGTGCTTTAGATCCCCATAGATCTTTTGTACATTGGGGGTTCAAGGTGAGGTTAAACAGTGATCTAGAGTGGTTCCAAATGTTTGTGGCATATGGGCAGATGAACAACAAATACGACACCATTTTGCTTGTAAATTCACACATGAAACACTCCATTGTCCATCTAGTTCTCTTCTGTAAATTATCAACCCTGAGGATTTTGTTATCCTTTGCAAACCATACAAGGAGTTTGATCTTGGGGAAGCATGGTCCTTTAATTTCCATAAACTTCTTTTCATTTTGCTTCTTATGCCCCGTCAATTTTGAAAGTGTAGAGTGATTTCCATCGTGAATTTTTGGATGTAGTTAACCTCAAAGATCTCTCATTATTTGATGATCCGTGTTAGATTTATATGATTTAATAATTGTTGGTAGTTTGTCGGGTTCCTCGTATAGATAGTGGACCATTCTTAAGCAGGGTCATACCTCTTTTGAACCATTCCTTAGCTTCACTTAGCGTGTTATTCTCCCTTAGGATCATGTGTTGGAGTGATGGCCAATAGTTCCATGGGAAATTCCCATTTATCCAATTGTCCCACCATAGGTGTTTATTCCTCCCATCGGTAGATGTTGTGGTGATATCAAGAAAAACTGTTGCATGCTCTTGGCATATGCCTTTTGTGAGATCCGAAAATTTCTGGAGAAATAATTTTTGATCATTTGAATAATAAGGGAAAGACCCTAGGTTTGATTTGTTTAAGTAAAATCTATTTTAATTTTTCTCATGATAAGTGAGGAAATTGAATAAAGTTCTAAGGGCATTTTGGTAAATGGAAATAAAATTTCCTCTATTTAATTTCTAGTTAATTTTGTCAAAGGGTATTTTGGGGTTTCTGATAAAAGTCCAAGGGCATTTTGGAGAATGAAAAGATTTATAAGGAAATGATAAATAATAGGAGTAATATTCCTATTGAAGGGTTCATAATTGATTTAGTCAATTATAGAAGGAGATAATAAATTAGTTAAATTGAAAAGATTGATTAAATTCCTAATTGGGATTAATTGAGGCTGTCAGGGACCTAGAAATAAATAAAAGAAATTACAAGGATTTGAGAGAAATTGTGTCCTCTCACAGGTTAGGGACCTGCACGTAAATATGCAAAAGTCCAAGGACTAAATAACAATTGTCCAGAGAAGCCATGCAAAGGGAAAAGTGGACGGTGGAGATTAACTCATCATAAAGATTGCTTCAAGTTCGAGGCATGAGATACGATCTCAGCCTCTCATCCACACTGAAGTTAAATTTGATCGTAGCCACACATCTGGGGCTTTGTTTTAAGTAAAAAGCATGAGGGGAGATCTTGACCATTCAGAGTCGCGAAATCTCAACCCCTCATCTGATCGGTTGATAGATCCGAGACTCTGCAATGGATTAGCCACCATTGGATCACCTATGTATCATCATAGCCGCCCATCTAAATGGAGAACGGATCCCGAGGCAACACCTTCTCCTTCCCCAGTACTGCCAACGCACGCAGCCGCGAGAGAGAACCCTAGCTTCTCGCCGTAAAAGGAAACCGCCAGTTTTGGTAAACTTTGGGTGATTATGCATGTGGATTTTCAATCAAGGGATCATAATCACCTTCATTGCATTCTTGGATCTCTATAAAGGCCGGGGAGAGGAGCCGAGAGGGAACACAGTCTCTCCTCTTCACCTCTCCTCCATCTCCTCCTTCCCGGTGGGCACCGTCATCCGAGGACGAGGCAGCGGCCTCTGGGGATCGCTAAGGTGACGCGAGGAGTCCGCGTGGAAGAATGAGGCTTCAATGACGAAGTTCTGACGCACTGTGCCACGCCGGAGCTCACCGTGAGTATTGTTTTTCTCTCCGTCCTCGATGTCTGCATACTAGCACGTAGAATAGGAGGGTGGATGCCGGAAGAGGTTAACGGACCACCGGCGGCTGCTGCAGGCGACCGGAGCACATCCTCCTTCTCCGTTAGGGCTCGCTGTAGAAAAGAGAAAGAAGAAGAAGGAGAATGATTAAAAGTTAATTAAGTTAGTTAGTTAATTAAAAAGCTAAGTTTAATTAGAGTAGTTGGGTTCAACCAATTTGGGAATGGGTTGAACCAGTTTAAAAAAAATTGGGCTTGGTTTAGTCCATGGTTGGGTCAGGCCATGTTGAGACTAAATGGATTGGTCAAATGGGTTTGAATTTAAATCAATTGATTAAGTTTAATCAATTAAATCGGTTTAATTGATTAAAAAAGCATAGATGATTTTAATCAAGTTGGATTGGATTAAATCAAGCAAAGTGATGGATCATGGATTAAGAAATAATTATGGATTAGTTAAGTGGTTAACTAATTGAGGAGGGCAGATAGTAATGTTGAATGAGTTTTAATCAATTAAAAATGGATTAACAGTTTAATTAGATTAACCAAGGTAACGGATAAGATTGGATAAATAGACATAATTTAATTAACTAAATTATGATAGATCAAATTGTTGGCTAAAATTTAAAGTATGGACCGGTTTTAAAAGAGTGGATAAGGTTTGGATTAAAATTTAATTAATAGATTAATTGATGAGGTTTTGATTTTAAATCTTGATTTAATCAATTAATTGATAAAGTTTGGTTATTAGATGTTGATTAAATAATCAATCTATAACGTTTGAATTAAATGGTCTAAATTGACTAAGGTTAGTCAATTAAAATAGGTTAGGTCCTATTTAAGGATTTAAATTGATTTGTTAGCTCTAATCAATTAGAAAAAAAAAAGACTTGATTGAGTTAGATCCAACCAACTAATAAAATGGGCCTTGTATGTAATTTAATTAAGCCAAGGTGGAATTGGTTGGGGTTAGTCAAGTAATGAATGGTGGTTGATTAAGTGGTTGGGCTCAATAGATTAATATGGTTTGGATTAGTTAGATGAATTAAAAAGTTAATTAAAGTGTTAATTAAAGGGGTGGATTAAGTTTAATTTATTAATCAATAAATTTTGATTAGTTAATTGGTTAGGTTTAATCAATTAAGGAATGGACCTAATCTATGGTTAGGTTCAGTCAAGTAGAAGTGACTAAGTCTAACCAAGTTAAATAATAAAAAGAAATAAAATGTGTGTAAATGGGGGGGTTTGAACCCAAGACCTCTCACATAGGCATGGTGGGTTTTAACCACCAAGGAGGAGTTCTATTTGTGATAGAATGAACCAGGTTTGGTTAAATAACGCTATAAAAGGAAATTAATAAGGAATAAAAGGCAAGTGGAGGGATTTGAACCATGGACTACTTAGAGGAACTGGTGGGCCTTAACCACCAAGCCACTACAACTTTTTTATGAAAACAAATAGAGATAGTCATTTAGGGTAAAAAGGCATGAGAACGCAATGGAAGGCTCTCAGGTAAGACTTGGGCCGTTAGAGTATGCATCATAGATAGAATGCCATGTATCCAAGAATAGAATTGTGCTTTATCAGATTTTGACGTGAATGCGTCGGGGCGCCCATGGGATACTAGACTTGAGATTTTTGTAAGTATTCTTCCTCGTGCCCCTTATTTATCATCGGGTTACTTTCTTTGGTTTTACGCTTGTAAGTGCACCGCCTAGTACTCCACCTAGCTTTTGGGATTTCTTGATTTTATGCTTTTGTTCATTGTTGATCTCGATACTATTGATTATCTTTGAGCTATTTCTTCATTGATCATTGGTTTTGATATCGCTATGTTTTGGATTGCATACACGTGTTCGAGATTCTTTCTTTATTGAGCTCCGTGGTAGTGTATCCTTATTGGTGTTTAAGCTTTTGTTGGACATGTGTGTGTATGCTGATTACGCCTTCCTGTTGATCTAAGACGTGGCGTGGAAACACGTGAGCCTCTTCCGTCGACAAGGCGTGTCAAGATTTCTTGTTTGAAGATTCTCCCGCCGCCAGTATTGTGATAAGTTGTGGGGCGGACATTCGACGCCACCCGCCTGGGGACGACATACTTGGCCGGCGGTATACATGTGGGAGCTCCACCAGACTCAAGGGTTTGGTTTATAAGATATAAGATCGGCTTAGGTCGATGGCTGCCAGGGAGATGACAAGTTTGATATTCAAGTTTGATTTGACTTCGTGCTTTAAGCCTGTGCTTGGTGATAGTGATCTCCTTATGTTTGAGCCTGGTCTCTTCCTAATATGTTGTTGAGTGTGTGGATCACTATTTTATGATTGTGCTCATGACCTCTTCGCATTCCTTGCGGGAGTACTTACTGAGCTTTCCTTTCGAAAGCTCATCCCACTTCTCTTTTTCTCTTTTCAGGTTTTAAAGTTTAGGTGGTTACAACCAGGAGCTGCGTGTAGAGGTTCGAGGATTTCGGCCTTCTTTACATGAGACCTTATATGATTTGTAGGACCCTTGTAGGGCCAATATTTGTAAAGTTCCGCTGTAAAGTAACTCTGAAATTATTTTGGTTATCTGCTCATGTATCATTTAGGCCTTGTATTCGAGTGGGGCCCGTCTCCACTCGGGTACGGCCGGTCTGTGAACGTGCCCGAGGTCCCGGGATCCGGGTCGGGGCGTTACACCTTTCGAAAAAAAGGATGATCTTGCTGGGGGTGGCCTGTGTGGGTTGACTAACCTTGTTTAAAAATCAGAACTTTTGAAAATCCATTGATACGTGTCGGTTTCTCCTAACATTATTCTCCATCACTACTTTCCTAGTGGTGCTTAATTAAAGATTTTTAAGTTCAAGATTCTCCATCTACCAGTTTACACAGACTTTTCTAATTTATCAGATGGTATGCTTGTGACTTGGAGTTTGTGCCATGCTAGAGGAATCTATTTGGATCGTGTCAATCTTTTGGATCACCCAACAACTGTAGGTGGCAAATTGGCATCTAGTGGATTAATATTATGGATAATAGTGAGTTTAGCAGTATAGTTCTTTTTCCCAGGGATAGAAAATTTCCTTTCCAAGATGTCATTCTTTTTTTGTTGTTGTTTTTTTTTTTTTTTTTTTTTCATTTTGCTCACTCCAGTCTTGCTTTTTTGGGGCGTCCCCTAGTTATTGGCACACCTAGGTATTTGATAAGGAGGGAGACAATTTGACCGTTGAGGATTTAGGCGACTACCTGCGATCGAGGTCGGATGTTCTATATTGGATATTGGGATGATGACACTTTTATTGTTTATTTTTCAACCCTAAGCCCTAAACTTGGACCCCGTGCTGAATATGGGAAGGTGGATGCATGTTGAAGTGATGTAATTCCTTCTTCAGTTGTTCTTGGGTTTAGAGGAACTCCGTTGTATATGTGTGCCCTGGATGCTTCCCTGAGCATGGTTGATAAGACACCTGTAATGAGTACAAATAGAAATGATGAGTGGGGATTGCTCGCCTCGGGCCCCTTCGATGTTTGCTATACCTCGTTCGGGCTCCATTTAGCAAGAACATCATTTTGGATGTTTGGAATAAGGTTTGGATCCACATGGTCCACTATGGTCCAAAACATCTAGCTTGGAGAATTTCAATGAGAAATTCCCAGTCAATCATATCAAATGTCTTCTCAAAGTCTACGGCTTTCTTTGAATAGGTGGTTTAGGGAACCTCAGCTATGGCAAGCTACATGGGAGGCGTTGTGGGGCTCTCATAGGAGGAGCTCTTTCTATAGCTTATGGTGAAGGAGATCAAGGTTTTCGATCCAACTTCGAGGGTGATACTCTTTGACATTTGATTGTCGCACAAGCAAATGTAGCTCTCGTTGTTCGAGGCATTGGATTGTCTTCTGGAAGGGACAACCCTTTTGGGTTTTGGAGAAGTTCTATTACATAATGCTCTGATATATATATATATATATATATATATATATATATATATATATATATATATATATATATATATATATATATTAATCATGATAAGATAAGGCTGTTTCTAACATCGTTTCATTTGCAAGGCCGCTTCCCATTTGGCCACCTGAAGCGTGTTTGAAAGATTTCCAACCGTATGGATGGAAAGAACATCGAAAAATAAGCTAGCATATTAATTCTCATACAATTTTGGAACTTGTAGGGTCTTCATCTTAACAGGTGAAAATTTATAAAAATCATAGCAGTTCAAAATTTCACCCGTTAAGATGAAGACCCTACAAGTTCCCAAATTGTATGAAAATTGACACGCTAGCTTATTTTTCGATGTTCTTTCCATCCATACGGTTGGATTTCCTTAAATATCAGTAAAGCGGGCCAAAAAGAGGCTACCGTACTTGCATAGTAATGATAAGGCGTACCGCACCATATCATACCCATATATATATATATATATATATATATATATATATATATATATATATATATATATATATATCATTCAACATAGTATCCTGGTTGTGTTGCATGCGCCTTAGGTCCTCTCTTCTTTCTTGATTGTGTTGTCCTCGATGGCCTTGTTGCCCTCGTCGACTCGTGGTGTGGGTGGGGGCTCTCTAGAGAAGTATAGACTCCACTTCACCAGGCTTTGAGCGACCTTCAGTCTTGGTATTTTGGAAATTTTTAATAAAATGCTGTGTTTCTCTTGAAAATATTATATGTTTCTTTCCCTTCATATGCTCCATGTGATGGCTATCACTATAAGGTCGTATTCCCATCTAATTGTTTTGTCCACCAAGGAGGAGATCGCCTTGGTGCCCCAAACATCCTACAGTTTCTTGGGGCTTCTTGTATTTTGAAAATATCGCGAAAATGGCTCCAAATATTCGAGATGTATGGGCATGAGATGAAGATGAGGTGTGTCACTCATTAGTCTTCTAATTCGCATAAGTTGTATTGTGTACACTTCCTCTCCAATTTTGTCTATGAAGGTTATCAAGTGTGAGGATTTTGTTTTTTTGTTGTTATTTATTTTTATTTTTCCCAACTATGCATTGAGCTTAACTTTCAGTAAGCATGGTTTCTTCTAAAAACCTTTCGTAGGTTGCTATTTTACTGAAAATGCCTTGGTGCCATTAGCTTTCATATTCTTTGGTCCGTTATCTAATCATTTGGGTAGGTGATCCCAGGCTTTGACAACAAATTACCAAACAATTTCAATCACATGATGTTTGCAGATGATGTAATAATTGTCACTAGAGCTACAAGAGCTGCTGCTAAAAACTGTAGGCTCTGTCTTGACACTTACCATCATCTCACTGGACAAAAGGTTAATCTTCTGAAATCAACTATACACTTGCCTAACAAATTTAATGCAAGACTCAGAAATTCAATCAAAACTATTCTAGGCATGAAGATACAAGAAAATTTCAAACAATCAGTGGCAATATCTAGTGGACAGAACTCAGAACAATCTAAATGAATGGAATCCTGCATCTGTCTCACTAGCTGGGAAAACTGTGTTGGTTAATGTCTCTCTTATGTCTATACATGTATACTCTCCAGCATGTTATCCAGTTCCTGATTTAATCCTTGACCAGATTTCAAAACTTGCAAGGAAATTTCTTTGGAATAGAGGCACTGCTGGTGGCTTCCACTCCATAAATTGGGCAACTACTACACTTGACAAAACTGAGGGAGGATTGGGGATAAAAGACTTGAGATGTGCAAAAATAGCTTTAATGACAAAAAATGTATTTACTGCCTTGAATAATCAAACTAAACTATGGGTGCAAATAGCAAAATTGAAATATAGTACTTTTAATCCATGGAATTGCTCAAATCATAGGTCTGCATCATGGTTTTACAAAATGTTATGCAAAACTGCACATTCTATTAGACATATGCTAGATATCAATGTTCGTAATCCTATGGTCACCAATGTGATAACTGATACATGGATTTTTGATACACCTGTGGTCTTAAAGCCTACTTTTATAAATATGCATCTTCCAACTGAGAATATTCTTGTCTCTAATCTAATGAATGAAGCCAGTCTCAACAAAGATGAGATTGTAAATTATTTGGAAATATGCTTGATTGGAATAGACTCAACAAAGTAGCCCTCAATAGCAATGCAACCAACCACTGGATCTGGAAGGATGATAGCTCTGTAAACAGCACTACCAAGAAAGTTTATACATACTTAAAACAGAGATACATCATAGATTCGGACCAGTGGTTAGGATGACATAAGCTATGGAGGCTACCAATTGCTCCTAGAGTAAAAACATTCTTATGGAAAGTCTTCCATGGAAGATTTACTTACATATGAATATTTATATGCAATAGGTATTGGCCCTCAGAGTCTATGTCCACTCTGTGAGTTGGAGAATGAAACACTTGATCGCCTTATGAATCGCTGCAACTTCACAAAAATCTGTTGGAACCTAGCATCTGAGTACACAGGAATGGATTATACTCCACATATCAACTTTGTGTCAGGAGACTGGATAATGAGCAATGAAAACTCAAATGAATTCAACCATATATCAATCAGAGCCCTGATTGCTACATGTGCTTGGAACATTTGGAAGGGAAGATGTGATAAAGTTTTCAATAACAAGAAACTGAATCCAGTTGAGATCTTTCAGCATGCAGTGAGGATAAGTTATGAGTACATGTGGAAAACAAGAGGACAAATCAGGGAGTATCTTAACACTTCTGTATTCAGAAATACAATTACAATCATGAGCGATGCTACTTGGGTATCTAACTCATCTCTCTGCAGTATAGGCTACATAATTGTGAAGGGAGCCCAAGCAATCATTCTAGCTGGATGTGCAACAGAGGAAGCTGACTCAAGTTTATAAGCAGAGATTAAAGCTATGAGTAAAGCCATGGAGCAAGCCAGGAGATTGATGATGAAGGTGAGATGTGGTGTGCAATCGACATAGCTTATATAGGCGTACTGGATTTAATCGCCTTGCACGAGTCACATGATCAGATGGGATATCAAACTGACATTGAACAACTTAAAGAGATGCTCAACTATAATCCAGGAGTGGAATTAAGTTACTGTCCAAGAGAATTAAATTACATTGCTGATACATTGGCTACACAAGCAAGAAGAAACCCTGCTCTATCACATTTCCATCAAGGCATTGAAAAGCCAAGATGGCTGGAAGAGCTAGTTGCCACAGCTGGGCTGTGTTTTGGTTGACTAAAAAACCTTTTGTATTTTTGAATTTCTTTATTTAGCTATAATAGCTCTTTTTATGACAAAAAAAAAAATACTGGGATAAGAACCCTATATTCCCTCTTTCTAGTAAGAGTCCCGGTTTGAGGGATGACTTATCTCTTTGTAACATGTCTCGGGTCTCTTTACATAGTTATGAATTTTTTTAGAATTAGAGGTTATAATTAATTTTAGCCGTATATTATGAGGATTGCTCTTCTATTTAGTTGTCCATCAGCACGTTAATAGTATAGTCGGGCCCTGATATAAAAGTGTTGCTTGTGAGGTCATGGCAAGTGAGAACCTTACCAACTAAATCTTGCGGAGGGACATGGCAGGACTTATCAACCAGATTCATCAATAGAGTTTGTTTTTTTTCTCACTTGACAACCAAGACTTCAACAGGAAGACGTTAGCCACTGCATCAATGCTCATGTTTCTTTGTGGCTCAGGCCCATCTATTTTGTCTGGCTACTTATATACTGGCTCTTAACCAAAAAAATAAAATGCTCATGTTTCTTTGTGGCTGTTGTTTTCCTTTAATAGCGTGACCCTATACTACACTCTCGACTCTTCTTCCACTGGTCTTTCTTCCTTCTTGTATGCAAACAGACATTGGACCATTAATGACAAGTACGTACAGGATGAAGTCATTCCAGGAGCACCATTCAATCTTCCTATCCTTCACTAAAGTATTCTTAAATTGAAGCACACAGCCATTACACACAGCCATTAGTGACAAGCACAAGAGCTAGCACCATTCAATGGATTCTCCAATCACACTGCAGGTTTACCTTCTTCTCCTCATCATCCCAGTGCTGCTGCTTCTCTTTCTCAACAAACAAAGAAAGGAAGCAGAGAAGCAATCTCCAAAGCCAAAGCTTCCTCCTGGTCCTCGGAAGCTTCCCTTAATTGGCAACCTCCATCAACTGGGGAATCTCCCCCACCACTCGCTGTGGCAACTCTCCCAGCAATATGGCCCTCTCATGTACCTGCAACTTGGTCAAGCACCGGCCATTGTCGTCTCCTCCTCTGAAATTGCGAGAGAAGTCATGAGAACTCATGATCTTGCGTCCTGCAACAGACCTTCACTCTTCTCGTCAACCAAGCTCTCCTATGGCTGCTCGGACGTTGCCTTCATTTCTTATGGAGATCAGTGGAGAGAGCTGAGAAAGATTTGCATGGTTGAACTCTTCGGAACCAAGAACAACTCTTACCTTCATTCTTTAAGGGAGGAGGAGGTGGCTCGCATGATAAGCTCCATATCTTGTTCTTCATCAGATCATCCTATTGATTTGAGTGACATGCTACTCTCCATGGCAAACAACATCATATGTAGAGCTGCTCTTGGGAAGAGCTATCAGGGAGGAGGGAAGTATGAGTGGAGCAAGCTTCATTTGATGCTCACGGAGGTGCAAGCTGTGCTCGGCTCCTTCTTCATGGCTGACTATATACCTTGTTTAGCTTGGATAGATATTCTCACAGGAGCACTAGCTAGGCTAAACAAAAACTTCTTTGATCTTGATGCTTTCTACCAGCAAGTCATTAATGATCATCTCCATCAATCCATGCATAGTCATGGCCAAGATGAGGATATTGTTCATACTTTGCTCCGACTAAAGAAGGAGACAGGTCATCTAACTGATGAAAACATAAAGGGAATCCTCATGGTGATCGTCTTTTCATTAATTTCTCTGAGTTCCTTTCTGTTTTGACTCTAAACTTTTATCTAATAACTTGAACTTTGTTTTCTTGTAGGACATCTTCGTTGCGGGGTCAGATACATCCTCTGCATCAGTAGAGTGGGCAATGACAGAGCTGATGAGAAACCAACAGACAATGAAGAAAGCACAAGATGAAGTCCGAAAAGTTATCGGAAGAAAAGGGAAGGTTGAAGAGAGTGATCTTCAACAGCTTCAGTACCTCAAGTGGGTTGTGAAAGAAACCATGAGACTTCATCCCCCAGCTCCACTGCTTGTTGACAGAGAGACCATGCAGCATTTCAAGATCAATGGCTATGACATCCCACCAAAAACAAGGGTGATTATCAATGCATGGGGTATAGGAAGGGAAGACAGCTCTTGGGAAAACCCCCAAGAGTTCAATCCAGAAAGATTCATGGATAGCTCCATTGATATGAAGGGGCATGACTTTCAACTCATTCCGTTTGGAGCAGGTCGAAGGATTTGTCCAGGAATGAATCTTGGGATTCAAACTGTGGAGCTTGCACTGGCCAACCTTCTCTACTCTTTTGATTGGAGACTTCCTGACGGGTCACAGGACATCAACATGGATGAAACACCTGGAGTTACTGTTCATAAGAAATCTCCTCTCTGCCTTGTGGCCATTAAATATGGTGGAATTGAGGCCTAAAAGCCTCAACTGCAATGAGCTTGTTATGACTTTCACTCTGTTATATGTATATATATATATATATATATATATATATATATATATATAATAATAAGGATGTTGAATGTTTCAGACATTGAAGACGAAGCTGAGATGTCTGTTGGGACTTGGCTGCTATGAACTTCATTTAGGACATTAGACTTCTATTCTTTCATATGATCAAACTTTTGCAGATACAGGAAGGAAAAGAAAGGAAAAGGATAATAATGATAATTAAAATAATAAAAACTAATTCTCCATTGCCCACTATGTTCTATATTCATATTGTACAACATTTCAGATGATTAAAATCTTGATGATATAGAAGATGAGGAGGAGAGAAACTCAGGATTTGTTCTCTGTCTTTCTTCTTCTTGTGACACGAATATAGCAAACAATGGAAGCGAAGGCAGCTAGAACAAGCCCACAAAGTATGGCTTCTCCTCCAGCAATCGACTTATCGAATGGCCGGTGTTTCATATGGTGTGCACTCTGTGGTGCAGCAGCAAACACAGACTCCTCACCATTGAATAACACACTTGAAGGAGGATGGGCTCCAAAGGCCCATGGAGCTCAATTGCTTTTAGTTCGACCTCCGAGGCCAATGGCCGAGACATCACAAGAGTTGTGAGGAGATCGACGGCTAAAATGCAGCATAGAACCAACTTAGACATTGATGGAGATGAAGCACTTGCAAGAGTAGATGAGAGGTTTTAGCAAGAGAAGTGATGGGATGTGTAGAGAAGAGAAGAGTTGTGGCCTTTTTATAATGTTGGAGATGTGGCCTAATTGATTGCTCAATTGCTTAGCTGTCTTTCCATTCATTAACTAAGACAGGGAACAGAGAACAGCAACACTTTCAACTGATGGTTAATTAGTGGCAGCTTCCTGTCTTTGATTTTCTAATGGCCTTGGGAAACTAAATGTCCTTTTAATTTGATTGTTTAAGGATGAAGGGAGGTGATTCTCGGGGGAGTTTAATTTCATGAAAGTGACAACTGTTCTCCTAGAACATGGCAAAAGGTTTAAGCTAGTTTTTCCATTGATGTTAACCTTCATGTTTCAGTAAACACATGGTCCTCAAACTTATAATTCATACAGCTAATACTTCATAACGATTCAATGAAAATTAGTGTTCTTATGGTGTCTCTAATTCTTTTAATTTGGTTTCTGTGAGATAGGAGAGATCAAGAGACAAGATCCTGATTATACAAATCTAATTGCTTACCAGAACAATAGAAAGGCAGCTCCTCTATGTCCTTCAGATGGGAGACACTTGGCTTCAATGGCTCAAATTGCAACTCATACCAAGACTCTGCACGTGTGAAGATTTATTAAATACTACAATTCATTAAAATTATCAGAAATTTTCAAAACGATGAAACTTCTTACCTCATCACCATCGTGTGCAACAGATATTTTTCTGAACTTAGATCTATGATGGCTAATTTTTATTTGAAGGAATCTTTGATCCAAATGATCAAGAAGGCCGATTGATTTCTGGTCTTCATCTGTTTCTTTAATAGTGTTGGTGTATCACTGTATTATGAGTAGATGAGCACATAATTATATTCAGAAGCATGGTATACTGTTTTCTAGACATTACTGATTGATTGAACATCATGTTGGATGTCCATAGAAACAGAGACATTAAGCTTCCAGCATATCAAATGAAAGATCTATGCTACCACATCAAACCTACTATGTTCTATCACCTGCCTGCATTGCCACCATTATCCTCCCACCTTCTAAGCGCACGGGAGGATGATTGATAATATCAATCAATCTCCATTTTAGAATTCAAGATTTCCAGTTAAACTTTGTTTTTGATATCACTTGATCCAACTATAATGGTTGTTTTACTGATGATCATTAATGTTAGTAGGTAGCAAAGCTTGATTAGCATGTTAGGTCCACTCCTGTGTTTCGAAAATTTTGGTCATAAAGTATCCTACCACAACATGGGGTGTTCTTCAACAAAAGGGACAGAACACCAAATTAGTTGCTACTATTGGTGGATTAGTTAAAGGTCATTTCATTTCATCGACAGTGAGCCCATAATTTGAAATTTGATGTTCTCTGAACCTATATTTGTTCAATGTTGGTATGAATATCTACTGTCATAGACTCAGGAACCACAAACACTATGTTGGTTTGTCTTTTCAGTTTTGTCCTCTGAAATACTGAACAATGGATAGAATCAGATTATGTTGTGCTTTTGAACTCTATCCGTTCAAAATTACCCGATTGAGATCTCTTTCAACATCTTGAATTATACATTTTGGGATAAGAGAGCTCTTTGGACTAAACATTGGTTAAAGATAAAGGTGAAAAAGTATATTAAAGATGCTCCTATATTAAACAAACCAGAGGTCGGCCGGCAATTCTTAATTTTGTGTTTGACTAGAGTCCTAGTTGAAGGATCCACACTTGGATACTGTGGAAATCTATGACTCTAAAATATGGTTTTAAAAAGTTGAATCAAGATCATATTGATTTCAGCCAAGACTTTTCTCATGGGTGAATAGAGAGTTAGTATCACAATAAAGACTAGAAACTTGTCAATATAAATTAGTTCAAAGAACCTTGATTTAAATAAAAATTACTAGACATCAAATCTAAGAAACAAGATTCTCGGCTGCAGAAAGCATGAAAACAAGTACACAGATCACGAACATGTTAGAGTTGGGCGACTGTCTTGTTAGCTCTCTAGGTTTCCTTTTCTCCCATCTGGAATCTCATACAGAGTCATTGAGTAATAATAGTACCAGAACATGAGGTGTTTTTTCCATTGAAGGAACAGAATGCACAACAATTTTAATGCATCATTTAGAGATCCCTTCATTGTCCATCTTTTAGGAAGCAAAGATAATGATGTTCACAATAGAGATCATTAGAGACTGGTCTCTTGTCTTTGGACAAACACACAAGAGTTTTTATGGAGTTTAATTATCTACTGGACCTGAATGTATGAGTGTCTCTTTGATCATTCCTGTCAGGTTGTTTACATTGTTTGAACTACAACTCTCTCTAAAACATCTAAACAATTTGAATGGAAGCTGGAAGAGTAGAGAATTTTTGTTGCACTTCATATAAACCTTGTAATATAATACTGATATAAACAGAGATAAGATATTTATTACTAACTTCAGGTTTGAAGATGGTGAAGATCATCTGGTAAAAAGCATTGCTATTTCTACTGTTGTTGCAGCTTTCTACATACCCTGCAAAGATGAAAGAAGTGCCTAGGTTTAGGTCTTGGATTGCTAATTGCTTTACTTGGTGAGAGGATGCAGACACTATTGATCTCCTGGAGGAATGCAAGTTCTACAAACCTGGTATCCAATTCTTCAGATTACCCTGCAAAATAGGAATCCTGTTAAAAGTAATACAGTTCTGGTGGCAGGGATCAAATCGCTCTTTCAGATACCAGGTGGACAAACAGATCCTGTATTTTTAGGCATTAATATAATGCACACAAAACAGCCAAAATCAAGCAACCATGCAACTTCTGACGGCCATATTACCTCTTTTTCAATATGGCAAGTGAGAAGAAAAACTTTAGGCATATGCAAAGATGTATAAATGCTTAGCATTGAACAGTGAAGACAGATCCATAAACATTTCTGTATTGATGCTCATGTTCAAGGTTGTATTTGAGAAGCAAGCAATAAAATTTAGGGTCTGATTCTAAACAATGCACGGGTAGTAATTTATGAGCAATAGGGCTTAATCACAAGCAACAGAATAGAAGTCTTCAGTATAATAATTTCTGATCAGGATGCTGATTAAATACATAAAAATATTGGTAAGAGTCATTTGCAAACTTGGATCATAGGAAAAACTATTGTTGCTCATCAAGGGAAAAGACAATAAAATGAGTCTGCATTAATGGAGGCTTAAAACAGTGAGATCCAAGACAAGATACCATATTTGAGCACTTTCAGGCCGTAAGTTTCAGGAGACCAATGTCCATGCAGCCACCATAAAATTGGAGAACAGTGAATTTTACAGATACAATCAACATACTGTTCATGAGGCAGTTCAGAAAATGAAGATGATCTCTAAGCTGCTAGCATTTCTGTTTCAGTGAAATCAGAGATGATTAGAGTTTCATGGTTGTGAACGAGTGTGCAAAAAACTTCTTTAGGCTGAAATGCCCTCTCTATGGCCCTAAATGTATCATATCCATTGATCTCAACAATCATCTCCATCAGGAGCCAGTCTGAAGAACATGAGCTCATAATGCTTCTTTAAGTTGAAAGGTTCTCAATATTCCCCTAGCCTTGTCATAGTCATTGAGCTCAACAAGCATCTTCTTTAGGCGGCGAGCCAACCCAAGAGTCTCTTCCTTGCTCACCCCTCGACGTGTGCCTATTCTCCAACCTCTTTCCCAGTTCCACAACACATTCCACCAAAGGCTGCAGCTTCGGACTGTGATCTGTTGTGACACTAGAGCCAGACCAAACACCTGATAGCGATGCAATTATCCTCTCTGTCCGGTAACTGCATCATGAATGTTCGCATGATACTTCTAACATGTGGGAGAAGTTTCTTACCCAAAAGATCATCAAGAGCAAGCTTCTCTAAAATTGGAAGTGCAAGTACATCCTTCCACAAGCAAATATTTCTGAGTAGACGAAGAGACATTCCAAATTGGTAGGCCGCAAGCTGTGCAGCACCAGGTACGGCTTTCAAAACCAGCGCACTCCATGTTGGGACGCTGAGACCAGCAATGGCCTCATCTAGACGACTTCGGACAACAGCCAGCAGCTCCCTCAAACCCTCACTAGAAGCTGGGATATAATTGATCAACAAATTTGTAGCAAAACTGCATTCTCTGTCCTTCGGTGCTTAACATGTCCCAACAATGTGCAATTTCATGGTGCAGAATTGGAAGAGCTTACCTTCTCCACTAGCACCGGAATAAGATTAGCATCTGGATCATCAGCATCATAATCACGCATTCTTTCCTGGTAGCCCATAATCAAATAACAGTTCATGCCAATCCATGTCATTGAAATCCGCCTTCTTATAGAGCGGATCCCACTCAAGAAGCTCCAACCTAACATATGGGGAGAAGACAGCAGGTGCACTTAGAGACATGTAAGCATCACGATAGCTCGAAGAATACTGCCTCTTCCATTCGGTCAAACTTTTCTTCAGAACAGAAAGCTTCGAGTAATCATCAGCTGCATCAGCTGAAAATCTGTTTTGCAGTCTGCAACAACTCATCCCGGCTAGAGTTGTAGGCATCCCCCTCATCATCACTCTCATCTGTGCTAGATTCTCCTTCAATCCGCTCGTA
Source organism: Dioscorea zingiberensis (assembly GCA_026586065.1). NCBI lineage: Eukaryota > Viridiplantae > Streptophyta > Magnoliopsida > Dioscoreales > Dioscoreaceae > Dioscorea > Dioscorea zingiberensis. The sequence goes on along the minus strand of CM048819.1, from coordinate 69,570,728 downwards.
TGTGATGTCCCTTTCTATATATGTCATTCTCTTGGTCCCTGACCTAGCTTTCCTCCTTTTTCTTTTCTCAGCCCTCCGTGCAGAATCCATGCGATTCTGTAGGTTGATGTCCCTACCAAACTCATCCAGCTGAACCCGCAAATTTGAGCTCTCTCTCACAGCAGCAGCAGCAGCCTGAGCAGCAGTTGTGGCAGCAGAGAGAAAGGTTGCTCCAGAGCCCTTACTGAGAACAGACATTGCAGCATTCACAGCAGCTTCTACTTCACTTGATTCATCTGCCGTATCAGCAGCTCTTCGTTCTAAAATGGCAGAGGCCCGCACTTCATGCAGTTTCTGCATCTGCTCTTCCAATTCCTCTATAAAGGGGGCTTTATCTTGCAAGAAGTCACACATTACAGAAATGAAATCCCGGAGCTGTTGCATGAAAATAAACTTGTCACCGGCTGCTTCAAGGGACTTCTCTAATGAGGTAATATCCGAGAGAGCTTCTGATAGATTCTCATCAGTCCTCATAAGAGAATTCAAGGTCCTATTATGAGTTTCCCTAAGCTTGGTAATATTCTCATGGAGAGCCCTAGTGGCAACCTCAGCCTGCTGTGGAATGGACATGATCTCCGCACTCCTAGATATGCCGATGCCAATGCCAGCTGCAGGTCGGAGGGGAGCTCCAGCTGATAAATGAGAAGGCTGTGGATGCACTGCTGGGGCAGGCAGAACACTGCCCGCCTCATCAATCCTCTTCCCTAAACCCTTTCTGAACTGCTCCTCTTCCCATTTCCTCTCCTCCTCATCCTCATCATCCTCCTCCTCAACAACCACATCCATATATCCACCATTGACAACCCTTGGCTCAGATACCACCACTCTCTCATCAATGTCTTCAAAAACACCCTTTTTTGTCCCACCATCCTTTGCGTCTCCAAACAAAGAAATCCTGCCCTGAAAATCACTTTCCTCATCATCGCTTGATCCTCCATCCGAGGGGCGGCTTCCCACTACTCCGCCGCCATCAAGCGAGATGTAATCCGCCAGCGGCCCACGAGCCTGACGGAGCCGCTCTCTCTTCGCCCTGATCGCATCGATTGTCGCCTGGTCCGGAATAACCGAAGATGAATCCTTACCCTTTCTATCGATACTCAAACCTGCGAACCTCCTCTGGTCCGCAGCACCACTATCGACGTCTTGATCTTTCAAATCCTCTTCCTCCTGTTCTCGCTTATCCTTCTCGTTGCGACCCGAAACTGGAGGAGGGGGTGGGGGCTTGACGAGGCCTCTGAGGACGATGACGGGATCGGCAGAAGCATCAGGTTTCGCGGAGTCGGAGTAGGACGGCGTCGAGACGGCCGATGACCTGGACGTGCGGGTGCCGAGGGAGCGGGCGTTCTTCTGGAGCTCGCGTAGCTTCTCTTCGGTGTACTCGCCGGTCTGGGGCTTGACGTTAGAGGGAACGTTAACGCGCGGAGCGGAGCGTTCCTTGGACAAAGAGTGCTTCTGAATGGGTGCAAGGCGGGCGGAGGGTGTGGAAGAGCGGACGGGGGCCACGCCATCGTCGTCCTCCTCATCATCAGCGAAGCTCAGGCGCTTGGGGCCCTCGGGGGGTTTTGGGGCCCTGGGCTTGGGTTGAGCGGCGGGGGGTGGTGGTGCAGAGGGCCTGTCATCGCCGTTGAGGTCTGCGGTGCCCGAGCGCCGCCGGAAGTTCTTGGTTCTGCTACTCATTTCAGCGTCGAAGAATTCTTGGAAGGAGAACACGATGGATGAAATCAAAGGTTTCCCCAATTTTGTAAGGGATTAGGGATTTGAATTCAGAACCCTAATTTGGATCACCGAACTCTTACAAGTGGTGGAGTCCAGTCTCTAACTGGGCTTTTATGTAATTTTCAGATCTTGGATCTGATTGGGCTGGGCTTTGCAACCTCTTAACTTATTTTAATTTCTAAATTTTAAAATTAAGAACATTCAGAATATTATCATTTCTGCACAATTTGAGTCATAGTATTGGAAATCTGATTGAGCTCACAACTTCACACTTTTCCCTCAATGTCATCATACTAATTCTCAACACAATCTGAATCCATTATTTCAGTATAAAAACGAACTTGATCAGCATCCTCAAAACTGCACATAAATTCCTGAAATGAAAGGAAGGATTAAAACATGAAATGAAGATCAGTAGTGTCTGGAAAGCTACAAATTCATAACAAAAGGTACATGATCCATTCAACAAAATCGGAAGTCCAGTGCTACAAAGCACCCGCTATAAAAGTGAGATCCGGGAGTAAGGGTCGGACCACTAAATAATGCAGATAATCCATTAAAAAGTTTACAGCAAATTGGTAGACATCAAGCTTACATCTATCAGATTATCACATGAATCAATAATGCAGATGTTCTGATGACTGTAACGGAGTATAATCAATCAGAGGAGATGACTTCTTGAAATTTCTGAACTGCTATTTCTCTCTATGCGCCATTGTAGCATCAGTGAGAAACTGCCAACCAAATCATTTAATTGATCCAAAGAGACAAAGTACTCATCAAGTCCTAAAAAACAAAAGGTCAGTAAGTTAAGATTGCAGTATTTCTCAATAAACTGAAAAGGAAATTGACAACAAAGAAAAACGTAAGCTGAAGAAGAGCATTGACCTCATCGTGATGCCAAAAATCTCCTCAGGAGGATCATAAACATGCCGTTCTGGAAACATTTCCTCAAAGTCTTGTTTCACTCTGTTCCGCAGTAGGGGGTGTGGTAGCAGCCCCTTGAGCAATATCCTGAAGGGCAGTTCTTCTGGCGGATCAGGAGACTGCTTCATGTCTTCGTAGATGTTCATAGCATCTGCAGGTGATCCATATCTCAGGAATCCCCTGATAACTTCAGCATAGGTCTGTGAATCAGGAAACAAATCCTCTTTTTTCATGCTCTCCCAAATTTTCATGGCTTCTTCCATCTTTCTGCATCTTGCCAAAGCTACTATCAAATCTTTATACAGATAGACATCTGGTTTATACCAATCTTCCTTCTGCATTACCCTAAATATCTGCACTGCCAAAAGAATCTACTTTTAAAACACTCACTAGTACATTACTTCTATCAAACAAAACAAAGAGATTAAAGTAGTGCATGGAAAGTCATCCTAAACAAAGTGAGGACTAAAAAACTCTCTGAGAGAGATTCCTCACATTCTCTGATCACTCACCTACTAGTGCTTCTCCTCCACTTTTAATGGCTAGTGGGGGTGGAGTCCCGAGATCCTAACTCCTCAACCCAACTTCCCCACCTGGACGATCATTTGCCAGAGTTCTTGCGGGTGAACCAAAAGTGAAGGTCTTTGGTTACGAGACGGTGAACTTGAAGGAAAATTTTGAAAAGTTGAAAGCCCGGCATCACCCAAGGTTCAGGCCAGATGGTGGTTTCCAGACAAGGATGTATGAGCGCATGCAATCTGCTGTCTATGCAAAATTCCTAGGAAGGGCGCTCCCTCTGGAGCAGGTACGCACCACCCTCATGAACCTCTGGGGGGAATTTGGCACTTTCACAATAGCAGACCTTCCCAACGGATTTTACTTCATTCGCTGCCAAACGGTGGAGATGAGGGACAAGGTCCTGTGGGATGGCCCATGGACAATCGGGGGCATGGTACTGCAGCTCACTCCGTGGAAGGAGAGGTTTCAACCTACATTTGAGAAGCTGGAGACGGCTGCTGTCTGGATCGAGTTACACCACCTCCCGATGGAGTTTTGGGAGCCGGAAACCTTAGAAGGGCTGGGATCTCTGCTGGGCCAGGTACTGAAGATAGATGAACACACGTTGAAACTGGAGAACCCACCTGGAGAAATGGGAAGGGCTAGATACGCGCGACTCTGCGTTGACATAAATCTATCAAAACCTCTAGAAACTGCAATTTGGGTAGGGGAGGAAGATGATCGACATTGGTGGCGCATTCTCCGCTAAAAGCTTCCATCCTTCTGCTTCCGGCGCGCATAATAATAGGCCACGAAGTTAAAGATCAGAAAATGGTTCCATGTGGACCGGTGAAGGCTGGGATGCGTGGATAGGCCACGGGTGAACATTAATAAAGCGACAACAACCAACCAATGCAAATTGGATGACTCAGACAAGGGAGGCATCTTCAACACCTCGTAACTCTTCCAAGTTCCGGAGGAAGTGGAAGAAGTGAGCCAATGAATTTGGTGATTGATGGCTGGATTTCACCGCGGGTAGGGGCCGTGGCCGCGGGTCTAAACCCTCGACTCCTCGCTCTAAAACCGTGAGATGCAAACCCCAAAGTGGCCACGTGGGAGAGAGATCAGATGGAGCCTCGCCAAGCCCATCCTCAATCAACCTCAATAGTGACACGTGGAGGTCAAAACGAGGGAAGAGGTGGGCGAACGGGAGGAAGGGGAGGTCAGGTTGGAGGCCATACTGGAGGGCGAGGTGGCATGCATCTGGATCAGCAGAGACCTTATCCCGAGGAAAGTTTGAAGGCACATCTGGCAGTACCAAAAGAAAACCCTAACAAGGCAATCAGACTCCACGCCTCCTCATCCGTGAGGAAGGCCCTATTCCTCTCTCGAATCACCGATGGGACCTTCTGCCCGTTGAGGATGGCGGCCAGGAGAGGACTCAAAGGTTACCGTTGCCAATCAGGGGAAGCAAGGAAGGAGGGAACCTCATGATCGGGATCAAGGTAAAATGGCCTCTCCAAGGCAAGATTTAAATCCATGCCTCATCACGTCCTTAGACAGAGAGGGTAGTCATCAATCTCAGATGAAGGAGAGTGAGCAGAGTAGCAAGTTGGAGAAGGAGGCACATGATCGGATAGTGAATAGTATATCAATGGCACTTATGTCTCCGGCTGAAGCTCTCAAGGCTCGTGAACACAGGAACGATAGCCATTCAAAAGAAGAAGAAATGCAAGACATGGAAGGGGAAGAGGAACCCTATGATGATGAAATGCCGCTTGTGCAACTCCAAAATGAGGCTAAGATCGAAGCCCTGGCCAGAAGGGGCAAAATCAAAGCCACAAATTGCTCAAAGAAAGGCCGAATCAAGGCTCCAGGGGAGGAGCCTGAATGCTAACTACAAACCAAGTTTGAATGATGAATGAAGCTAACATAGTCATGTGGAACTGCCGAGGTGCATCGGGTAGAGATACAATCAACAGTATACAGAATATGGTTAAAGCTGGTAAGGTTTCACTGTGTTGCCTTGTTGAAACAAGAGCAGATGAGGTAAGAATACTCAGGTTCTCCAAACATTTTAACAAGAATTGGCATCAGTCGCTTATCCCAAAGCAAAGAGGTTTCTCCGGGGGTATAATTGTCCTATGGAGAAAAGATTCGGGATTGGTAAACCCCAACGGCAACATCCGTGCACGTGATTCACTTGGTCATATCTCTTGAAATTGCTAAAACTTGGTTGGTTTCTATAGTTTATAACAAATGAGAGGGTTGAGGAACAAAGGAAAGTACGGCTTGAATTGGGGAAACTTTCAACCTCGCATTTAAGCCCCTCGATAGTCAGCCGGGTGACTTTAATGCAATCAGGGAGGCTGCAGAGAGAAAAGGTGGTCCAAATGTAAGAGCACCAGGTATGAAAATGCAGCTTTTTAACTCATTTATAACTAACCATGGTCCTGATCAACTTCAAGTACTCGCTCCCCATTCACTTGGTGTAACAAACTAAAAGGGACAAGCCGTAATATGGGCCAGTTAGACAGGTATTAGCCAATACTATTTGGAGCTTAATCTAAATTGCCTCCTATCATATTAAACATACGCCTAGATGTCACCGATCATAATCCCATAATGATGCAATGCGCATCAGAGAAAATTAAGGGGGCTAGACCATTTTAGATTTGATAATAACCTGGATGACCTCAAGTACTTTGCCAAAATAGTGTCAAGGGTATATGGAAGGACAAATCATTAGGGAAATCCAATGCATGCATTAAGTCACAAATTTTGTAATTTGAGGAAAGATCATCTTAAGCAATGTCATAAAAATGGGATCCGAGCATAGATATGGGGTGGAAATTAAGGAAACTGAGAACGAACTTAGTAGAATGGAGATTGACCAAACTGGGGATATAGGGAATGTGGAGATGGAAGGAAGGCTTAGAACCCTATATAATAGACATCAAGCTCTATTGAGACAAAGTACCACTAAATGGGCCCAAAAATCTAGACTTAAATGGCTTCAAGACGGCGATAATAATTCGAGGTTCTTCCATAATGTGACTAGGGAAGACATTGTGGCCAATAATAGGATAACACAGATCAAATCACAATTAAATCAGATTATCAATCGACCAAGAGGGAATCGAAGATGAATTTATTCAATTCTATTCAAAACTATGGAGTCAAGAGGGATTAAAACCAGTTGCAAAGCTTTCAGGGGGGCTGCCAGATGATCTTCCAACAATTAATGAGGGCCAGGCTAAGCTACTTACTAGACCAATCACAAAACTAGAAATTTTCAAAACCTTGACATCCATGCCAAAAAGGAAAGTCACCGGTCCTAATGGGTTAAGTGTTGAATTTTTAGGGCTTTTTGGTAATGGTGGGGTAATTCGCCATCAAGCCATCCTGCATTTCTTTCACACAACACATATGCCCACTAGCTGGAACAGAACATATGTCTGCTTGATTCCTAAAAAGGGTAACCCTCAAGGTGTCAAGGATTACGCATCTATTTCCCTTTGCAATGTCAATTATAAAATTATAACTAGTATATCGCTAATCGACCGGAAAAGAAGTGTTACCGATTTGATTGGCCACGAAAGCAGTGCCGCATTTGTGGAGCAGAGAAGTATTTTTGATAACAGTCTATTGGCTCAAGAATTGGCGCACTCTCTCGAAAATCTTACATCCAATCACCCAATGATGATGATCAAGGTCGATATGGAAAAAGCATACGACCTTGTGAGATGGGAGGCAGTGGCTGCTGTTCTTCACCAAATGAACTTCCCAAACCAATGGATTAGGTGGATTAGGGCATGTATAGAAACCCCTACAATGGCCTTTACAATAAATGAAAAAGTGAGTCAATGGATCAAACCTAGCAAAGGACTTAGACAGGGTGACCCCCTTTCTCCCTACTTATTTGTGATGATAACTCAAATCCTTACGAACCTGCTAAATAAGGCCGGGGAACTGAATTTATTAAATGGTATTAGAATCAGCCCCACAAAGGAAATAAATCACTGCCTATATGCAGATGATCTATTAATCTGTTGTGGGGCTTCTAGGAAGAATTCAAGAACAGTAAGATTGTGTATGGAAATATATGGACGGCTAACAGGACAAAAAATGAACTTAACAAAATCTGAAGCTTTCTTCCCTACATGGTTTAATCTAAGAGTCAAAAGATCAATTTTAAATATTCTTGGCATACAAAAAGGGACCTTTCCATTCAGATATTTAGGTGGATGGGTGTCACCATATAGAATCCCTATTAATAGGTTTGCTGCACTTGTTGAGAAAGTGGAAAGCAAGTTAGCTCACTGGAAGACACAGAATCTGTCCATGGCTGGTAGAGTAACACTAGTTAATTCTACCGTCATGTCATTGCCTATATTTGGGTTGAATACTTATGCCATACCTGACCAGATCCTTAACAAGATTTCAAAACTGGTTAGGGGTTTCATTTGGGGGGGAAATAACAAAGGGCAATGTGGTCGCACCTCATTAACTGGAACACTATTACTAATGGGAAAGCTGAGGGTGGATTGGGTGTAAGAGATCTCAAGAATATGCGAGTGGCCTTACTTGGTAAACATGTGTTAACTCTTCTAAATGGAAGCGAGAAATCCTGGGCAAAACTGATGAGGTACAAGTACGGAGAAATGAATCTCGCCAAGTGTAACACAAAAGTGAGAGGTAGCTCACCAATATACAATTCTCTGCTAACAGTGGCTTTAAAAATAAGGGGTCATGTTAGCAGGGAACAGGTAAGTCAAACAGATCTGGTTTATAAGGATCCTTGGCTGTTCCCAATCCCACTTCAGTTTAAACCAACATTTATGAACATTGACTATGACATTACTCAATTGCAAATCCAGAACCTTCAACACCAGGAAGAATGGGACAATGATCTAATTACTGACTTATTTGGTCTTTTAAATGCTCAAAATATTTTTGAATTACAGGTGGCCCAAGAAAGTACCCCCTGGAGATGGAATTCAACCAAAGTGGGAAGATCCCTCACATCCACAATATACGCAGACCCTCGAGGAAGCATGTGAGATGAATATGGATGGAAGGGATGGACATCGATGTGGAAATTAAACACCGCCTAAAAATCAAATACTTTCTTTGGAAAGTATTTCACGTAAAATTGCCAACCAAAGAGCAGAGATACATCGGTCAGCATAGGACCACAAGAACTGTGCCCCATATGTAAACTGATGCCTGAAGATATTAAACATATTTTTATCCATTGCAGGTATGCAAGGCTGGTATGGGAGGAACTTCAATTTAGAAGAGAACTGCCTCAATTTGATATATCAGAGGAGTATGTTCTGAAAGGGCAATGGATGACTGGAGAAGGAGGACGAGGCCACAAGCTGTCTGACAATCAATGCTGCATAATAGCTTATTCTCTCTTGCAGATGTGGAAGACCAGATGCAATTATATATTCAAAAATCAAGAAGTCAAAGCACAGAGGGTGGTGGAGCAGATCCTCACTATGGCATGGGAATATTTACATAAGCAGCCATCAATAGAGGAGGAAGGGGATAAAACCGAAAATGTGGAATAAGACAATATAAATACTCTATACACGATGCATCTTGGAGTGATGAAACCCACATAGCAGGTATCGCATTTATAATTCTTACTAATGCTGGGCAATTTTGTATTGCAGGACAAAAGACATGTGAGGCAGAATCAGCTTTGGATGCTGAGGCAAAGGCCCTGAAGGAAGGACTAGAGAAGCTAGCGCAGAGAAGCGGAAATGAAGTGTTGATTCATACTGATAGTATGCAGCTGGTTGATGTTCTAAAGACAGGCTGGAGACAATGGGATCAGAGGTGGTCGATCAAGAAACGGGCGTATGTGGAGCACTCCTTTATCATATCGGCGGGATATCAAACATATACCCAGAGAATGGAATGAAGCGGTGATTTAATGGCGCCGAGAGGCAAGGATCACCGTGAATGGGAAATATTTCAAGATATTACGTAAATGCCAGAACAAATTAGCAGGCTAACGCGAGAACTTCTATGTAGGGTAGAATCTCTGTAATTGAGAAGACAATTTAGTTCTTTTGAACTCTTCCAACAAAAAAAAAAAAAAAAAAAAAAGAATCTACTTTTTATGCAATTGTCAAGGAAATGCTTCAGAAACAAACTAATCTTGCAAGAAACATCAGGGAAGGCACATAAACAAGGCCTTTTTATGACTGAAAATTTGCCACATAACAACACAACCATTATACTTGCTGGTGAAAAAGTGGAAACCATGGCATTATAAACTTTTTTTTTTTGAAATAAAGCAGATAAACCACACCTCATTTAAAAGTTAAGATAGTTTTTTACATGAGCCATAGATGGCATTATAAACTTGTCTGGAAAAAGGAACAACCATTAAGTACTGCACACACAGCACAGGCAGGAAATAGTGACCCTTATAAGGAGCAAGAAAGATGAATTATGCATATAAAAAAAGACATTGCCCAAAGTGAGAACCAAATTGCTCTGATCATATTGACCACTAAAATTGAAGTGGATCCAATTGGTGACTGAACAAAACATTTATCAGCCCACTACATGTTCTTGAGTAAAAACAATGTTAAGAATGCAAATAGTTAATACACACCTAGCTATATAGGCTGATGCATATACAACATAAACTTTCTTAAAGCCTTAATATTGAGATTGCAAATAACATAACAAGAGCAATAAAACCCTAAGGCATAACTCATAAGAAGCTCTAGCAACATAGAAGTCCTTTATCTGAGGCATTTCCTCAAACAAGTATAAGGCATAACAAGTAACCAGCAATCCTAAGCATATCCATCTATCCCAATTGATCCTCCATTCCTTGCATAAAAGACCTACCAAAAAGAACCTAATCGTTTCGTTCAGTGAAAAGATGCAAAACAAATACATGCACAATTTCAACCTAATTAAGAACTAGCGTTCTGTGCAGCATGATAGTCATGACCAGCTCGACCAATAAAAAAAAACGCACCTTGAGAGCTAGGCCGACCTCCTCCTGCCGTTCAAGCTCATTTAGCACCGCAATCAGGTCCATCTTGAGCAACCTCGAGACGTGGCATTTTATGAACTTGTCAAGCTTCTCCTCGTCGTCCTTGAACCTCTTCAACCCCAAGATCACGAAAAGAGCTTCCTTTCCTATCATCTTCTTGCCCCGCCACAGCGGTCCCCGAGGCCTTCCATCGTGGTAGAACCGGCCATGAAACCAGAACACGGGCTCCGTCTGATGGGGATCTCGAATTTGATTCGATTGCTTGGAGAGGGGAAGTATAGATTGATTCAAAAAACTTGTGAGGATTCGACGGCTGAATGGGGAAAAGATGACGACTTTGGCTCGAGAGAGCGCTCGAAACGCCATCAACGGAGAGGTCTGAAGCTCTTTCTCCCTCGCTCGCTCGTTCGCCTTTTGCGCTTCTCCTTCGCTTCCTTTATAAAAGTGCGCTTTCGGATTCGGGTGGGGAGCTGATCCAAAATGGATCCGATTATTTATTTATTACCGTGTTTAGATTTGAATTAGTGATTGATTAATATTAACTAAACCCAGACACTATCATTTAAACTTATCATAACTCTAAACTTCTCGATGTTTTAAAATTAGGATATTATTTAAATGTGGTGTATTAGTAACCTGTTCTACTTACTATCATTTTTTTTGAAGTGGATAAATCATATTTGTTTATTAATAATAGTAATTGATTTCCAAATACAAACTCAACCAGATTACATAAAAAATTACAAAAATTCAATTGAGAGCCCTCCTCTTGACTAAGTTTGGTTGTAGTGCCTCATACTCCTTTCTCGGGTCCGCTGGGGTTCCCCGCCATGTTGTCCTCAAAGGCTTCGCTGCCTCCCCTCAAACCCATGCCTGCTGTGTTACTGATGAGTCAGACCCTCTTCACTAGGTTATGTGTTGTCTCCAGCTTCGGTTTATTGGGAAAGAGATATCGTAAATAGTTCTCAAGAAAACACGCTTGTTTGTCTCTAAACATCGCATGTTTCGCTTCACCCTCAAATATTCTGCAGGATTGCTACGACCGCAAGGTCCCCAACCCCTCAAGCAGTGAGTTTCACACCCCTCGGCACTGTGATCACCGGGTTCCCCCATAATCAGAAGTAGTATTATCCCCGCCCCCTTCTCACCCCAAAAGTGTTGTAGAAGTGACTCCATATGTTCATTGCATACGGACATGTGAAGGGTAAGAGGTGCACTAATTCTCCCCCCTGGTCACATAGATAGCATAATGTGCGGTCTCCCCGCCATTTCCTTTTGTGTAGGTTATCTAAGGTGAGGATCCTGTTTTCATTCCCCAACCAAGCAAAGAGTTTGATTTTCATGGGGCATGATTGTTTCCAGAAGCTCTTTTGTAGAGCATTTATGAGCCTGCCATCCAGACTAAAGGTATAGAGTGATTGGACTGTGAAGTTCTTAGTTGGCGTGAGCTTCCATTCTCGTCCATTCGGCGCTCTATTATCGTTCACAATTTCCAGTAGAGCCTGCATTAGGACCTGCTTTTCTTCCTTCTCCCTTTCTGACAAGGGCCCTGGCATAAGTAGTGGTTTCCTTCGCCATATTAATTCACAGGCCTCTTGAAGATTTGTGGATTTCTTGATGAATAATGATTGCAGCTCTGGAAATTTGTTCTCAAGAGAGGTCCCTTCCCATCAGTTATCTTTTTAGAGGTTTGTTGAGTAACCTGCACCGAGATGTTTGCAAGGGTTGGCATTTTTTCTTGGCTTACTATCATTAATATAATGTGATTTTTTTTGAAGTGCTATATTAGATTATTTTATTTATTAAACCATTACTTTATATATCTATATCCAATATAAGTGAGCACTTTTTCTATAATCAGGATGTTGTCTGTAGTAGCATTATATTTTCCTCCTTTTAAATACATTGCTACCTTTTAGACAAGATGAAAACTTTTGAGCCAACATTGCAAACTATGGGAAGAATCAGGGAGGCTAAAGCTTGGAAATTTATACTGCTTTTTCCTTGTAATCTTATGTAAATTGGAGTTTTGCTCTGTTCTTATGGAACTGAATCGATTTATGATTCATTAAGAAATAAGAAAAGGACTTCGACTACATTCATATAATCAGAAAGGATTATGATCACTCTTTACTGTAGTCTGTAGCAGATCAGTGAACCTTGCCAAAGTTGAAGTTCGGTACATCATGTATGGTATATACACTGTTAGAAAGCAAACAGTGAGGCTACAATCAGTTCCCATTTCAAGGTTCCTCTGAGGCTCCAACAAAAGCAGAGACGAACTCCTTCAACTCGCTCATCATTGAGGCTGTAACACCATCCTTCGGCTGAAGAACAAGTTTAGATGAACACTGAGAACAGAGCATTGCCATGAAATATAGATAAGAGGATGAAATTGATGCCTTACCTCAATGAAGAAAACACTCTGAGAAACATAAGAGAATGCCACAGAACTAACATTAGTCACCTCGAATCCCAGACTGTTTATGACTTCCACCAGCTTGGTGAATCCTCCACGCCTGTTCTCGCAGGTTATCTTCAAAAGGAATTTGTTATGTCCCATAGGACTCAGCTCAACCTTCCTCTGTGATGCAGTAACAAAATGAATTAGTAAAGGTCACAAATTCACCAAGTAGAGAATGAAAGAAGGAGATCAAATGATCAATAGTGCCTGGCAGTGGATGGGGTCTGGGGGAGCCATGGTGTTGGTGCTTGATATGCTCCCTTGCTTCTCTACTTCCTCATCTGGCATGGATGACAGCTCTGTCTGCAGGTCCATCACCTCCACTTGGAGCTGCTTGATGTAGTCTATTGCGTCTGTGAGGGTGGACTCCTTGCTCATCTGAAAATGAGAGAAGAGATATTAACTGATTAAAAAAACAAACAAAAGAGGAAGTAATAGATACATTAGATGCAATGCAATGCCTTTGTGATCTTAGGAACGAGAGATCTGAGAGTAAAGAGCTTGTTGTTGAGCTTGTTCCTCCTCCTCCCTCCTCAGCTTCAAGGTTCTTAGACTTATAACGTATCTCCGGCAAGTCCATCAAAGTAGGCTCGGCGCACTCTTCATCTCCTCCCACATCCAGCACTGTGTTCACAAAGTCCATTGCATTGCTGCTCTCCGGGCCCTCAGCGGCCATGAAATCTCTCAGACGGTGGTGGCGAGGCATTGGAGTAGAGAAATGGATAGGTCCAATGGGGGTGGAGCTCTCCACTCCAATCTCATGGCATTAGTTTGTTAGTCCAGTACTTTATATTCCTTTTGATGTTTTGAGGGTGGTCTTATCTTATGTGTGATGTTGAACGTTTAAGACTTGTGATTTTGACCTTAAAAAGGTATTTATTTATTTATTTTCTCAAAAACCCTAAAACCCCCTCAAAACCCTCAGAAGAAAATCCAAGCATCGAGTAGAACCGGAAACAATGGCCAATCAACTACGCCGCCTCTTCTCCCCCTCCACTACGCCCTCAAGCGCTAATCCCGAGCAGCCTCAGCGCGTCAAGGCCCTCATCAACCATCTCTTCAAGATCCGTGACCCGGACGCCCTCGTCGCTGCTTTCAACTCCGCCTCCTCCGCCCACCCCCGCTTCCGCGCCGCCCACAACATCTACTCCTCCGCCGTCCGCCGCCTCACCGCCGCAGGCCGCCCTGACTCTGTTCGCGCCCTCCTCGAACACCAGAAACAGTTCCCCGACCTCCACCGGGAGGGCTTCGCCCTCCGCCTCCTTTCCCTCTACGGCACCGCCAAACTTCCAGACGACGCCGTCGCCACCTTCCACCAGCTCCCCTCCCTCGGCTGCCCCCGCTCCGTCAAGTCCTTCAACGCACTTCTCTCCGCATGTCTCGACTCCAAGGCCTTCGACCTCATGGCCGACCTTTTCAAACAAATCCCCTCTGAAGACCACTCGATTACCCCCAGTCTCTTGTCCTACAACATTCTGATCAACGCTCTCTGTGAAAAACCCGATCTTGATGCCGCTTTCAAGACCTTGGATCTGATTGAGGCCAATGGATTCTCCCCCGATTTGGTCTCCTTCAATACTCTGTTGAACGCGTTCTATAGTAATGATCAGGTTGACAATGCGCAGAAAGTTTGGTCTTTGATGCGGGAGAAGAAGATTGAGCCTGATACCAAGAGCTTCAATGCCAAGTTGAGGTGGTTGGTCTCCCAAGGGAGGGTGTCTGAAGCATCAGAGATTGTTGATAGTTTAAGGAAGAATGGACCAAAGCCCGACGCCTTTTCATTCCAAGCTCTGATCAAGGGGTTTTGTGAAGATGGCAAGCTGGAGGAAGCCAAGAGATTGTTTACGGAGTTGACAGAGAGTGACTTTGTTCCAGTCCATACCACCTTCCAGTATTTGATTCCAAGACTCTGTGATAATGATGAAATTGACCTGGCTTTTAAGATATGCTCTGAGTCTCTGACAAAGAAGCATTTCATAGATGCAAACACATTGCAGATGTTGGTCAATAAGTTGGTGGAAGGATCAAGAATGAAGGAGGCAAAGAAGCTGGTGGAACTTGGGCGGTTGAATGGTTGTTCAAGGACGAACTTGAGGATGCCTTAGTTTCCTATCCATCCTGCTTTCTTGGGTAATTCCATTTAGCTATAGCCATGGTTCTTGATTCCTAGAATTCAGTGTCTTGAGTTTCACATTTCTACAATGAAAGTCATCTATACACTTTTATGTATCAATTGTTATTGGATAACAATTATGAGCAGTTGTTCTGATAATGTACTTGGAAGGATGTATCTTTTGGAATCTGATGCATGTCTTTGCTGGTGTATGCCTGATAAAGAGAATTTTGTTTATCACACTTGTGCAGATAGCTTGACAAGTATTGATTTTTCTGCATTTCATTGTTTAGATTTAAATATCTAATTGGGTGACTCGAATGGCCAGCGGTATTCCATCATGCAGGATCAGTCAACAGTGGTGCATGTAGGCAATAAAGCTGCTCAAAATAAATTAGTATCTGGCATGTTATTGACATCCATACTTCCGGCTTTGTTGCTGATATTTTTCAATGAATCAATTCTTGTTGCTTGGTTGTGTTTCTGTGGATCTTATTTTCACAAGTTTTTGTGCATCACTTGCTCTAATAACTACTTATCTCTTTGAGTTTTTATCAGAATTGCAACATACTGTTGGTTCACCCCTTAATCTTCCAATGTGGAATATGTTGTTCATTATGTCCATTGCTAGGTTGATCCTTGTACTGTGTGGGTGCTCTTACTAATCGATTCAAATTTCAAATTTTGGTATGTCTGTGGTTGCAAAAGTTATAGTTCATGCAGCTGGCATATATTTCATTGATTTGTGCGACATCAACATGATATATCAGAGGCTTATTCAGTTCTCTCATAACAAAAAAAAAGAAATGGATAGATGTGCTAAAGACAGGGATGATGTTTATTGTATAATTGTGATATCATCATGTTGTTCTTTGATGCAAGAACATTCTTCGGCTGTTGACAATGCCTCGAGAAACCTGTGATATTGTCCTTGAAATTGTTTCTTTCTTTTTTCTTTTCTTTTTTTGCAGTTAACATTCATAGGTGAATATGTTTTATCACATTGAAGATTTTCACTGTGCCATCACCTTCGCAATATACATGAGAAAGACTCTCTCTTTAACCCCTTATTAGAGCTTTGTAATTGAAAGTTAGTTATGGTATCACTCTGCATTTCCTTACAGTTCTACTACTAATTTTTTATGATGAGTTTAAAAGTGCCACTGAGCTCTAGGTTCTTGATAATGGAATCACCAATTGAAATATCTCCCATGAAGCTCTGTGATGACTATACATTGGTTCACCTTCAAATCCAATTTGTTCTCAATTTATCATGCATTTGATTGCAACTCCCATTACTAATCAAGTGAATTACGTATGCTACATGTAACCAGTTGCACAAAGAAAAAAAATAAATAATAAAAAAAGCTGCTTAATTCACAAGTCTAATGTTCGATGATAAAACTAGCTAAACTGATTAATTTTAACAATGAAAGTTAATTAGCTCATTCTCTCTTATAAAAAAAGGTTTAAAGTTAAACACATTTGCCACTTGCTTTTAGTGATTTATTCATATTTATTAAAATAAAACAAACGGCATAAATCACAAAATAGAAGGAAGGCGGGTCTAAAGTCCAACCCGCTAACACCCTGGATCAAGTCGGGTATGGATCAGTAGCCATGATCCGACCCGTTTTGACCAATTCCCCGCCCTATAAAGCCTAATAAAACCCTTGGTGCATCCAAGCATTCATTCCTAAAACCCCAGTTGGCGAGAAGAGAAGGCGGGCAATGGCGGCTAGGGCTTTGACGACGGTGAGATCCGGATTCCGGCGCCTGTCCACTTTCTCAGCCTTCTCTCCACCGCCACCAGCTCAAGCTCCCCCGAAGGCGGATCCCAGCACTAATCTCTTCGTCTCAGGCATGCGATATGATTCTTTGTGTTTTTATGTTCGATTTGGAAAATTTGGAAATAGGCTTGAGGTTGTGGAAAGTTTTTATGGGTTTCTAATATTGATATGTATGTGATGTCTTGTTTGTTAGCTTATAAGTGATCATTTTTTAATGGGATCTTACTCTGTGTGTTCAAGATGGAACTTTTTTACCCTCCGGTGGTCCTCACATTATCAATTTCTGTTTTTTCTTTTAGTGAGTTCTTTTGGTTATCCTGTTTAGTTTTCACATTTGAACGTAGCCAATATCTTTGTGCATTAGGACCATTATGATCATTCATAACTAATAGTTTTTCTTGCAATAGATGCTACTCTTTAAGTTTTATTGAATGTAGGGCACACTGGTTCATTGTTCGTGTTGAAGTAAAAATTTTGGACCTTTATTTCATTGTTAATTTATGTGGTGGTTAATAAAGCTAAATCTATGAAATAATTCCTCAGTAACAAAATCAATTTGTTTCAGATAAAAGCTGTGTGGTTGTATTTAATCACCTTAACATACTTTCAATATTAAAGTTTTTTTCTTAGGCATCTAACTATTTAAGTCATAACTATTCTCTTATGTGTTTGAAGTTCTTCAATTGTTGTAATGGCATATTTCATTCAGTGTATATTTTAGTTGATTGTAGAAAGTTATATTTGTTTTACTTGTGTCGATATTTTGTTTATATTTACTAGTAAGTTTGTGCACAGGCCTTAGTAAGCGCACTACCACAGAGGGGCTAAGGGAAGCATTTTCAAAATTTGGTGAAGTTGCCTCAGGTATGTTTATCTTTTATGTCTCCACATCAGGTTTCCTTTGTTAGATGTTCATTACAAGTTGTATATTTATGCAGCAAAAGTTGTGACAGATCGAGTATCTGGTTACTCTAAGGGATTTGGTTTTGTTCGTTATGCTACATTAGATGATGCAGCAAAAGGTATAGAGGGCATGGATGGCAAGGTGAGAAGCCAAACATTTGACTAACTTTTGAACATGTTGGTTCATGCTTAACTTCAAATTTTATGAGTGAACCAATACAGTTGGTTCAACACAGTTGCAACATTTTACAGAACCTCTGTTGTGTTTGGTTGGGAGTTATCCCCACTTGAGATTAGGAATAAGTTTTGAAAAGTTTTGAAATTTTTGGAGGAAAATTTTAAAGTAAAGGTATTAATGATAAGATAGTTATGTGTTGACTATATATTGGTGGGTTATATTTTTAAATTTTAATTAAGGATTTTGGCGGGAAAATTTTTTTCATTGAAAACTGTGTTGGGTGGGATAACCCCCAACCAAACAAGGTAGAGCTAGAGTTTAAAGTGTCATAACACTCTCTTACATAATACAATATTTCATGTTCCCTTTTCTTCATAGCAATGGTTTATACTGACAACCCTTGGCTATAAGAATCCAAATTTTCCTTCATCTTCTCAATATGATTCATTTGAGAACAATTCCTTCTGAAATCAACCAGTGGCGCTAGTTGTGCTGTTCATTGGTAAAGCATCCCTTCAAATCAATTGAAGCATTAGTTTGTTCTAACACATATTTTTAACCATGATAATCTATTCTACCATTCATGACTTGTAAAAGCGAAGTCTATTCTGATTTCTGTTTCTGTGCTTCCATTCTTTCTAGATATGTTGATGCAACTATATTCACTTCCCCTAGCTACCTATCTCAAAATCAGCTATAGTACGGATTACTTCGTTTGTATTTAATTCAAGCTTCACTCTTCTCTGCAGTTTTTGGATGGCTGGGTTATTTTCGCAGAGTATGCAAGACCACGGCCACTATTACCATCCGCAACAGCTGACACTTCATCTGGGTATCAGACCGGCTATCAAAATCCACCTACTTACTAGGAAGAGAATTCATTATTTGTAGGAAATGAGGTCTTTGCCTGTATCCTTTGTCACTATACTCTTCTTTATAGCTTTCATAAATTTGGCATTCACTTGGATGAACATCCAACACCATGTATCTGGTGAAACATTTTCTGGATTTTATTTGTATGATGATCTAAATGTCAAGGTTTCTGCAATTTCTATTTCTGCTTAAATGGATATCGTGCAGTTCTTTTTCTTTACCATTGTATTGTTTGCAACTTGATTTGTCAAAATAATCTAGTTCTCATGAATCATCATCAAGGGCCTGATTCAAAGGACCTCAAACTAAGTTGTTGTACCATACTTCAACAAATAATTTAAATAACTCACATATCATGGTGTTAAAAAAATAATGTTGAGCCAATTATTTGGAAAACAAAGATTGCAGAAATAAACAGGATTTACTAAACATCATTTCAGTCTGGAAAAAAGCTTTGGTGCAACCTGCAAAAAAGTGAATTTCAGCTGATGATATTGATGGACAGGCCTCTTCAGTGTTACAAAGAAAAATGAACCAAGAAAAATTCACTCACGCATGTATCAACACAGGTCCAATAATCAAAGTACTGTCCTGTGCAATGCTTGTGCCCAGATTCATCCCCCTTGATTCTCTCAACACAGGCCTACAAATGACAAATTTAACATTCTTTGATTTAGTATTACAATTAAATTTGCAATGGAGTGTTAACCATCACATTTGAAATTCTACAACAGAAATCTTTGATCGCAAGATGTCATGCATATGAATTACAGAAATAAAATTAAGATAACTACATGGGAATTTAAGGATTTTGAGGAGCACCAACGCAATGAGTATTGGGTTCCAGACGCTCCTCATAAGCATGAGATTCTTTTGGGGCCGAGTGAGGGTTTGAATCCCCTTTGCAGGGGGGAATAGGTGCTTGAGGTGGCTCAAGCACCAGGTCCATCTTTGACTTCCCTCAAGTGAGTGCATGCCGCCTTTGTAAAAATAAAAAACAAGAATTTTGAGGAGCTAATGAAAATTTTAGTTTGAAGCATATTGTGAATACCTGATACGCTCTTAAAGGCCTCACACACTTCGGCTTGCAGATTTCCTCAAGGTATTTTTTCTGATCAATTGGCTCCTCATCTTCCCTGAATTGTACCAAATACAGGGAGATTTACAAAATAAAAAAAAAAACAATAAGATTGTGCTCTCAATCCTGATTTCTGTGAATTTGAAATACAAAGATTAAACTCACATTGTGTCCGAAATGGGTAAGACCTGCACATACATCAGCAATTTTTGTAATCAATTAAAGTTTCTGAAGATTGAACAAAAGAAATCTACAACTAATGTGAGAATCTTATAAAAATAATTGCAAAAAAATTATTGTTTTATGAAATCAATCTTCAAATCAAACAGCAAAAATGAGGAAAATCAATTTCGGGCATTACCAATCTCACCCAAAAGAAATAAAAAAAAAAAAACTATATTCATGGATGAACTCACCTTCAGCGTGCGCAGTCGTGTGCACGGCGAGCGATGAGATAAAAATATATGAAAAGAAGAAAGAAGGCAGAGGAGCCGGAGCTCGTGGAACTGAGACTTTTAAGCTCCTTTTGACCAATTCTTGATCTAAATAGTCAACCCCGCGGACCCGATCCTTCAGAAACTCAACTGGTTCATCTAATCCAAATTAATAAAATAATTAAATTTATTATAAGAATATTCACAAATTGTGCATAATTAACCATATATTTTGGATCAAAAGGATATTATTAACGAGTAAAGAGCGCATTACTGTTTTTATAATAATAACTTTTTAAAATAATGAGAAGACCACCATTAATGAAGCTCAAGTGTTGTGTTGAACTCGAGGACTGACCAGAACCTTAGACTGCACGACAGAATGAATGCTGTCAAACACGAGGGTATGCACGTGTGAGCATCTCGAGGATGCTCTTCCAGCCATGCACACACACTACTTTGTCTCTCTTCATCTTCATTGCTTTGTACTTTAAGTTAGTGGAACATAATTGTGATCCTCTTACTTAATTTTGAGGCTTAACGTTTAAGATATCAATCTATACGAGGCTTAACATAAATGCATGGTTTTGTCCATCAGTTCCAGATTGTCCTGATCCACTTGTCAAAATGTTCTTCCCTTGTGCTTCAAGGTACGTACGGTTGCCAAAGTTCAAGGTTCTTAAACTCTGTTTTCAATCTTATGAATTTGGATATAAGATGAGTAGAAAATCTTTTTATGATGACGTTTATTCAAAGCTAGCGTAAGAAGTGAGGTCACTCTTTATCACACCAGGAAGTATCAGAGAATCCAAGTTTGGTACCTACTTTGTTTATTTTACTTCATAAATGTACAACTGACTTTATTATATTGGAAGCACTGATGAACAGCCACATGCTTCATTATCTCTTAAAACCTCCATGAGGGAGTAAATTAACACCATTAGTGAAAATTTATAAAATCCATCCTACTAGTGAGACTGCCATTTTATCACTTCTCCTTGACTTATGGTGTTATGACTGTGAAAAGTGGTTGTAATGGTGTCTCTGTTTGAAAAAGAAGAGGCAAATTCTCTGCACACACAGCTGGGCAAATAGACTCGTCAACATGCTAAAAAGATGAAGGCAACCAACTTTCATTTTCACCAGCTAAAGGTGCTGCACACTTGACTGTACAAAAATATGTGGAATCTTATTAATAAATTTTATACAATCCAATCATGAACAAAGTCTAGGAAGGGATTTAGCTCCACTGGAACTGGGTAACTTGCTCTTCATGATCCTGCCCATCTGGTTTTGCATTTTCCTGCAAACCTTCTCCAATTCAATGACCCTCCACTGCATTCCTTGCAAGTTAGCTTTGAGCTTCTCATTCTCAGTTGAGAGACCGCCTCTTTTTGCGTAAAGCATTACCTGCTCACCATCCTTCATTTGTTTATTATTATGAGGAGAATTGAACAGTTTGCTCAAGTAGTTGGTGTCTTGGAGCAGGCTTTTCAACTTTGAGTGCTGAGTGATCAGGGCTTGCATTGCTGTTCTTGATGGAAATTTCTGAGTTTCGGGCAAGGTGCTTGCATGTTTCTGATGAGAGTTTTGCATAATTTATGGCACAACATATCTTCATCTTCTCTTCCTCTGCTAATCCTGAATGAACCTGGAGTCATTGAAATGAATGCAAATAAATAGCATTAGCACACTTAAACAAGCAACAAGAACAACATGATCTAACATTATCAAGATTTATACCTCAAGATACATATCAATGGCTCTGTAAATTGCATCATAAGAGTCTCTTGCTGAATCTGGGAGAGCTGTGGTTAAAGCAACAAATTTGTAAGGCTTCAAACTGGGGTCTGGAGCAACTTCAGTTATGTATAAGTCCATCAGGCTTCCCACCCTCTTCAATCGTTTAACACATATTTGAACCCCACTTTGTAGAAAATATCTCAAGAACCTCAAAACAAGATTCACATCATAAAGACTGTCCATCTCCTCATAAGCAGGAACTAGCAAACTATCCAATGTAGCTTGATCAATCTGACTGCCAACTATACTCTCCAATCTACTTCTGCAATGCTTACTTAGATTGTTAGATGAAGTCAGTCTGAGAATTCCAAACAAGCCTTTGTAGGAGAATGAGCTTTCATCAAAAGAGTACGTCAAACCCATGATAATCTCAGCGGTTGGTCTCTTCTCATCAGTTGTGGCATTGAGGTATCTGTGTCTGAGAACATCAAACAGTAATCGACTTATTGCTGCATGGTCGACCTTTCTTGAAATCATACTCTTGAGAGCCTTTTCAAGGGTATCAACATTCAGAACCAGAGATCTGCAAACCAACATGAAGGGTGGTGGTTGTTTTTCGTATTTGTAGTGCTTCTCCTATCGACTGAGAGCCGAAGAGCAAAGTTATCCGAAAATGAACCTGAAGGGCTCTTACCACTAGCAGTCACAAGGCTTCCTACTAGTGAATCTAAGATTTTATCAAGAACTCCAGAAGAACTAACCTGACATTGTTTGAAAGCAGTCAGAGGTTCAGACCATGTCCAGTAGGTAATGCATTCAAGAGACTCTTCAGTCTGTGTGATCAATTTATGAGAGGAAGAGAAATTATTAGTCATCTCCATGAAATGTGCAACAAAGTGGAGAAGGCAAGTGTTGATGGGAGTTATCTGGATGCTGCCATTGTTGTAGCAAAACCTGCTCATTAGCTCAAATGCCTCTGAACCTCCTGGTAAGTCATGGAATATAACTTTCAATGTCTTTGAATCCCCTGTTTCTGATACTTTTCTGAATAACTTGCTGAGCCTTCCTGAAAAGGCTGAGAGAACTTTCTGCAAAAGAAACAAATGTGATTGATTCAGAATGAATTTATCAGGGATGATGACATCCTTCTCCAAAAGCTAAGATGATCACAATTCATTTTAGAAAGAAGGGATCAACAATAAATGAAGGGAAGGTGAGCTGGAGTTGCAGGCATTTAATAAGAACATTGAAATTGGATGAAGAGAAGAGTACAAATTACCCATAACATCATTTACTCATAAATGGTAAGGCCATAAATGGGAGGAGAAAAACAGCAACCAAATCAAGCATATGCCCATAACTTGTGAAACTCATTCTCATAAAGTGGCCATCAAAACAGAAAAACAGAAACACATCAATGAATATGGGAGAAGGCCTCCACAAAAATATTAAACTTGATATACTCTCCAGAGAAACCAGACATCAGTGAAATGCAAATTTTCAAATAAATTAAGTCTTTTTCCAAATCCAAATTCTTGTTTGAATACAAAAGAACCAGTGTAATAATGAACAGAAAAGCAGTGCAATACCTTATCCACGAAGAACTTCGCTTCACCATTGACATCCACCTCAAGAACACAAGCTCCTTCCATCAACTCAGAGTAAGACCAGAAGAAATGGCTTCAAGAGAAGAAAGGACTACAGTGATGGGAATTTGTAAGAAAGTTGGAAAAGAAAAGCACTTCCTGGTCAATGGAGAGAAAGAGAGAAAGGAAGCATTTCTAATGTGTCAAGTCCCAGAAGACAAATAGTAAGAGGAGATGGGACTACATGAGAAAGAAACAAAGCAGTTGGTTTGGAGCGCCCTGACATTCCTGCAAAACTCTTCTCTCACTGACCCTTCTTGTTCACAAGCTTAGAGCTGAAGTACCACCTTTTGTTTCATTTGTTTTCAGAGTGTCTTGCTTAGTCCAGCTCTTGCCCAACCTATAAACTAAACAAAACCAGCTCAACAAACATCTTACTCACTTAAAAGTGGCTTGCTTTACCATGTGAAACATTTCATGCCCAGACTGCCCCTGAACATTTGCTTGATTCAAGACACAAAATATATCAAACCAAACTCTTTATTCTCTCTGCTCCTCCACATTAATGTATATTTTTCCTGTGATTCTGATGGGGCCTCTGGTTCATTACTTTGCCTCTGCTTTTCCTGGGAGGGGCTTAGCATGGGGACCATAGTTCTGGCTCAAGGTTCAAGCATGTGTCTGCATCCTCTTTAAATCACCAAAATCAATTGGCATTCTGGCAACCCTTCTGTGAGTTAATGAGTAGTTTTAGTTTGAACATGAACTACATGGTCTTGACATCACCAATAAACAGTTGAAGATCTTCATGCATCCTCTGTTTTTACTGACAATTTGGCCCATGTTTTGTTCTATCAGTCCAACATTATGATTCAAACAAGCATGGAAGAGTTGCAAGTTAACCTCCTGGGTTTGGATTTTAAATACATTTCATGTGATCATCAAGATCGAAATAGAGTGTGTAAGTGACCGTTTAGAAAAGCTAGTTGAGTTATTTGACCATGCATATATATATATATATGATAACATCAGTAGTTTGTGATCTTTATGCATTCACCGATTAAATCTCTCTATTTGATACACGGAGAATATTTAAAAGGATTTCCAACTATCTGAATGAGAAGATCGTGAAAAATAATTTAGCGTGTCGATTTTAAATACTGATTTGGTGAGGTGATGATCCTACCACTAAAAGATTGAAATTTTGAAACGTTAAAATTTCTATAAAATAAAAAGCGTTAAGTGGAAGGACCATACAATCACCAAATTATATGAAAATCGACATATTAACTTATTTTTCGATAATCTTTCCATCTGTGCGGTTGAAAATCTTTAAAACATGCTACAAGTGCCCAAATAGAATGCAACTGGATTTGAACAGTAATCCGGCCAATATGATAATATCACGGTTATATATATATATATATATATATATATATATATATATATATATATATATATATATATATATATTTATAAGGGTAAAAATGATCAGTCACGTGGATATATTAGAGCCATCCGGCTACCCAACTTGATCTATCCGCGTGGCAATCCCTCATTCACTCCGCACATGCCTAATAAACCCTATCGCCCCAAATGTTTCTCTAACTGACCTAAATCTCCCTCACTTTGACAAAAGATCAGGGCCAAAGTCAGAGCATAGGGAAAAACAATGGTAAGGAATTAATTGACCGAATGACTTGTGTCATAATATAAGTACAGTCAACAAGGGATCTGAACCCAAAAGGGACGAGCGCCCATACTGACTTAGTGACAAGACAATCCACACTTACATACCGACTTGACGGGAGGAACGACCCACTTGAACCCAGACTGGACGTATGCAAGAGCCCACTCGGCTCCCTAATTGGGCCGAGGAAAGAGCGGCTACACTTGGCCCCAAACTTGTAAGTCAGGAAAAGCGGCACGGTTCTTGAGATGATAGGAAAAAAGCTATCCACGATCACTGCAGAAAGGACGGAGTTGAAAAGTCGACTCAGCATAAAGACAAGCCCCATCCCCATCACGTCTGCCATAATACCCATCACTTCAGCCAAGGTTATATATATGAGGAAAAAAGATGAGGCGAAAAAAGGGGAACATTCATCCTACTTCATACAAAAAAGAAGAAACCTTCTAACTTGATCGTCGGAGCTAAACCTGGGCATTCAGGCCCAACTCCGACCGGTTACCTTTCTGTGCAGGTATCTCGATCTTTGGGAGACGTTTAAGAATTCCCTCGATGATTGTCAAGGTCTACCCCATCAAATATAAATCTAACCGTTGATTTGGAATCAGTGCCGATCTCTAGGGAGGAAGAGAAAGCTCACAAACTTTATTTTCAATGATGTGACTTCACAACTATTCTGGATATTATAGACAACCTGAAATAGGCATTATGAAATTAACATTTCAAGCCAAGTGCACAGTAATATGTAATTGCTTTTATTATGCTCTTTTCAATTCATCATTTTTTATAATCAATTAATCACCACATCTATTTATATTAAAGTATCCATTTTGAATGTAATTCTTTTGGATGAACTCACGTGATTGTCCCCTTTTAGATTGCTTTTAGATTTAAATCATAAATCTCAAGACAGAGGTGCAAGGTCTGATAACAACTCACAAGATACACCATAGAAGAACAGTCATCAAATCATCCCATTAATATACTAGAGAATTACAAATTCTGATATATAGTTTTTTTTTTACAAAAAACTAGAGAATATCAAGTTTCGATACCATTTGTAATGCTCCAAATGATATCATACAAATACATGTAAGTCTCATTTAATGTTCAAGTAGTGACAAATGTGTAACACTATACAGTTCCCAAATAGAAAGCTAGGGCACATCACATGGGAGCGCAAAGGAATTCAATTAAAACATCACTACTATAACTAACTTTTATAATGAAAGTTAACTACCACACCTTCTCGTAAGAAGTGGTTGAGAGTTAAAAGCATGTTTGGAACATATTTCTAGTGATCTGTCCACATTTATAAAGAAAAACATCACTATTATAAATCCCTTCACGGTTTGATGTATAGTGTGAAACAATGTCTGAGTATATAATACAAGTAATTCAACTGAAACATCACAAGAATAGATTCAAGGATCAATCAGTTTGTTAATGGTTCAATCAGCTTTTTTCTTGATCCATGAAACTAAAAAAATCATAAAATTAGTATGATCTACCAGAGGGTTTAAGCACTGCTATCATTTTAATAACCATGTCTACTCCATTTGAAAAATCATCTAACATTTTATTTACATCTCTTGTTAACATGTTTTCATAGGTTTGATTAATACAAGCCTCAATTGTTTGTTTGTTAGAAATTCGGTCGTCAAATAGTTGCTCTGATATTGTATTAATGTAACTTGGAGATTCTGTATCGTAACTTGGAGATTCAAACCACAACTTCAAATTGAGTATCTTACAACCATAACATTATGAAATTGATGGAGGAAGGAGAACTGATCTAAAGAAGTGTTTTTGAAAGCAACCTTGTCCTCTCAAGACAAAACTATTTGCATGGTTGACAAGAGAGAATAGGATCTTTATCCTCGATAACTTGAACAAAAGAAAGTGGAGAGGCGACCGCACTACATGTTACCTGTGTGAGACCGAGGAAGAATCAATTCCACACCTACTTGTATCTTGTCCATATGTGCGATAGATCTGGGACCATTTGAACCATGTTTGGAGCACGGCGTGAGGGCCCTCCTCGAGGGTGAACAATACCTTACAAGAGGGATGGAACATTCTTGTTATAGCAATAACACTGGTATTTGGGGAGAGAGAAATAGGCGTTCCTCGAGGGTGAATAATACCTTACAAGAGGGATGGAACATTATTGTTATGGCAATTACGGAGTATTTGGGGAGAGAGAAATAGACGTTGTTTTCAGGATAAACAATGTGTTTACTTAAGAACCATTCGTGATATTTCTTTCCTCATCATCTCTAGGTTGAATGCAACTCCACTGGCGAAAAGATCGAAATTTGGAAGCTGAATGAACACAGTGAGCGAAATCGAATTCACATCGGCTATGCGGGGAGATAATGATGGAGGGAACACCTCGGGGGAGGGACCTACTCAAGCTTGAGGAGGGGAGAAGATAGGATTCTTGATGTCAAAAGGAATGAGCTACAAATTATGTTTTTCTTTTCTACCGTTTTGACCAAGCAATGTAACATAACTTTATCATAATTTAATAAAATATATGGTTTTTCCACTTATTCAAAAAAAAAAAACATTATGAATTTCAAGGTACCTGAAACTAACATATTTTGATTAAATCATAGATCATTCAGTTAAGTAGGCTACTACCTCAAGAGAATCTTTTTGTGGCTGTTAGCATGCATAATCTGGTTAGTAGCCCAACTATCAATTCAAAGTGCAACAATAATGTATATATGCATGGGACCATTTCTATAAGAGAACATTTTTTTAGTTTTTTCCAATGCACAACCTTACTGTTGAGGATCGGGTGCTATTTAACTGAATTAACCATGAAATATGAATAGTGACAGTGAGTGAATAGTAAATGAATAGTAAATGAACAGTAAATGACACCAGAGATTTAAGGTGGTTCGGCCTTGAAATGGCCTACATCCACCGGCGGCAGAGGAGGAATTTCACTATGACAAAAGCTGGAGATTACAAAATAGAGAGAGTAATCAAAACACCCTAAGACTCTATATCTCCCCCACAAAAAGGAAAAGAATTCTCTCTTAAGAATTCTCACTAATCTCACTCTCACAAATAACTAAGCACTTAAGCTCTATTGGGTGTGTCTTTCTTCAGAAGGAGAGGAGCTCCTTATATAGAGGATGAAATGGATCAGCTGGATGTGTGAAGTCAAATAAAAGCACAGCCTCACATTTTGATTTCTAGGTCACTGGCACGAGAACGCAACTTTTGACTAAAAAAATCACATGTTGGGTTGCAATTAGCGACCATTGTCTAATAAAGACAAACCTCACAAATCTCCACCTTGGCTTTAATTAGACAAAGCGACAAGTGAAACTCCTTTTTCTTCCTCAACCGCCAAGAGACAACTCATATGCTTCGAACACCAATCAAGTCCAGACAATATCTGAACTTGATAGTGGCAAGTGGCTTAGTCAACATATCTACTGGATTATCTGCAGTAGCAACCTTCTCGATTGATACAGTTCCTTAGCCTATGATCTCTCTGATAAAATGATATCTGGCATTGATATGTTTGGTCCTCTCATGGTGCATTTGATCTTTGGATAGATCAATAGTTCCCTGGTTATCACAAAATACAACAGTAGATTCACATTTGTAAAACCAAGATCACCTACCAAACCTTCGCACAGCCTTCCGGCTTCACCGCTGTACCAGAGCCATTGTACTCGGCTTCAGGTTGTAGAGCCAGGCAAGGTGTTACAGAATGTTGCTTTTCCAACCGATAGTAAGACAACTGTAAATAGTGAACACATAACCTGTAAGAGATCTCAACTTATCCAAGTCACCTGTATAGTCAGAATCAACATATCCAACAACACCAATAGTAGAGCTAGAACTACCATCATATACCAAGCCAATATTAGTAGTGCCTCTTAGATACCGAAGTATCCATTTCATAGCTTGCCAATGTTCCTTCTTTGGGATCGGACATATATATATGCTAACAACAACGGCTTGAGAGATATCGTGGGCGAGTACATACCATAGCATACATAATGCTCCCAACAAATAGCATATGGAACTAATAATGGCCATGTACTCTTCTTCCCGAGTTTGTGGTGAATGCTTCTTTGAAAGCTTAAAATGCACGGCTAATGGAGTACTCACCGCTTTGCAATCCTGCATCCCAAAGCTGTTCAAGTACTTTCTCAATGTACCTTTTACGAGATAGGAGCGGCTTTCACCTTTCCGATCTCGTGAATCTCCATGCCCAAAATTTTCTTTCTTTGCACCTAAGTCTTTCATCTCAAATTCACCATTCGGTTGAGTCTTTAACCTGTTGATCTCAAACATGCTTTTAGAAGCTGATAAGCATGTATCAACGTAGAGAGAAGCAAATAAATAAAAGAACCATCGCATAACTTTACGTAATATACAACAATACATCGTATTGGCTTCTAGTAAAGCCATGTGTACCCATGAAAGTATCAAACCGCTTGTACCACTGTCTTGGAGATTGCTTCAAACCATATAATGATTTCTTCAGCAAACAAACAAGATCTTCTTTTCCAGCTTCAATAAAACCTTCAGGTTGACGCATATAGATTTGTTCTTCGAGCTCACCATGTAGAAAAGCAGTCTTAACATCAAGCTGCTCAAGCTCCAAATCCTGCAGTGCTACCATGGCAAGTAATACACGTATAGAGCTATGTTTAACAACAGGAGAGAATACCTCATTGAAGTCTATGCCTTCTCTCTGACTATAGCCCTTGGCAACCAAACGTGCTTTGAACCTTGGTGCTTGACCCCTTGAGTTCCTTCCTTTTTCTTGAAGACCCATTTGCAACCAACAATCTTCCGACCTTTCTACGGTTTTACGGATCCCACGTATGGTTCTTGTGAAGAGACTCAATTTCTTCACCCATGCTTTAACCAATCGAAGTTGCTTCATCACTAGAGACAAATTTCAATTTATAACTCCAGTAGGTTCATCACCTTCAAGGTTATCTCCCACAGCCAAAGCATGAGTAGTAATATCAGAATAATGCTCTGCAAAATCTGCATATTTCTGTGGTCTTCTAATCTGTCTTCTTTCTCTCCCAATAGCAATGCTGTACGGTTGCTCCTCATAAGGCACATCTGAAACATCATCAGAAGAATCATGTACCTCTTCACTTGACGGTTTTACTGAAGTGCTATCATGCACTTGTCTTGAGGGCTCCACCTTAAGCTCCACCTGCTTCATAACACCGTGGTCCTTTGCTTCGTCAGACATACTCATTTGGTCTATCAGAGCAGACTCATTGAACTTGACATCTCTGCTGATAATAATCAAAACGAGGGGATGATGGATCTGCATAATACACAACACCTGTAACCTTTAACCACTGATGCATATCCCACAAATATGCAAATCTTTGCCCTAGGCTCAAGTTTACCATCATTAACATGAGCATAAGCAGGGCAACCAAATACTTTTAGAAAAGTATAATCAGCAGGAGAACCAGACCATACCTCGAAAGGAGTTTTACTATCAATAGTAGTTGACGAAGACCTATTAATCAAATAGCAAGCAATATTAATAGCTTCAGCCCAAAAGGTTTTAGACAAACCTGAATTGGACAACACGCAACGAGCTCTTTCCAAAAGAGTCTTGTTCATACGTTCTGCAACCCCATTTTACTGTGGTGTATATCTCACAGTGCAGTGTCTCACTATACCTTTATTTTGCGTAATTGATCAAATTCACCTTGCGGTATTCCATACCATTATCTCGGTTAGACGCTTGATCTTCCTCCCTCCTCAGCTTCTCAATAAGCGTCCTTCCAATCGCTTAAAGATGTCGAAAACTTCACTCTTTTGCTTGAAAAGTACACCCAAGTCACGTTAGAGTAGTCATCAATAAAAGTTAACATATATCGAGAACTACCCTTTGACAGACAGATCACGAGGGCCCCAAACATCCGAATGGATGTAATCCAAAGCGCCCTTAGTCCAAGGTACGCAGCAAGATCTTGAACTTGACTCTAGTGTGTTTGCCATACACACAATGTTCATGTAAGTCAAGTTTGTTGGTTTTCGACCATTCAACAAACCTCGCTTGCTTAATATATTCATGCCTCGTTAAGCTCGTATGACCCAAGCGCATGTGCCATAAGCGAGTAGAAACTGTATCAGGATTTGATGAGGAAGTAGATGTTGCAGTACCTGTAATTGTCCTGCCTTGAAGAATATAGAGTGTGTTGACCAACTTTCCTTTGATCACCACCAGCGCACCTTTGCTAACTTTTAGCTGACCGGCATCACCATTGTATTTGAAACCTATGCGGTCCAAAAGACTCAAAGAAACAAGATTCTTTCTCATACCAGGTACATACCTAACATTGTTGAAAGTTCTGATAATGCCATCATACATCTGGACACACGGATGGAACCAACGCTAGACTGGACATGAGGTATTATTCCCATTAAGATCGAACCACCTTGATTGCATGAAAAGTGGTGAATCAATCTCTACGAAAACATATATGGTAAGAACAAGCAGTGTCAAGTATCCAAGAATCATCAGAACTTGTAGTAGTGACAAACAATGCTATATCTTCAGCTTCGAAACTGTCCTCAACAAAGTTAGCATTCATACCTGAAGGAGTTTTCTCCTTATCTTGTTTTGCTTTAGCCTTGATGCAGTCTTTCACCATGTGCCCTTTCTTCTTGCAGTAGAAACATGTTACAGCTTTGTTTCTAGATTTAGATCTAGATCTCTCTTTGTTACTAGCCCCTCTCTCCTGAGGTCTACTTCTGACAAGTAGGCCTTCAGCCTGATGTTCACCCCGATTCTCTGAAACCTTCTTTTTCAATTCCTTGGAGTTAAGAGCAATTTTGACATCATCAATGGAGATCGTCTCTCTCCCATATAACATTGTGTCAACAAAATGCTCAAAAGAAGGGGTTAGTGAACATAACAAAATTAGGGCCTGATCCTCATCATCAATAGTACAGTCTATATTCTTGAGATCAATAATGATCCTATTGAACTCATTCAGATGGTTGAATTGTTGTACCTTCTTTCATATGAAATGTGTAGAGTCGCTGTTTCATCAATAGTCGATTTGTGAGAGATTTTGTCATAAAGAGTGACTCAGCACGGAGCTATAAGCTGCATGGATGTTTCATCCACGACCTCTCTTAGAACCTCATCTGCCAAAGACAGCTGAATACAGCTGTGTGCCCGTTCCAAAATCTCCTCCTCATCGTCTGACAATCTTGCTGGCAGTGCATCTTTTCCTTGCAAGGCCTTTAATAGACCTTGTTGCACTAACAAAGCTCGCATCTTGACTCTCCACAGACTGAAGTCATTTCTGCCATTGAACTTCTCGATCTCGTACTTCGTGGTAGACATTCTGCGAAATTCAATTAGATAACAAACAACCTGGCTTTGATACCAATTTGTTGAGGATCGGGTGCTATTTAACTGAATTAACCATGAAATATGAATAGTGACAGTGGGTGAATAGTAAATGAATAGTAAATGAACAGTAAATGACACCAGAGATTTAAGGTGGTTCGGCCTTGAAATGGCCTACGTCCACCGGCGGCAGAGGAGGAATTTCACTATGACAAAAGCTGGAGATTACAAAATAGAGAGAGTAATCAAAACACCCTAAGACTCTCTATATCTCCCCCACAAAAAGGAAAAGAATTCTCTCTTAAGAATTCTCACTAATCTCACTCTCACAAATAACTAAGCACTTAAGCTCTATTGGGTGTGTCTTTCTTCAGAAGGAGAGGAGCTCCTTATATAGAGGATGAAATGGATCAGCTGGCTGTGTGAAGTCAAATAAAAGCACAGCCTCACATTTTGATTTCTAGAATTTTCAATGCAACTTTTGACTAAAAAAAAAACATCACATGTTGGGTTGCAATTGCTGACCATTGTCTAATAAAGACAAATCTCACACTTACCCTATCCATCCTCTCTTTTTGGGGCTTCTGGTGTTTGGCAACAATGAGTAAAGCATTATTGATGATCAGTTGGGATTTAATCATCCTATCCTGCTTTTCTCGAAAGTGTTTGGTAGGAATGAAACACAATAATCTTTTACTAAAAATATATATTATTGTTGTTACTAATCAGTTACCTCATTTTTTTATTAGACAAGCCACTAGAAGCATACTTCAGGCATCCCCTCTCATTGTGAGGGGAAATGAGATAGACAATTTTTTTTTGTGAAAATTGGTATTGATAATTACCTATATCTTGGTTTTATAATTTATACAGTTACTTGGAGGAAGATACTAAAAGTTTGTATAGATGACACATTGACATTTTAGCCAATCATAGTATGATTTTCACTCAAGAAATGATCTCTAGAGTCTCTCATGATTGTGTGGTTAATTCTCATCTTTTTCACTTTTTGTGTAATTGTTTCCCTTTCATTTTTTTTTTTTTGTAACTTGGTACATACTAGTATTGATCTCCTTTATGCATGTATAATTGCAGTACCTCTTTTTATTTTTAATAATTTTATAATCTATATATTAAAAAAAACCAACAGAAATATTACGAGAAAAAGAGGAGAACTCTTAATTAGTTAAACAATTTGGCAAATGTAGATTTATCCCTCTCCAGCCAATCATAGAAGCACTGCACAATTGCATATCTACGTCTACAACCTGGCTTCATTGCATGCAACCAAATCCAGCCGTTTTCCTTCTTGTCTTGCACTACCTCCTCTTCTCTCTCTCCCAGAGGCCAGGGAAAACTCCAACCCTACTTTGGCCTCACAAGTCCCTTACCAAGGACCACCAGCAAATTAGAACCAACCTTTTTTTTTTCATTCTTGAAATCCATTTGGGGCCCAAGCTGTGGTGAACACTGAGCTATGTCCTTTCCATGTGAGCACCAACATGTCTTCCTCCTTCTTCATTCCCCATCCACTTGCATGCTCATCTAGAAGGGAATTTCACCTCCCTCACTGTCTTCCTCTCACAGAACTGAACACTGCTGAACTTAGCTTTCTTCATTCGCCTCGCTAACTTTGCGCCGGATTCCAGCCTTTCTATTCTCTGAGGTCCGTCGAAGCCGATGATGTTCTCTATCTTTGTCCGACATCGGCCTCGTAGTCCATCCTCTGAGGGCTGTCTTTAGGGAGGAAGGTCTCAAGTGCATCAAATGGTATCCAAAGGTAGTTGAAGCAAGCCATGGTTCTTGTGGCGAGGCTCGGAGAGTCCAAATCAGAGTCTTCATCTGTGACAGTAACGAGGTCGGGGTTGAGCTCCAGGATGAGCTCCAAGAAGCCATCTTTAGACGATGGCTTGCAAGAATTAATTCCTTCTTGCTCATCAGGCAAGTATCTAAGCCAGCTCTGGCAGTTTACAATGAATGTCTCATCTTCTCTGAGGACAAGGGAGGAAGGACTCAACTGGTTCTGAATTAAAACATTGGCAGAAGAATTAGGACACTTGAGGACATGAAACTCAAAGGGAACATCTCGAGACCTGGCAAAATTAGCTAAGCGGAGGCCAACTTCTTCAATGGAGACATTGAGCAAAGGTGGAACCGGTGGCCTTGTGGAGGGGACAGTGATACGGAGAAAAGGAGCACCTTCTGGCCTCTTGGCAAGGGCGTCAATGAGGGTAGGCCATTGCATGCAATGAGTTATACTCAAATCTAGGATGTGGACCTTGGGATGGCCTTCAATGGCCTCATAGATAGCTCCGTTTGATGCGCAGAAGCCGAAGCGATGTGATACGACTCGCGAAGTTGCAGACCAGAGCTTATCACAAGGGGACATACTTGCTGGTGAAGAAGACCAAGGTGAAAGACTGGGGACCACTGAGCGGGAAGAGACTATCACCACACGAAGAGAGAGAAGGCGCCCATCATGGATGATTGACTATGAAACCGGA
Organism: Dioscorea zingiberensis; assembly: GCA_026586065.1. Taxonomy (NCBI): domain Eukaryota; kingdom Viridiplantae; phylum Streptophyta; class Magnoliopsida; order Dioscoreales; family Dioscoreaceae; genus Dioscorea; species Dioscorea zingiberensis. Next base: position 69,535,784 of record CM048819.1, on the reverse strand, counting down.
TTGGACCACGCGTGATGGAGTCTAATTCCTTCAATCATGCATTACCATTGATTTCGTAATCTCTTTTATTATTATTTCCTTTTTAGTGTTGTCTGGTAGCTGTGTCATGGCTGGGCCACGTGATTGACGTTGTTAACTTATATTCCTTCTGGATATAAGTATTAGGGGTTTGCATCTTGTACGGGCATTGGAGAATAATAGAACTCTTGGTGGCTGCGGCCTCTCTTCCTTCCTGTACTTATCTCCCTCCTTCTTCTCCTTCTTCTTCTCTTACTTCCTCAACCTTCTGGAGCAAACCCTGGCTCAAATAGGGATTATTCATACGTCTTCTGGTGAAGGCGTATCAACTGGTGCTTTCATTCTCCTTCTTTGATGATGGATCCTTCAGGTTTGATGGACGCCGAGACGCTCGCCGCGGTCAAAGCTCTTCCGGAGGCCTTCAAAGCCTTACGGTGCACGGCTTGATGGCCAAACACCGCCTCCCACCACTCCATGCGGCAGCATACATGGCGAAAGCATGGATCGGCGCTTTGAGGGACCTTCGCTCCCGGCTCTTGGGACCCATCCCTCCGGTGGCACCCGGCCAAATTTCACCACCAAATTTCCCGGCCACCCGATACAAGCGGAGGCGGTACTGAGCTCACCGGCGTTCTCCGTTCCATGAAGCTCGAGCTTCCCAAGTTCGACGGGACGGATCCCAACGGATGGGCGTTCCGTATCGAAGAGTTTTTCGACTTCCATGACACACCACCACCTCTGCGGCTGCGCGCATGCGTGTACTTCGCGCATGGAGGGTCGCGCCTCCGCGTGGTTTCAGTGGATGAAGGGGAACCACCTTCTTACATCCTGGCCGACATTTTTGCAGAGCCTTAAAATGCGTTTTGGTGCCTCTCTCTTCGAAGATCCGCAAGGAATGCTGTCCAAGCTATCTCAGACGACTACGGTGGCGAACTTTCAAGCAGAATTCGAGGACCTGATGAACAAGGTGGTGGGCATCTCGGAGCCCTTACTAATTTCATTCTTCATTACAGGTCTCCGAGCTGACCTTCGTCGTGAGCTCCTGATGAATCGCCCGGCAACGTTGGTGGAGACCTTCGTGACCTGGGCGCCAAGGCTTCGGCTCGCCGAGAGGAGGCCAACACAACATGAGAGCCGCTCTTGGTCACCTTGGACTCCTAAACCACAAGCAAAGACCTATATCCCTTACCAAAGGCCCTCCAACCCTTTCTAAACCACCACCTACACCCACCCCTTGCTCACAAATCCTCCATCAAACAAACCCCTCTCTTACCCACACCAATTCTTACCCGTTCCATTCGCCGCTTATCACATGCGTAACTGTTGGATAAGCGCCAAAGGACTTTGCTACAAGCTGCGATCAAAAAGTGGGGTAAGACACCGATGTCGTAGTAAGTTCTTACTTCTTTTGGGCACGCATCGATGAGGGCGACGAGGATGAACCCTTGGTGGAAGACGGCTCAACCTTCAACCTCGAGATCACCACCGGGCGATATTTCAAGCCTTAATTCCCCGTCCGGCCATAATAAAATTTACCACGCTCTTTACGCTGCCTTGGGCCGTGATCTCAACTCAAGCATGTGCATATCCTCATCATGCTGGAGTACTACAATTTTATCAAGCCTAACATCACTGAATCTCTGGGTTTACCAGTTCAAGCCACTCCTCCTTTTCGGGTCTATATTGGCAATGGTGACTACCTTATGTGCTCTGTATATTGCCCACAAGTCTCTATCGCTATCCAGGGGCATACCTTCATCATTGACCTGCATGTTTTGCCTATTCAAGGCCCAGAAGTTGTTTTGGGAATTCAATGGCTCCAGACTCTGGGGAGAGTTGCCCATGATTATGCACAAATGACCATGGAATTCAGCTGGAATGGAACTCCTGTCCTCTTGCGGGGTGACGTGGCTCCCCTCCCACAAGAGATCTCTCTCCATCAACTACATGCTCTTCTCCATCATACGGATTTTGCCAGCTTATTTGAACTGCACCCCTTGTCAGAGAATGACAAAGGCTTCGCACACCATGCACTCGACTCCACCACTTGAAGAGACTCCGAGACACTTGAGCTTCCACCGATCTACCGCTGCAAGTCGAGTAGCACTCCTGCAAGTATAGTGTCTTATTCCGCATGCCAACCGCTCTTCCACCACACCGGGCGCATGATCATCGCATACACCTCCTACCTGGATCCAAGCCGGTCAACGTCCGCCCTTACAGGTATCCTCATTTTCAGAAAACCGAGATGGAGAAACTTGTCCATGACATGCTTACCCAAGGGCTGATCCGACCCAGCAGTAGTCCGTTTTCTTCGCCGGTCCTCCTTGTCAAAAAGAAAGACGGGTCTTACCGTTTCTGCGTGGATTATAGAGCTCTAAACTCCGTCACCATTAAAGACAAGTTCCGATTCTACAATCGATGAGTCGCTGACGAAATGGGCGGCGCTACAGTTTTCTCCAAGTTAGATCTTCGTTCCGGCTATCATCAAATCCGGATGCACTCCCGGGACATCTACAAGACAGCCTTCAGGACTCATGAGGGACACTTCGAGTTCATGGTAATGCCTTTCGGCCTCACTAATGCTCCTTCTACTTTTCGGGCCACCATGAGCCGTGTGTGGGCTCCCTTTCTGCGCCCGGTTCGCCATCGCCTTCTTCGGCGATATATTAATTCTGACTCCACCATCGACGCATCACTTGGCACACTTGGATGAGGTTTTGGCTTGTCTTCAAACTCACTCTCTCTTACAAGCTATCCAAGTGTTTATTCACCGTGAGTCCATCGAGTACCTTGGCCACTTAGTCACTTCTTCCGGCGTGCGCGCGGATCCACACAAGATCGACGCCATGGTCCGTTGGCCACTTCCCACTACTCCAAAGCATCTTAGAGGGTTTTTGGGTCTTACCGGCTACTACCGCCGCTTTGTTCGTGGATATGCCACGATAGCCGCACCACTCACCGAATTTACTATGCAAGGATGGCTTCTCATGGAACCCGAGCGCCACCGCCGCATTCGAACAACTAAAGAAGGCGATGATTGAAGCTCCCGTGTTAAAACTTCCTAATTTTGCTTCAGATTTCATTGTTGAAACCCGGCGCCAATGTAGGCATTGGTGCTGTTCTTATGCAGGAGGGACACCCCCTGGCCTACTTTAGCCGTCGTCTTGGCCCACGTATGCGAGCCGCCTCCACGTACATCCGGGAGTTACATGCAATCGTGGAAGCCGTGAGGAAATGGCGTCAATACCTTCTTGGGCGCTTCTTCATCATTCGAACCGATCATCGCAGCATTAAGGAGCTCTTTCAGCGAGTTATCTGCACCCACGATCAGCAAGTGTACATAAGGAAGCTACTTGGCTACCACTTTCGCATTGAGTACAAGGCGGGACACACAAATCTATTGCCGATGCACTTTCTCCGGGTTCACGAAGACGCAGCGCTGACTCGCTTCCTTCGACTTTACCGCTTTGTCTTTACATTGCGGTCGCCCAATATCGATCTCCTAGTTGCATTAAGACAAGAGAATGCCACTTTGGATGACCTCATTGCTTTCCACAAGCGATTTCGAGGAAGGAACTCTTTCCCCAAATTTTCACCGTGCATGAAGGGCTTTTGCTTTATAAGAAGCGTTATTACCTTAGTCCTCATCCGCCCTCAAGCAATTGTTGTTATATGAATTTCATGCCACGCCATCACGGGTCACACTGTGGGTTAAGCGCGACTTTGAGTCGCCTTTCCTCGGCATTTTTACGGCCCCAAATGCGCCAAGATGTGGAAGCCTATATTGGTGCTTGCTTGATATGCCAACAAACGGTATTCCACTCGAGCCCTCCTGACTTCCTACAATCAGCCGCCTGCCCCCGCCATGGTGAACCGGGAGGAAGTCACTATGGATTTTATCACCGGATTGCCACCCTCACGAGGTTTTACGGTCATCTTAGTTGTGGTGGATCGGCTCACCAAGTCTGCTCACTTTGGGCCATTACCTTCTAACTTCACTTCAACGCATTGCATCGCCAACTGCGTTCACTGATCAAGGCTGCCAAGCTTCACGGCTATCCAGTGGACCATCATCTCCACCGCGGATTCTCGTGGTTTGTGAGCCACCTCGGAAACGCTTGTTTGAACTTAGTGGGACAACATTGCACTACAAAGACGACTTACCATCCATGAAAACCGACGGCCAAACTGAAGTTGTGAACCGCGGCCTCGAGCAATACCTGCGCGCTTTCACTCATGACAAACCCTCGGCTTGGGTCACTTTCCTCACCAAGGTAGTAATCGTTATAATACCAGCTTCCATAGCAGTATCAAGATGACTCCTTTTGAGGCGTTATATGGCCGACCACCTCCTATCATTCCCACTTACTCTCCAGGTTCTACTTCACTGCAAGCATTAGATGATCTTTTACAAGAGCGTGACAACCTCCTGCGTACTCTGAAGGATAACCTTCGTAGCGCCCAACATCGCATGCAACAGAAGGCCGACGCTCATCGTCGTGAGGTCGAATCGCCGCTGGAGATCGGGTATTGGTGCGTCTCCTCGATCAGTATCGCAGATTTGAGGCTCGTCGAAATTGGGTCACCAAGTTGTCTGCGTTTCTTCACGGACCATTCAAGGTAGTGGAACGCATCGGTCCAGTTGCCTATCGCCTGGACTTTCCCCCCGGGTGCCGCATTCACCCCGTCTTCCACATTTCAGCTCTGAAACCCTTTCGTGGAACAGCACTGAGTGAAGCTTGCCCTCTTCCTGCAAACACCTTGACCACTGGACCTATCTCTGTTCCAGTTGCTATTTGTGCCACTAGACAAACACTACAAAGAAGGCAAAACCAGCCGCACTGTGTACTAGTTCAATGGCAAGACTGTGCGCCGGAGAATTCAACCTGGGAAGACATGGACGAATTCCGACGGCTTTATCCCAATGTCCACCTTGAGGACAAGGTGAATGTCCACGGGGAGGCAGTTGATACGACTCGCGAAGTTGCAGACCAGAGCTTATCACAAGGGGACATACTTGCTGGTGAAGAAGACCAAGGTGAAAGACTGGGGACCACTGAGCGGGAAGAGACTATCACCACACGAAGAGAGAGAAGGCGCCCATCATGGATGATTGACTATGAAACCGGATTGGACCACGCGTGATGGAGTCTAATTCCTTCAATCATGCATTACCATTGATTTCGTAATCTCTTTTATTATTATTTCCTTTTTAGTGTTGTCTGGTAGCTGTGTCATGGCTGGGCCACGTGATTGACGTTGTTAACTTATATTCCTTCTGGATATAAGTATTAGGGGTTTGCATCTTGTACGGGCATTGGAGAATAATAGAACTCTTGGTGGCTGCGGCCTCTCTTCCTTCCTGTACTTATCTCCCTCCTTCTTCTCCTTCTTCTTCTCTTACTTCCTCAACCTTCTGGAGCAAACCCTGGCTCAAATAGGGATTATTCATACGTCTTCTGGTGAAGGCGTATCACGATGCCATGGAGTTAGATCAACATAGCCGGCAAATTCGGTCACCGACATCGGCCGGGAAGAGGTGAGGGAATTAGCTGCAGTGCTGTGGAAACCCATTGCAGTAGGGCAAAGCCTTGAAGCCCGGGATATAAGGGCCCTGAGGAAGCAGGAGGTGAGTCTTTGATTAGGGTCTCCATTGGAGGAGGCTATGTTGTTGAGCACCCACATGACTTGTTGAGCTAGAGTTACATCACTGCTCTCAAGAGCACTAGCACAGTGGAGGAGAAGCTTTTCTATGCAAGCTCCATCCAAGCTCCCAAGAGTTCCTCTAAGGGCACCAGAGAGGGAGGAGCCCCTAGTGTTTTGGAAGAGATTAGGGTTTGGAAGAGATATTTTGGTAGAGTTGCTCCTTAGCTCTGACCTCATGACTGGTAGAAGGAAGAGGGAAGGGGTACCACTAGGGTTTCTCCTCCTCCTTCACGTGCATGGAGATGGAGGTGGCTTTGTGTGGTGGTGGTGTGGTGATGATTGACAAGTGGCGACTCAGGGTTGGTGGCTGAGGATTGAAGGGCTAGGGTTTTATCCTGTGAGACTAGTCATGTATGTGCTTAGATATATATAGATGAAAGGTGTTGAAAATTTCTCAAAAGATATATATATATATATATATATATATATATATATATATATATATATATGGTGGTGTTTTCTTTAACTCTAGTAATTAGCTATGTAAAGTGGAGGGGATGAAGGAGATCGACAAGGAAAGGCATGTGTTACAGTGTTTGTGCTGTGTGGTTCTCTCTCTGTCTCTCAAAGATATGAGGGTTCCTTATATAGGCCTCAGCCTCACAAACTATCAAAACAAACTGAGAATTCTTCAAACTTTCACCTATTTAACTCAATTTTATACCTACTTGGTACTTAACTAGAAGCCTTTGCCATGCTTACATTAGAATTTTTATTTTTATTTTTTTGATAGAAAGAGCCGCTAGCTAATTGGTGGTAGCCTACTTAAGTCAAAAGACAAAGGCGTACCCATAGAGACAAAGTAGTAAGGCCCTCACAAAATGGCTTTGAAAACTTCAGTCACTAACCAACGCCTCATATTTCTTTAAAAGTCATCAGTATGAATCGAATTTCATACCAAACTAGGCAGTAAGCCTTTAGCGAAAGCACTTAGGGTATCAATAGACCATTTGGTTGCTTATATTATATTGGTTGTCTCTTCTGAACCATTAACGTAGCTAGCAGCCTAACACCCATGGGTGAGTTATCGCATTGGTACTTCCACAGAGAAAGGAACCAAATCCAATGAATTAGTATTCATGCATGTACTTTTCTTCCAGGAAACATGTGCTTGAAATCATTCAATTAACTCATTTAAGTTATTTGGGATAGGACGTACTCTAACCCCATTTTAAGAGAATTAATGAAAGGAATAGTTTTCATATCACTATTGCTCACTCTAGTCATGAGGTTTCAATTGTAAATAATTAATTAGTGTTCTAAGTTCAATGGGATGCCTTAAATAGGTTAAAGAAACAGCCCTAGCCGGCCAGTTAGTTAGTTTAATGCCATTACTAGACAAAGCATATGCTTATGTAGTGTATTAAACTGGGGATGCATCTATCTGTGCATAAAGAGTGAGGAAGCTTACGGCTCTTTTCAGTTCATAGCTTCATATACTAAGCTCTGAAGATTGTCTCTAGCTCTATGTACATCCACTATGAGCGACAAGTTAATCCTTTTCACTCTTGAACTATTAATTGAGAAAAAAGTGGAGCGTACTTTGACGATGATTTCATCAACTAATCTTTTTGATAGTGCCACTTCAACTAGTTCTTCTTCTTTTCTCTTTCCTTTTTTCTTAAAAAACCAATCCTTTTATATATAATATATATCAATTAACAACAGATATGTAACCATTCCTGCTAAGTTTGTATAAGTAATAGTTGATGTATCATATGCATAGAATTGCAGCTTCTGAGATTAAAACTCAGTTAAACAAGTAAAATTCATCGTCTCTTCCTGGCTTGGTCTAGAAAGGAGACAGTAAAACCCTAAATGTGGTCATGAGCTAGGTTAATTTTAGGGATTTCTATATCATAGATACATTAATACTAACAAAACTAGGAGTAAAAAAGGTTAAGTCGATATTCAATGGCGGTATGAGATGATAGTGACTGCCTAATATTCCATCAAAAGAAACAATGAGAGATCCAAAGCTTTCATTGTATAAAGTTGTAATATATGCATAGTAATTAGCTCCTTAAGTTTTGTTCTGGAGAATTTAATTTTGTCCTGTGTTCCTTGTCATCACTCAGTGAGAGGAAGGTAAGAGATATGACACCATCACAAGACTTTGTAAATATCAGTGTCTGCACCCTAACGCTAACATATGTGTGTGTATCTATTTCAGTTTTTCAATTGCTGTTATATAGTTTACAGACTAAAATCCCAATTGGTGACACATAAACAAAGATAAATGCTAAACAGATTGTCTGTTCAATCACACGAAGGCTTTTCTTTTGGTATTCTCTTCTAATCATTTGAAAGCTATTGCTTCCTGCTCATATATGGGAAAAGACACAAGGCTAACAATTTTTAAGTAGAAATTAAGTTTACACAATGTTAGATTAACTCCACAACCAATTACAACCAGACAACGAAAAGAGTACGACCGAATCACTTTCAATAAAATGAACAAATACGTACTGATGAATATTTAGCACATTTTTGATGTCTTGAACACCTAGTTTCATGTTGATGAATACTGGAGCTTAAGTAAAGATCTTTGCAGAAGACATTAGTTGCCAGAAAAGTGAATGATGCAACATGTCATGAGGAAGCTTTAATTTTCCAACCAATCCTTGTGAGATCTCTTACCAAAGTCTATTGATCGAAAGAGGCAATGCAATCATTGTCACTCTAACAGTACAATGGAAAATTACAGAGGATCAAGCACCAAAATCACTAATTTGAATAAATTGGCTAAATGTCAAGTAAAGGTTGATCACCTCCACAGAGTCATCAAAGAGGAGAAAGGGATTACAAGTATTATCATTTCAGGAAGAAACTCTTACAAGATCAATATTGAAGTAAGAACTACAGTGAAAGTGGAGTCCTGATTGATATATACCTACCTGTTGATGTGCATATATAATTTTAGTGCACGTAGCTATCTCTACCAACCAAAATGAGGGTATTTGATTCTCTGTTTAATATAATAAATATATACTCCAGTAAAAGCTAAATCATTTCTGATAGAAGGTGAAAATGGATGAAACCACATACCATTAAATGAGATATGAACGTGGAAAAATCAACTGATCATCAATCTATAAAGGGCATGAGAGGGACAATTGGATCAAAACCCAAGCAGCAGATGTATGTCCAATATTAGCTGGATATATGGCCAAATGCAAGCCATTCGTCTTCATGTGTTGTTGGTAATGACCTCTGGGGGATTCTAGCTAGTATAAGTTCAAGCTTGATTTTGTGATCCTCAGTGCTCACTGAAAAGGAACACCTGGAGACAATTTAAAGGTGCAACTACTGAATCATGTGCACTGATCACTGATTACTCTAAGCAGTGTCAATCTAAATCTCTCAAAATGTCTGGCTACTATGGTGCAACTGTGCAACATCTTGAATGCAGTGGGGTCCGAAGCTTGAATGGTTGTTTCCTTTTTAATGACGATGAAAGAGGTCTCCAGGGATCACAAGAACCTCTTGTGAAAGTCTGGAAGCAGCTAGATGCCTTCACAAGTATACACTAGATTTGTATGTTTGTGGATATTATAGCACGAGGATCCCTAACCTTAATGAGATTGATCAATTGCCCTGTTGGAAAAGGAACTCTTAATGAATAATGAGTCCCAGACGATCTCTTCTCTGGAGCCTTCTCCATTGGCCGGTCTGCCAACACCTTGGAGGGTTACTACTGATGATATTATTGATAATGGCATTGATTGCAACCTATTCTTTGCTTTCATGGGGAGGGACTCACCTGTCTAGCAAATGCATGTCTTTAAGTTTGGTCACTAGATATTATTTTTTCCTAATAGTTGTGGTTGATAATATAACACCTACTTTCAAGATAGTTTATAACAAAATATTCCAAACAATACAGTACTGCCCTCAACGTCTATATATATATAAGTGGACCATCACAAGAATATTCAAAATGCATCGTAAATACTCCAAGTCAATAAAGAATACCTGATGAGCAGAATTACTGCTACTTAATTATATATATATTCAAGTCAATGAGAATCTTGCTTTGGACGATAAGAAGTTTTGAGCTTATTAAAACAAGCTCATGGTTCTAAACGAGGAGGCTGACGAAATTTAATTATCTGGGTTTAGTCTAAGTTCAAAACAAAGCATATGGGCTACTTGAGAGGTTAAGTAATTTTATGAAGATTAATGGATCATGCCATCTTGATCCTTGTGATTGATTTGATGAACTAATTAAGACATTTCTTATGTTATCAAGTGTTAAAGCCATTCATTGGACTATGGAACAATTAATTAAATTATATTTGGAAAGTGAAGTGAAATAAAATCATTGGTTAGCTCCCATTGACTTGCACATTTCTAGCTAAACAACTTCAACTCATGTTCTTTTATCTTTGCGTATCTAGTTGTTTCTTTGCAAGTGGACATGTGCAATAATTAGCATGAGCAAGCTTAATAGAAGGAGGATGAAACCAAACAACATTAAATGATTAATTACTTCACAAAATAAATAAATAAATAAATAATCCTCAACTACATGCAATGACTTTCTTCAAATAAGCACAAATAGTTATCGATCCACTATGATTATTGTCTAAATGGCCCTTTTTGCATTTAAAAATCAAAAACAAAATTCCACTAATAAATGATATTTAATTAGACTAGTCAAAGAGATGAGTGATTTAAAATTAATTTGGAGCAGGGGCATTAAAGTAATTTAATAGTCAAGTAGCAGTATATCACAGGAGAGGAGCTGCATAAAAGAGAGGGACGGGTGGGGATCTCGTTACCTCGTCGTGGACGCGCTCCCTCCGCGAGATGAGACTCCTGCGATTGGTTCCCTGCGGTGGATGGAGGGACACGACGCCGGAGGACTTACCGGAGGACCCTCCCATGGCGCCGATGAAGGCTGCCACCCGTGTTTCGGTGGGGAAGCGGCGGAGGGCAGCCTCCCACTCTTCGACTCCCTGGCGCCCATCGCTTGGGCCGATCTCCGAGGATGGCGTCGCGGCGGCAGCGGCTGCGGATAAGGTTGGTGAGAGGACGGGGACGTCGAGGATGAGATCGACTTCTAGGGTTCCGTCTCACCGGGAAAGAGATGACTACCGGTAATGAAACTAATTAACCCTTCTTTCTCTCTAAGAATGACCTTTCTAACTCTTCATTGTTGTTCTTTTAATACTTTTAAGGAATTATGGTGTTCCTCAAATTGCGCCAGCATTCACTCCCACGGCTTTCCTCTTTTGATGCTCCCATGCATGCATGCAGCTCCTGTCTTTGTCCAAGGGAGTACTATGATGATGATGATGACGAAAACAGTGCAGTGATCTTTCATTTGTTTTTCTAGAAATACATGTTTTCTTCTTCTGAGTGGTGTGGTATGTATGTGTTTGTTGTGAGCTTAGAAATGAAGTGATCTCTCTTTTAATTGGATTTACTTCATCCAAAGTATAGAAAATCAATCAATGCATGCAGTGTATTTCTAGAGGTGACTGCAATGCAATGCTTGTGTGAGTACGTTTAGTTATGTTCCAATTGCAGACAAGACTAGCCTCCAAGACAGGTTGGTTAGAAGACAACATGTTTGTCAGAGTTCAGACAAGTATATATCAATTTACATAACAATGGTCTTGAACAAACTCTCTGTTCCTGTGCAATAGAGCAATTCTACATAAACACTCAGAGCTCAAAGTGTGCATTGAGTTTTTGTTGTGTTGTTGAGATTACAGGATAAAGCAGCAAGCTTGTTGTGCCAACTGATCACCAACTGAAAATGTTCTTTACTTGCTGTCTGTCTTCTCAGACTAGTGACCTTTCTTCATCGTTTACTATGAATATGTTTTCCTTGCTCGCCTCTAGTTGGTATTTTCATTCACCCGAACCCTCAGTACGCACTCTGACCCGCTCGCCATTGAAATGGAGGTATTTCCATTTCTTTTGATATTTCTTAATCAACACCTTCTTCTCGTCGGTCTGGCCCAAAATTTCAAACGCTCTCCCCACCCTAGTTACTGTGTCCTCATCAGGTTTCACTCCCAGCTCCTCCATGTCTGTGAACACCTAAAATTTTCTCCACAAATCAAAGAAATTATTCACTTGGATTTCATTTAACCCCAACTCCATATCAAAACTTGTCTGTACATAAGCTGCAAATCAAGTTTCTTTACCTCCAAAATCTTCTCTGCCATGTGATGGTGGTCATATAATGCAATCATCCTAGAAAATAACCGCTTGGGGACTGATCGCGTGTGTGTTTGCAGGATCATGTTCCAAATGGTCTCTGCCTCATCTAGCCTTCTGTCCATGTCAAAAGCCAGCAGAAGTGTGTCATATGTTCCCATTGTAAGCACTTGGCCTTTGCTTAACAACCACTTTGTAACCTTGAAAGAGATATATAATTAAAACCTGTAATATGGTTCACGCCCTAAAATTATAAGGCTATTGTACAGAAAGTCAATGCCTATTTTGAGAAATGGTTATTCGACTTTCCCTTGATTGTTATATAGAATCCGAGCCTAACAAAAAAAAAATAGGCATTGACTTACTTGAATGATCCGTAACCATTGTTTTCTATTTCGTAAAATTTCCAAAGCTTTTGCTGCAGCAATGACAGGGAATTCAGTCTCCCATGCAGTCCATTTGTCTAATGCTCCATAGATTGCTTCTTTCTCATTTGGGAGATTGGTGACCTGCATAATTCATAAAGTGGACAGCAAAAAAATCACCATTTCTTGATCTTTCCAAGTCTAAGCAAATAAGTACTGTATGTATTTCATCACATTTAATTGTGATGTATATTTTCAACACTGCAGGCTAAGTCTAAGCAAAAGTCACAAAGTTGCATGCACTAGGATGACACATATTTGATGTGTAACACAAGCCTTTTAGAAATTAAGACCTTCATTATTCATCATTTCAAAGAAACCTTGTAAAGGCAAATAATGAACTTAAATAAATAAAATAGTTCGGCTTGCATACACACAAATCAAACAATATTTTGCAACTCAGAGAAATAAGTAATCTTAGTAGATATATGATAAATTGCCAAAACATGTGATGCAATATTTGGAACAAATAGAGACCCTTGCAATGCCCATGACCTACTGAAAAAGATACAAACTCTATGATCGAAATTAAGATAAAAATCATACACAAAACTTACAATGCGAACAAGATGGAGGGCCTTCTGACCAGACCCAGCAGACTCTCTCTTCTTCCACAAATGATGCTCTTTTTTCCCTGGCTTCTTTACCAACTGCCTGCAAATTAGCATTATCTCTTCAAGAGTCCCGATTTCAAGAAAGAAATAAATCAATTATAAAAAAAAAAAAACTCACATTGATTTATCGCTCGAGCACTGGATGCAATGGACCCTTCTGATCTGCATCCCGCCCCAAAAATCTTTTCTTGTTAGGGGAATGATAATAAGAAAAAGAAGCAATCTTCGATTGGTTGAGAGAAACAGGGAGAAGATAGGATAGGATCACCTCTGGCGCTATCCTCGAGAGCGGAAAAGGATGAATTGATCCAGAGGGAAGCCCTAATCGCAATTCCGCCATTGCAAGGGCGGAGGAAATCAAACCACAAACCCTAAGCCCCAACAAGGATATCCCTGTTGCTCTAAAACAGTCAATCCAAAAGTTTTGTGATAAACCCCCTGTGCTTCTTCTTGTACTCATAAAAGCCCTCTTATTTTCACTTATATATATATATTTTTTTTTCCAAAAAAAAATAGCATTACTAACAAGCAAATTTTTCTATTTGTTTCATGCTGGACAAATCCCAGAAAGCTCCACTACTAATTAGTTAATAGTTATTCTTTTGATCATTATCATTAACAGTTGATTTAAGAGAAACAAATCAGCAGGTCAATATGTACCGGAAGTTGAGAATAGAAGTATAGAAATCTTTAAATAGAAAAAAAAAATGTCCACATCCCGGCCTAAAAACGATTATAAGTTACAACATAATGAAGTTTTAAACGTGTTAAGTACAAGAAGCATTAACATGATACAACAAACTGTGTCTAATTATATGAATTTATTCGGTCTCAGTGCCAGGCAGACGCTGAGATCAAGCTTCTGTTCTTCCAGCCCAGTAGCATAGCTCCGTCCTTCTCTACCAATGTATACTTATCAGAATAGCAGCCTAGAAGAGTCTTTATCACAGAGTTCACGTATGAACTAAGAGGATAAGGCTTGAACCCAGCCATACTGAGCCTGGACCTCCATTTCCCCAGTAGCTCATGCCTTTCTATTCTGTCCTTCCCCTCGCACGCAATCATGTTCACAATGTCCTTCGCTAGGCAATGCTGCTCTACACTGATCCTTTCCTTGCTGTCTCGGGGCAGAGTGACGTCAATTGACTCAAACATAGCTGAGTAGTAATCCAAGGTCTCCATGAACCTTGTCAGGAATGGAGTTGTGTTGGTGTTGGATTCTTGCTCCACCAGAGTGGTTACTTTTGGTGATAGCCCCTTCACCATCCGAAGCAGACCATCTCGGGGATTATTGACATCCACACTCTCATCCGGCGTGTGATGAAGCTGGAGAGTGAAGTTCACAGCAAGTGCTTCACCAGGCCTGATGTCTAGCATGTCACGACTAACCTTCGGCCCGTAGACAGGCAAGGCATTGAATTCAAGAGGGATATTGAACTTCTTGGACATTTCAGAGAGCATCTTTCCAACAAGGTCTAGATTATCTCCACGGGCATATTCTGACACTGGATCATCTATTCCAGTGATACGGACATGAGGAGGCCCCTGTGGTCTTGCAGCCAATGCCTGAATCAAAGTGATCCATTGAGTCCCCTGGGCAATCTGAAAATCTATGATGTGGATGCGGTCCTCATTCCTCAGAGCTTCTGCAATTGCCCCGTTGGCTGCCATGTAGCCAAATTTGAAGTAGGGACAGATGTCATACAAGATTCTCATGTAGGATAACAGTTCCTTGCTCTCTGGTTCACGACACCTGAGGGCTTGGTAAATATTGGTTCCTGAAGACTCATGCCTGGCCACTAGGCCTTCTAGAATATAAGCCCCGAGACGCTGGATAGGTTCACCAGTGATGGAAACTACACCTTGAGCTTCCTGAACAAGCATGTTGAAAGTTTCAATTTTGTTTTCAGATAATGCTTCTGCACACTTTACAAGCAATTGCTTCACATCGCTCTTGGGGATGTCTGCCTCCTCTTTTAGACGTTTCTCTGGACGGGTTCCATAACTGCTTTCCTGGTATGTGCTAGGAAGATATTGCGGGTGGATGGTAGAGGACTCGAGACATGACACTTGGCTCCATGTCCTTGATCGGTGCTTTAAGACTTCAGGTAGTTTTCCTTCATCAAAATCAGGATTCGTACTGGTTGTTGGCTCATCAGAATCAGGTGCCATAAGAACAGTCTCTAATTCTTGAAGGGCATGTTGAATGCTCTGACCGGAAGCCACATGGGCTGAACTGCGATGCACCTGGATACCGTCTTGAAAAGAAATTTCAGCCTGCTTGAATGGACTGCCACTATCTAGTCTATCTCGTCCGGAGTAGTTGGAAGGGCTGAATCCTGAGATGGTGTCCGTGGAACTGTACTGCTCCTGGCTATTGCTCCTTGCAGACAAAGTGTCACAGTCGAACTGGCTAGACAGAGGAGAGTTGGGTGAATTTCCAAGATTAAATTTTATGGAACCGATTGGCCATTCAGAGTGGGCTGGAGTGCCCGTGGAGGAACGATTGTAAAAAGTGTCTATATCAGTTGAATCATATCCGAAAAGTTGATGCATGTCCATTATAAGGGAATGGCATCAATTTATAAGATATCTGCATTGTAAGGTATAAAATACGATTCAGAACATGCATTGTCATTCATTATAAATTACCAAAACAGAGCCAATATTCAATACACATTACCAACCACTATATACAATACAAAATGAAGGAATAGTTAAGTGCATAATATCTGGAAAATATTATGGATCTTAGAGTATCTATCAGATAATGGTAAACCATGGTTCAAAATTCAATATAATTCAAACAAACATTACAACTTCAAGCATTAAAGTCAAATAAGCATAGTAAAATTTAACATCAAAACCGTTTGTTTTGAACCATCAGCAAAATGATCATAGAGCACTAATAGGCAGAGCTCTCTGATGGTTAGTATGTGAAGCAATGGCATCTACTCATCAGTGATAAGCGCACAGATGCATAAACCTCTATTAATGGCAGTTTTTCCCTAGTTCTATTCCACTATCAATACCTCAAACACAAGCTATATACCCCGATCAATTATTCAGCAACAAAATGACGTTTATGAAACAATTATCCAAAGGTGACCTGAACCTGAAAGTTAAAGAACCCAAGGGAATAATAGGCTGTACTACATGTTTACCAAATCACTTGCATAAACCTAGTTACTTGTATGGAAGGTAACCATGTTTTAATTTGGAGCAATAACCAATAAATTGTGTTGGGAAGTCACCCCACGCCACAGTAAAATGCTCAATGATTTTGGCCTTACACCTATAATACTTCCAATAATTGGAAAAGCAAGCCAAGAAGCTAAAGCAAGAGCATTACCAATAAACTAAGGAAAGTGGAGACCACAAGAGAAATAGTGAACAAAAAGGTCATGGCAGAAGAAAAAAAAAAAGACAAGCATAACTTTCCTCAATATTTTCTTGAAAAGCTGACTAAAGCACCCAAAAACTAAAACATTTTCAAATGAATTTAATTAACCATCCCATGAATTTTCTGCAATCAATTGATCTGAATCCCATCTAGAGTATTCTAATGGTTCAGGAGAATGCCAGAGAACAAAAACAGGGAGATATGCCACTTATTATCTTCCATAAAGCTTCTTTGCGAGATAACTAAACTCATGAAATTCAAATCAGTCAGAAAAGCAACAATCTTGATGAGCTTTAACTTCAAACGTTCAAAGGAAAATGTTAAAACTATGTTTCAGGGAAGAACTCATCACGCCTAATCAGAAAAAAGTCTATATTTGCCCTGAGTAGAGAGCAAATCTAAACCAGAAAAGAAAATCTGCAGAGTACTATACTCCTAATTCCAAATACCTAAATCCAACAAGCATCTGGCTAACCTTAGAACCCTTGTTTCCAATCAAAAACACTAAATAGTTTCTGCAAGAGCATCAAATCTAAAGCACATACAACAATAAAGGAAAACAATAACCAAAATCCAGACTTTGTTTCAATTTCCTCAAGTTCCATCCATCGATTCACTAAAACCCAAGAATATCCAGAGAAAAAAACTGACCTCTTACTCCCAACCTTCACCAAAAAAACCTCCCCTTTGTTCTCTACTCCCCCTCCTAGTCTCCAACTCCGAACGAAGAACTCAACCTACACGACAGCGCGCGCTATATAAAGGAACCAAGCGAGGAACCGACCGTACGCTGAACGGCGAAATCGCAAATCGACACGCAAGTCAGCGTTCCCGCGGTCCCTGTTCTTTGACCGCACGTGCAATACCATTCGCCCTCCGATCCCCATTCAACGATCCTCCTTCATCAGTGGCCACGTCGGCTGATTCTCCACCAATCACGACCGTCAGTTGTGCACGTGAGCCGCTGCCTACGGTGCTGCCACGCGTGACGATATGTGAACGTGTCACTATATAGGGTGCGCTCCATCCTGACGTGGCTCCCACCCACTGTCCATCCGATCCTTATCCGACGGCTGCTAACCCTTTCCCCCTTGAAACAATCTCCATCGTTCGTCCCTGATTGCCGACCTAAAAGACAAGACAGGAGGCTGTCCCATTTTTGTCTTTCTAGAAGAAGCACCTCACGAATCCATGATAATGACTTTTTTATTAGTTTCCTTAATCTAAGTTCATGCATGTTTTAATTATGAGTATATCACTGAGTCAGATAATGCCTTAATGGTACATGAGTGATGGTAATACGTGAATATTCTAAACATATATACTTATTAGTTATGATTAAACAAAACAAAACATGATTATGATGTAATTTGATGTCATGTTTGGACTGATCTAAATTAATAGATAATGGTCTCGTTTTGCCTTGTTGGCTGTTGTTGAACAGCTCCACAAGAATTCTTCTTTTTCTCTATTGTTAATCTCCATCATGATAAACAATGAATAGCCTAAATGGAACCTTGACATACATCCCACGCATGCATTGGAAATATAGAAAAGATATAGAGACTTGAATGATGAAAAGATTAAAGAGAAGATGGGATAGAACCTGCAACCCTTTGAATGACATGGAAGGCACTTCCCTAAAGAGCTGCGCATGGTCTAGTTCACATATAATCATCAGGAATCAATGCCTTCACAAAAAATGGTGCTCCTTGTGTGGCCTCTAATGTGACACCATTTCCAATGAGGATCATAACTCCTTTCCTTTCGGCTCATCAACCTACTAGTTAATGTTAATCCTAACCAAATCTAATCAAGTCACTGCAAGATAAAGTCTATCTTGTCACCTACTTGGCTATATTTATCCGATAGGTTCGAAGTGGATAAGGAGAATTGAAAAAAAGCAAAGAGTCAAAGACTGTTTGATTTTGTTTTTTTTAGTGTTGACCCAAGTCAATATTTTCAAACCATGTAGCTTCCTAGAAATTCAATTTGGTCTCCTGATCATTGACCTCATAACAAAGTACATTTAATGACCTGGACCCTGGATATAATTAATAAATTTACATTCCTCAATTAGACATTCATTAGTATTTTTCAATCTTTGATCAGCATATTAGATCATGGATGACAAAAGAATTCTCAACTTGAGGTCACGAGACAATTCAAAGCATTTCAAGTAAAAGAAGGCAACAAGAATAGCGATGAAGTATCCTCAAAGTTTACAAATTACAACAAAACATGGAAGAAGAGCGCGTGGATTCAGCAAGTAAAGCTCTTCAATGTTAGCATAGAGACCCACCTTGCCCGCCAATGAATCAAAACCTGATTGACCTACCAATTCCTGGTAGTTATCAAGTGGTTTGTGAACTCTTCCAGCTATCACTCGACAAACCAACAAGGCTTTTCTCACAGAAGGATGATCTTCATGAACATCAATGGATTCAAATGCTCTCCCACTTGTAGCAGTTGTGAACACTCCAATGCCACCTTTCATCACTTCCTTCTTTGTAGAGAAGCCATGCCTGATAATCCTGCACACATTGCATTTATCCGACACGCAGAGACTCGAAGAACCATTCATACCCAATGAACACACAATTGTGGTGCCATAAAACCTCAGTAGCTCATTGCCATCAGCCAAGCAACGAGGGTGCTTCTTGGGGAGTTTGCTGGCTCTGTTCTTCACCATTTCTCTGTAGTCTTCAAAGCGAGCAAGAGTTCTCTGCATGTTATGCACCTTTAGAACCCTTTCTATTCTCCCACAGCTGCTCTCATTCTTTAACCAGCTTGTTCTGCATATTATTTCCACAATCTTCCTTGAAGAGTCACTCTCCAGTAATTCAGTAACTGCAAGGACAGAAGAGAAGTAAACAGAGTTGGGTTTCTACTATCTATAAATATATACATATATATAATGAAGAAGGATATATAACTAACCTGCATGGTTGGAGAGATGATGAACTTCCAAAGACTCCCAATTGCCGAAGTTTTCCCCACACTTGTGGCATCTTAAAATGGAATCATTTTCATGGGAAGAGGCCCTTTTTGTTGAAGAAGCATGATGATTTACTCCATTGCCATGTGCATCTTTCATTAGAGGTGTTCTGCTGCTTGCTCCTCTGAGAGAAGGGTTATGCCGAAAGCCATGGTGTTGTCCTCCAGGGCCTGGTGTCCCAGGCCTAAGGGTTCCCAAATAGGTGGAGTTGACTCCATTGTCGCCCTCATGGCAACCTCCAAATCCAGTGATCTTCAGCTCATAGTTTGAGTTGTTGAGAACCACCTCATGGGTAATAGGGTTGAGGAACTCGCTGCTCCCAATGGACCTTGGACTGCAACTTGGAGGCCTTTCCAACTGCTTCTTGCTCCCATGGATCACATTCTTGAGGTTGGCTATGGATCTTGAGCAGCCTGACCTGCCTGATTTTCTTGTCAAGGTGGTGTTCAAATGAAGCCTGGCCTTTGGATCATATACATCACAAGGCTCGGATTTGCACTGAAGAGACCTCTTCAGTGACACCCACACTGTAGGCATCTTCCTCCTCCCCTTCTCTCCTCTCCCCAACTGTCTTTTTCTCACTCTCCTTCTGTTGGTTTCTTTGTCTTCTTTAATGTACAAATGGTTCACACTTCACACAAGCCCCACTCTGCAGCATAGGCTGCATAGCTTTAAATTCTATAGGGGAGCAATAACTTCAAGAGCACCTATATTTTTGCTTTCATTGCTTGTATGATATCACCTTATACAGTTTCAATGCTACATATGCCTGTAATTTGCTTCTATGTTTTATGATTGGGGTGAAGAGCACAGTAAAAGCCATCCATCTCATTATCAGAAGAGGCCTCAACTGTCCAGAATGACATGCCACTCAGGGAAACTTTTAATGCCTGATGACAAAAGTGATGAAGCTATAATAAAGAAAAGACCAATAAATGGGCTGCCAGAAACAGAACCAGTGGATCTGAAAGGGCTACTTGCTAGATTTGAAAGTTTTGAAAGATGATACATGATCACCTTTTTGGAAGAAGTATATTGGTTATCAATTAAATGTGGAACGTTTGGCTGGTGAGCTACAAGACATCAACTCTGTAGTGCCACTGTGGTGATGATGGGAGAAGATGAACTAGATACTTTATTCAGTTTTATCAAACAAGTCTTTAAAAAGCGAAGGCTTTACTTAAGATGGAGCACAGGTGACCTGATCCAGGGAGAACAATACAACCTGCTTGAGGTTCAAGGGAGAACAACACACAACTGGCTTCACTAAAAATTTTCAGCTACATTAGAAATATTCAACTCCTGAAATAGGCTCCTCATCAAGACAAAGAAATGAATTGATAACATGAAAAATAAGTGAATCTATAGGCACAGATCACCAAGAGCATGGAGCCCAGAATTATAATAGAGGAACACCAGTGATACAAGAGACATTTTGATGACTAACGTTCTCAGTAATAAACTTTGGCATACAAGTAGACAGCACTGAAATCTTCAGCTTGGAAATTAAGTGAAAATTCACTCAGAATCAGTATCTCTTAAATTTTTGAAACCTCAGTGTAACAAGCATAACATATCCCACCATTAACAGACATTTCGAATGAGATGCTTATTTCATGATTCTCCATCACCCAACTTAGCCAAATCATCTCTCCCACACAATTAATGCCTCCCAACAAAGATTCTAGACTTACTTGAAAACCCTGACAAAGTATTGAAACAAGAGGAAAACACACACACATATATGGGCAGATGATTTACAACACACAATTTGTAAGCAAAGATTTGGACTAAAATGATTTACAACAGACAATAGAGTAAATGGAAACAATCAATTTCACCATCACACCCCAAGGATTACCGATCTTCACAATTCCAAACAAGAAAATGACAACATTTTGGATGAAACATGAAATTCTGCACAAATTTGAAGAACCTCTCCCATACCAAACAGAAAATAAACCTATACTTTAGTTCAATATTGATTTCTGAAAAATGGCAAACGAAACATATCACATGAAGCTCTCTTCAAGCTTTTAGCAATGCCATTCAACAGTGGAACAATTGGGGGGAAAAAAGAAACAAATTCATGCTAAATTTATACTACCAGAGAGAAGTGTAAAGATTACACATTCTCTATTTTCCAATTATGTTCAGCTCCAGATTAAAAGGCCAGCACAAACACCTCCAGTTAATACAAGGCCCGGCCACTACCACCACCACCACCACCACCATTCACCGTCCAACTGAGCTAGTACGACACACAAAGGAGAGAAGAAAATTAAGAGAAAAAACGACCTTTATCTAGTTATCATCATCAGCAGGGCCCGACTTTGAAGACCCAGCACCAGCCTTCTTTGGGAGGAGAAGGTTGTGAATGTTGGGCATCACGCCTCCATTAGCGATGGTGACCGCGCCCAGAAGCTTTGAGAGCTCCTCATCATTGCGGACAGCCAATTGGATGTGCCTGGGTACTATTCTGGTCTTCTTGTTATCTCTAGCCGCATTTCCAGCAAGTTCTAGCACCTGGTGAACAAGAGATCACAGAGGAAGTAAGATTATATTTGACAAGCATCCACTAGAAAATCAAGAATATTTTAAAAACAAGGATCCAATGTATTGAAAAAAGACGTAACACAATAATGGCAGTAATGGGTAACAAGATTTCAAAACAGAGGCCCTTGAATTCTAAATCCTATTCCACAAATTCCCAAATTCTCGAAATTAATCAAATAACGAAACTATAGAATGGATTGAACCAGATGGCGAATCAATTGGTAAATTTAGAAAATCAAAGGGTACCCAATTTGCTCCCAAATCATGCTAAACCAGAGAAACATTAGGAAAGGTGATCTACGGATAGAGATGAGACAGATCCATACCTCCGCGGCGAGATACTCAAGAACGGCGGCGAGATAGACGGGAGCACCAGCGCCAACACGCTCGGCATACTTGCCGGCCTTAAGGAACCTTGCGATCCTCCCCACGGGGAACTGAAGGCCAGCCTTGCTGCTCCTCGAGGTCGCCTTCTTCGCAGCTCCCGATCCGATGGCCTTGCCTCTACCAGCCATGGCGACAACAAGATCTAGGGTTAGGTTAGGCTTTCGAATGACAAAGATGAAGAAGGCCTTGTAGTCGGTCGGCTTGGAATTTGATCTCGCAAATTCTATAAGAACGTGCTGTTATTTATAACTTGGGCTGGTTTCAATCCGCCAATGAGAATTGTTTACACGGATCACTCTCCTTAACCGTCAGATCACCTTCGGTGGATGGCTGGATCTGGCGTTCTTTAAAGAAGGATTTCTCTTATATATGGAGAGGGCTTGCTTGGCTGGCCCAACTTATGAACTTTCCTGTCTGATATTTGATTAAGGACTTTGCTAATTATTCATGAGTTATGGTTTTATTGGGAAAATGCCGAGAGTTAAGAAGTTAAGAACACATAAACCAAATAAAATAGTTAGTTTATATAGAAGTTAGTGATAATAGATATGTCATGATAATAGAATTATTTATTTATTTATTTATTTAATCCACGCAGTGAAATAAATACACCATTAACCCATAATTTAGGACACTGGTTTTATGGATATCCTATGTGTGGTCAGTGATCCCTGAATGGATAATCAAAAAAGTTCAGACTACTAGCTAGCATGCATCAGAAGAACTCAACTGCTGTTCCTCTCCAGAGCCATGGCCACTAGTTCTCTTGCCAGCATCAATGGAGCCTCCCAAATCCTCCTCTCCAGGCAAAAACAGATCCAAATTATAAGATCACAATTAGTCTCTCAAGAAGCTCAATCTCATTCACCCAACATCTTACAGACGTCCAGGAGAACATCCATAGGCCTTGCAGTTGTCACTCTCTTCAACCAAGCAACTTCTGGGGCCTTGCTTGCTGAAGAGGAGAACAATGGCTTTTGGCTCACAGGCCCTTTGCCAGTCCCTTCAGTTTCCAATGGTGAGCTTCTCCCAACTCATGAGCAGGTGTGTAGTTTCAATTCATTGCATCTCAATGGCTTTCTGATATATATATATATATGCTTTGCATCAATCAGATATAGCAAACAAAGAGACAGGGACGAGATCTTTCATCAAGAAAGGTGTTTATATGCCAAACATTGGCTTGGATGGCAGTAAGTATAGACTGAGGATGTATGCATTTGATCTATTGGCACTGGGAGACATGCTAAGCCAGGATACATGGAACTACTTCAGGAGATACCTGTGCCTCAAGTCCACCACCATGTATTTTGATTTTGACAAGGTCATCACAGCAGCTTCTGATGATCAGAAGCAACCTCTGCTGGACCTGGCAAACAAATTGTTTGATAATGTGGAGAAGGTATATATATATATTGGCAATTCAAAGCATCCATATATTTTCTTAGTGTTGCATGCATATTGTTTCATTAGATTCTTGCAATTACTGATAGTTTTAATCTTAATATGAATTGGCAGCTGGAAGATGCTGCCAAGTACAAGAAAGCAGCCATGGCAAGAACATTCTATGCTGATACTGAAGTACTTCTGAAGGAAGTGATGACCAGAATGGCATAGTCTAGTTCCGAAGATTGATGTATGAGGATCCAACACTAAGCCCTTTCAATGAAATTATAATTCATGTCCATAACTGCTAACTGGTTTTCTTAATTAATCACTTTTATGAGCTTAATTGCAACCACAGATGAAAAGGCCTCCTATCCTATATAGAATGGCAATGAAATCTTGTGCTATGTGTATGTGAGTAGATGAAGTTGATAATCAAATCCAAAAATTAACATAAGACACAGAGTACCCTTTCATTCTTATGAAGCCCATTGGTTATTTTAGAACAAACCAAACTCTCAACGTATCTGAATTTCAAATCTATTTAAATAATTATGATTTATTCACTTTATTTTTTAAAAAAAAAACTTATGAGCTATGAACCGATGTAGAACAAACCATTCATTCATTCACGAAGCATCCTGCAGCACCATACATTCAACGTGCAAACGTTCATTAGTCGCAATAAATATATATATTTTGGTAATTTGGGCTTTTATTAACACTCAGAACATTCATCAGTTCCAATTTAATATTGGGAACCCAATCCACCAGTACTCTAGAGACCAGACCACAAGTGTGAGCACGTGTCCGACAACCAATGGCTCCCAACTTATCCACAAATCAATTGCTACGGGCGGATAAGGCATACTGCCCACTGCCCTAACACACAAAATAAAAGCTTAAAAATACCATCTTATAATTTTCAGAAAGAGGAGGCGGTTAATCGCGAAATGGCACAAGCTATGGCTTCCATGACTGGCTTACGTGGCTCCGGTGTAGTCGAGGGAAGCCTCCAGCTCGCCAGTGCAAGCCGGCTCCTACTCCCAACGACCACGAGCCGGGAAACTGCCAAGAAGCCCATGCTTGCAGTCAGAGCCCAACAGAGCGATACCAGTCGCCGGGTGATGCTCGGCCTGGTCGCCGCGGGACTCGCCGGCGGATCATTCGTGAAGGCAGTGCTGGCGGACGCCAAGTCCATCAAGCTCGGCCCTCCTCCTCCTCCCTCCGGCGGACTACGTGAGTGATCTTCCCTCCCTAGCTCCTCGATCGATAGCTTCTACTTAATTTGTCTCTCATACACTACTCCAATCCACAGCGGGGACGTTGAACTCCGACGAGGCAAGAGATCTGGATCTCCCATTGAAGGACAGGTTCTACTTGCAGCCAGTCTCACCGGAGGAGGCGGCGAAGAGGGCCAAGGAGTCGGCGAAGGAAATCCTAAGAGTGAAGGAATTAATCGATAAGAAGGCCTGGCCCTATGTTAGGAATGACCTCCGCCTCAAGGCCTCTTACCTCCGCTTCGACCTCAACACCGTCATCTCCGCCAAGTCCAAGGAGGAGAAGAAGCTTCTCAAGGAGCTCACCGGCAAGCTCTTCTCTACCATCGATGAAGTAATTAATTAATTATTAATCTCTTCTTTAATTTGCTTAGGTTTTCTTTCTATTAAATTATACAAAACTTAATTTTACTGATGTAATTTCTTGTTATTAGTTGGATCATGCTGCCAAAGTGAAGAGCACCCAAGAAGCTGAGAAGTGCTACGCTGAGACCAAATCAGTGCTTGATGAAGTCATCGCCAAGCTAGGATAATGTGATTACTTTTGTTGATGCCGAATCTAGCCGGAGCCGCGGTTTCGACAAACACTTGAATTTGTTTGAGATTAGGGGATTGGGAACCAGAGAAATCCAAACAGAAATTTAGAGAAGATGAGGGGAAGAGGAAGGAGGAAAGCTTTTACGTGGAAAACCCTCCAAACAGGGAAAAACCACGGTGGCTTTGAGCCAAATTCACTACTTCTTCCACGATTACATACGTCTGAAGGAGGGGGCGAATCCTCCCTCCAAGATCTGATGGGAAAGAGAGGCTTTCCAGGAGTGGATATTTTCCTCCAAATGTCTTTTTTCTCCCCTTCCCGGTGAGGAGGGTGACTTCTATTTATAGGCTGCGTGGGTGGAGGCGGTTTTGGCGGGAAAATCGTTATGGGCGAGCGGCCGTGCCTTTTTGATGCTTCAATCCTTTGGGACCTTCTAGAAGGAATGGTAGCGCCATCGTTGGAAAGGCTGCAGGTGCTTACAGGCGGGGCGCTCGCTTCTCAACCTATTCCGGGGTGAGAGGGGATCATCGCCGGTGTTGGCGGAAACTTTGGTGAGAACTGAAGGGCTCTCGATTCTTGCTATGGTAGCATTGAGACTTCGAGGAGTGAGCGAAGTGAGCTTGAGGGTGGGGCCGGACCACTCTCTACGTGTCGAGGCCATCGGTGGGCCTCGTCGCGGGGCCATCCGGTGGGGTGTCATCTCTCTTTTTCCCTATCAGCCCCCCCCTTTAGTGTGTTTGCGTTTAGCTAAGCACCACTGGTCTGTCGGCCGGGATGAGAGTATGGTACGGGCCTTTTGAGAAAATGAAGAAGCCAGGGTTGAAGTAGCCCTGTAGGAGTGCCTCTGTTGTTAAGACGGTTCGCGGGCATGTGCCTCGTGAGTTCTTCTCTAAGGTGGCTTCGGAAAGGCGCATCGTAGGGGTATGAGTCGCTCGATGGCTATGCGATGATTCCTGGCGGGCATGCAAGCCATCGCGTTTTTCCCTAGGTGCCGTTTGAGACCATCATGGCGCCTGTAGCCGGCAACCACTTCTGGACGCGTGTCGTAGATCCAATGGCTTCTTTCCTTGGCTTGTGTAGGAAGCTTTAATCTGATCCGTCGGAGAAGATTTGGGGAGACGGGAGGCCGCGCCGATTTGGGCAGTAATGATTAGGCTTCCGGCGCGTTGATTGGGAACGCTGCTTTGGGTTCCCCATTTTCTCTATTTTAGAACGCTTTTTTCCCGGTTTTATCCTGTTGTCTTCTTGCCGAGAACTTAGGTTTGAGCTTCTTGCAAGGGCGATTTGCGTATTGCATGCACAGTCCCCTCAACTTCTTTGTCAAGACCGCATTAATGGCCTCAGGTATGGGATCTCCTTCTCCCACTGGTTCTTCCTCCAGCTCTCAGTCTAGGTCAGCCCCTGGTTCACCTCCGATTCCTCTCCCTGAACCTTCTCCTGAAACTGCTGTCCACTCTAGCGAAGTTCCTAGGTTCTGTGCTTCGGAATATCCAAATAGGCTGTCCTCAAAGAAGATTAACAAACTAGCTTTGGACTATAGGATCACCGGCGTCCCTTCGGCCCTGGAATACAGGATCCCTGCTCCTTCGGAGCGTGCCTGCTCTCCTTCCAAAGAGGGGGAGATCGCGGTTTATCGCGATGCGTTAGTCGCCGGGCTCAGACTTCCTTTCCCCCGATTGTTTGTCGACATACTAAATGAGTTTGAAGTGTGTCCATCTCAGTTGGCTCCGAATTCGTGGAGATGTCTCTGCGGGTTCGTGATTTCTTGCCTTAGTAGTGGTCTAGAGCCCACGCTAGGCGAGTTTAAACTTCTCTTGAGGGCTCGGTGGGAGGCGGGATTGGATTGGTACTACTTCGGGGCTCGATCTAATAGAAGGTACTTAGGGAAAGTCCCTTCGTCCATCAAGGATTGGAGGTCTAAGTTCTTCTTTGTAAAGAGTCGCGAAGGGTTAGGGGTTCGAACCAAGTGGGGTCGTCCCAAGATTATTCCTCTAGCCCAGAAAGAATTCACCACCGATGAGGAAGGTGACTTCAGGAAGCTTCAGAAGTACTCTAAGATTAGGTGGATGATTACTTAACTCAGGAAGTGCTTGGGGGCTGCGGTCTCTACTCGACCTTTGGTAGAGCTCGTTCCAATAGTCCTTGGATTTTTCCTTCCCCTTTTTTACTTATTCACCTTAGTCTCGATTTAAGCTGTTCTCCTTCTTCTTTTTATTTGACAGAAAACCAATCGAAAGTGACCTTGAACATCCTACTGGCTGGAGCCAGGGCGAGTGGGAGTAAGGTGAAGACTTCAGCTGCTGAGAAGAAGAAGAGAAAGGCTTCTGAGATTGTCGGCCCGAGGGCTCGAGTGGCTGATCGACGCCCAACTTCATTGCAGCTCGGGACGTCCACCCAAAGAGATCGAGGGAAGGCATCGCTGAGGGACCTCCTCAACTTTCGTCGAAGAAGTCGAGGAAGAAAGTCGTGATGAAGAAGCGACCCTTTCCCACGGAGGTTGTGGCGACTGGACCTGAGGAGGCTCCCACTCCAATTCCCACCGGAGATGAGGGTCAGTTTGAGGAGGAGGTCCCCTTGTCTGAGCGAAGGACTAAATCTCGCTCGGAGGAGACGGCCCCAGTTGTTCTGGTTCTTCCTTCGGGTCCACTACTTGATGAGGTATGGTGGAGGTTGAACTCCTCCCAAATTGAGGGGTGGAGGTAGTTGGCGAGCACGATTCATATTTGGCCCAAGGGCTGTTGGGGAAGGCTCCTCGAGCCCAATTCTTGTCATTTATTACTCCGAAATTTGAAAGGGCGGTGACGGAAAATTTGGATTCTACCCAAGTCCTGGAGGGAATCGGGGCTTCTGGGTTCGACCCTGCGGCGGGTCTCCTTTATCGCAATCCGTCACGTGGGATTTTCTCTTGAGCTCCTGGCACTCATTCCATCGAGGACAAACTATCCAACTTTGATGAGTGTGAGCTTGCGGCCCACATGAGGCTCTCGGCGGTTTCTGTGAGTATTCTCCGTACCGCCTCTTTAATTTGAATACACGGGTCGATCTCGACTTGACTTCTCTTTGCAGCGGGTCTTTACATGAGCCGAGCCGCTTGCTTGGTCGAGAGGCTAAGCGGATCTCGGCGGCATCCGAGGGGCTCGAAGCGGAAAGAAAGACCTTACAATCTGAGCTGGGATCCCTTGAGAAGCTAAGGCAAAAGCTTCAAAATTCTTTGAACTCCTCGACGGCTCAGGCCACGAAGCTGCTGTCGGATAATGATTCTCTGCGGGACCGGAATAAGGCTTTGACCGGGAGAGTAAAAGAGCTTGAGGAGGGGGTGGAGGCAATCAAAGCCTCGAAACAATCCTACGAAGACATGTGGAAGAAGAGCGAAGAGGTCATTTCTTCCTTGAGGGGCGAATTTGGGCCGCTCTCATGAGGCGGGATGATCCGGAGAGCGAGGGGTCGAGGCGTTGGAGCCAGAGGTGGGTGCGTCTTTCTAGAGAGTTGAAGCGAAAAGAAAGACTTCTCGCCCAATCCAACTCTGCGAAGAAGGCTGGCGAAGAAGAGAAGAGGAAAGCCTGAGTTCTTTGTCCTCTGTTGAGCTATCCTTGAAGGCTTGGGCATCGGCCGAGAATTGAAGGCTTCCTCTTCGTCCGGAGGAGGAGTTAATTTGGGTTGAGGCGGGGGGTGAGGCGGCCTTGATGCATTTTGGCCAACTTGTCACGAAGGTGGTCCCAGAGGAAATCTTGAAAACTCTCTGCGTGGATTTTCATTCTCTTTCTTCTGAGACGCCTTGGAATTTACGAAGGGGAAGATCACGGTGATGAGCACGGGCGAATCTCTCGAGGAAGGGGAGGAGGGGTCTCCATTGGTGGAAGCGGGAGAAGGTGTGGGCCCTTCCGTTGCTGCAAGCGGTTCTCCCGCTTTGGACTGAATTCCGCTTCCTTCCTTTTTGCCTTAGGGGAATTTTGTTTTTGTGGAGTTGTATCTGGATTTTTTTGATCTTCTTCACTTGTATTCAACTCTCTTTACGAAATATAAATTTCATCATCCTTAATTTAATCTAATTTAATTTACTATTATTATTATTATTATTATTATTATTATTATTATTATTATTATTATTATTATTTATTTATTTATTTATTTATTTATTTATTATTTTATTTTTTTTTACCTCTATCTGAGTGCCTTGGCTTCCTTGGTGTGCTCTTGAATCGATTCGGGAGCTGAGTCCTCGGGTAGGCCTCGAACCCCTCATTAGTAGCGCTAGGCTCATACGTTGGAGTCGTTTTCTCTAATTTTGATTAATCTCATGATTGGGAAAGCGAAGACTTTTGCTTTAAGGAGAGAAGGGTTAGCGGGGCCCGCGATCGATGCGCTTGGGTCTTTCTCCCCGTGGGGAGTTTGTCTCGCGATCAAGGCGCGGAGTCATTGGTTTTTGGGAGAAGAGGCTTAGAAGTCCCGCGGTCGAGGCGCTTGGGATTCTCCTCCGAAGAGATTTTTACCTCGCGATCAAAGCGCAAAGACTCTTCTTTTCCGCAGCAAAGGTTTGGAGGGACCCGCGATCAAGGCGCCTGGGTCTCACCCTCGAAGGGATTTTAGCCTTGCGATTGAAGCGCGAAGACTTTTCTCCTTAGAAGTTGAGGTTTGGAGGGACCCGCGATCGAAGCGCTTGGGTCTCACCCTCGAAGTTTTTTGAAAAAGGTTCCTTAGAGAAGGAAGTGAAATTAGGAGAGAATAGAATTTCATTGATAATACCGCTTTGAGTGCTTGGTGAAACGGACGCTTCAACCTCTTTCCGTCCATCTTGGAGAGCCAGTACGTCCCGGGCTTTACAATGGCTTGGACAATGTAAGGACCCTCCCAGTTCGGGGCAAGCTTCCCTGTTCTGCTTTTGTTGCCTTGGAACTTATTCTCGCGAAGGACCAAATCTCCAATCTGAAATGTAGCCTTCTTGACCTTGGTGTCATAAAAGCGTTTTACCTTCTGGCGGTAAGAAGCCGCCTTCAAGTTGGCCTCGTCCCTTTTTTCCTCCAAGAGATCGAGTTCCGCTCGAAGCCTCCCTTCGTTGCTCACTTGTTCAAAATCGAGCGTTCGAGGAGTATGGACCCTTACTTCAGGTGGAAGAACCGCTTCGACCCCAAACGCTAGAGCAAAGGGTGTTTCTCCCGTTGGGGTTCGAGTTGTGGTTCGGTATGCCCATAATGCCCCTGGAACCTCTTCGGCCCATGTAGTCTCATTCTTTGAGGACTCACGGTTTTCAAGCCATGCGGGAGGGTCCGATTGGTTACCTTAACGACCATTGGCTGTGGGTGTGTGGTGAAGTTAGCACGTGCTTCGATGCCAAGCTCTTCACGAAGGCCTTGAATCACGAGAATTCCATGGCTGGCGACCATTATCTGTGATGAAGGCCTCTTTGGAATTCCAAATCGGCAAACTACGGACTTCCAGAGGAAAGATCGACATGCCTTCTCCGTGATCGAGGATAACGGTTCGGCTTCGACCCATTTAGTGAAATAGTCAATGGCCACTATCAAGAACTTCATTTGCCTTGCCGCCACCGGGAATGGTCCCAAGATATCCACGCCCCATAAGGCGAAGGGTCGAGCGCTAACAACAGGGGTGAGGGGTGCTTCTGACGCCTCTACGGATATTCGAAAGTGTCTCGGCGAGGCGTCGCGCCAGGACAAATTGATTGCATCCTTTGCCATTGTGGGCCAATAATACCCTTGCACGAGAACTTTGTGACTAAGGGCTCTCCTCCCGAGTGGTCCCTCATGATTCCCTCATGAACCTCTCGGAGAACATATAACGCCCTGGACGGGGCCTTGAGACATTTAAGGAGAGGCAAAGTGTAAGACTTCTTGTAGAGATGCCCTCCTACGATCTTTGTCAGAATGGCCGATCAACCGTGATCTTCGGGCCGATTTTGGGTCAGAAGGGAGGATACCATCGCGAGGAGATCTTGCTTGAGAATTGGGTCGATCCGGCATGGCCCCTTCGTGATCTCCATAAGCTCTTCCTGGGGTGCACTTTCGATAGTTCTTCGCGCCAAGTATTGAACATTCACACGATGCTTGATGTCTGCTCCCGAGGTGGCTAGCTTAGAGAGCGAGATCCGCCGGAGTTTTCGCCCTCGGATTTTATTGATTCGCAAGTTACGAAAACTCTCGAAAGTTGCTTCACTCTTGCTTTATATTTCATCATGTTATCTTCTCGGCCTCAAATTCTTGGACATGTGGCCCACCACCATTTGTGAGTCCGTGTTACGCTGCAGATTTTGGACTCCAAGGCCTCGAGCAATTTGTAGTCCTGCGATCATGACCTCATATTCAAACCGTTGTTGGTAGCTTTGAAGTTGAATTTCAAGATTGTGGAGGTGCGCCATCCCGACGGGATCGAAGAACTATCCCTCCTCAGGAACTTTCTGCGTGGGTGATCCATCCGTGTGAAGGACCCAAGGAGTGTCTTTGGGCCCTTTCCTCCGCGGGTGGATCCTTTGCTTCGGTGTTTCCTCCCACAATAGCTTGATTAGCTTCAGAATAAAATCAGCAAGTACACAGGCTTTTATAGCGCCGGGGTTAAATAGCGGATATCATGTTCTCAGAGCTCGATGACCCATTTCGCCAGCGACCAAGTCTCCGGACAATGTAGCACTTGCTTGAGGGTTGATCCGTCGGCCACGGTGATCCTATGTGGTGAAAATATGAAGCTTCCGGGCCGATATTACAAGGGCAAGCGCTAGTTTTTCGAGGGGAAGATACCTCGATTCTGTGTCAGAGAGAACTTTGCTAACATAGTAGACTGGCTTTTGAACCCCCCCTTCCTCTTTGGTAAGGACTGAACTGATCACCCAGTTTGTAATGGCCAGATAAAGATAGAGCTCTTCTCCTGGTCTTGGTTTGGCAAGAAGCGTTGGCGATTGTAGATACCGCTTCAACTGATTAAGAGCCAATTCACATTCTTCGGACCATTCCACCTTCGGAGCTATCCGCAGTGCTCTAAAGAATGGAAGGTTCTTTTCTCCGGCCTTCGAGATGAATCTTAGAGGCGGCCGACTTCCCATTGAGACTTTGAATCTCTTTAATACTCTTGGCGACCTAGTTTCCATGATGGCTCGGACCGCTCGGGTTAGCTTCGATGCCGCTGATGAGTGATCATGAACCCGAGGAACTTTCGGATCGAACCCCAAAGGCACATTTACTTGGATTCAAACTCATACCATGGGCCCGAAGAGCATCAAAAGTTTCTTTCAGATCCGAAGCGTGATTTTCAGCTTTCACACTTTTCACTAGGATATCATCAACGTACGCTTCGACATTTCTGCCGATCTGTTTCTTAAAGACTTTATTCACTAGCCTTTGAAATGTTGCCCCTGCATTCTTCAACCCGAAGGGCATTACTTTGTAGCAATATGTTCCTCGGGAGGTGATGAAGGAAGTTTTCTCTTCGTCCTCTTTTGCCATGGGGACCTGATTGTATCCAGAAAACGCATCGAGAAAACTAAGCATTTCAAAACCCGAGGTGGAATCCACAAGACTATCTATATGAGGCAGGGGATAGCAATCTTTGGGGCAAGCTTTATTGAGGTTGGTGAAATCCACGCACATTCTCCACTTCCCTGTGGATTTTTTAACCAGAACTACATTAGAGAGCCATTGGGGGTACTGCACCTCCCGAATGAACTCTGCTTTAAGCAACTTTTCTACTTCTTCTTCAGCAGCTTCGGCCCTTTCTGGGGCGTGGTTTCTCTTCCTCTGGATGACTGGCTTCGAGGTTGGGTCAACATTGAGGTGATGTTCCATGACTTCTCGAGGCACCCCTGGCATCTCTTCGGCAGTCCAGGCGAACACATCCATATTGCGCTTCAGAAACCCAAGGAGCTCCTCCTGGTGATCGTGGGGAAGCTCGCCTCCAAGCTGGCCGTTTTCACGGTGGTCACCTTCAAGAAGTGGGAGCACTTTCAGTTTCTCAACAGGGGTGGGCCTTCTCGCCTCCCTCTCTTGATCCTCGGGGTCCAACCCCTCAAGTGCAAGGGCTTCGGACGCTCTGCTTGATTCTCCTCCTTTGTCCTTTGAGCGGTAAGATAGCGTCTCGAAGCTGGTGATCCCCTCTCACCTCTCCCATTCCTCGTTCCGGTGTAGAATTTGACTTCATGTGATAGGATGAGGGGATGTACCATAAGCATGTGAAGGAGTGGCCTTCCCATTATGGCATTATAGCTTCGATGAACACCTCACCACTGAAATTGGCGGCGCTTAAGCGTCCGAGGGGCCTGCGCCTAAGACAACAGTAAAGTAATGACCCCTTCGTGGCAAAGCGGATCTCCATTAAATCCCTTGGCGGGGGATCGTGTGGGCCGTGATTTTACGCTCCGATCCCCATCCTCTCGAAGGCATCCCAGAAGATTATGTCAACGGAACTCCCCGTGTCGACCAAGATCCTGTACATCATGAAGGCGCCCACTTGGAAAGCAACTACCAAGGCATCATCATGTGGCGGCACGCTCGGAGATCCTCATTCGAAAATGATATGGGGGACGAAGATCGGCTCCTCTTCAGCGGAGCTAATTCCTGCACGACCTACCATCCGTGCATAATTCTTCCGGGACGATAAGCTTTCTCCCCCACAGCCTGGTCCTCCTGAGATGAACTCCAGTGGAAGCACCTTCGGGGGCAACTCCTTTCCCGGCCGCAGCCCTCCAGTTCGGGTTGTTGTTGAAGCGAGAATTGATCGAGTTTTTGGCCCGAACCGGCTCCTCGATTGCGTCCACGAGGTGGATCACGGTCCTCCGTTGTGTGGCCTCGAACACGGTGATAGGAGGCGGTATTTCTTGCTCGCTTCATAGCAGGACTCCTTCTGAGGGTCCGTTGCTTTAGGATTTTCTTGCTTTGTATCCGCATGAAGACATTTTCCCTGGTGGTATTTAGTGGAGTGTAGTTATTATACCTTCCGGGGAATCTGAGTCTCCTTGGTTCTAGAGGTCCTTGATCATCCCGCCGAGGGAGGTCGATCTTGGCCTCGATCCACTTCTCTTGGGGCCTCTGCTCTCCTCTCCTCGGGTCCTCGCTTCCATCGGTTCGGGACTCTTCATGCTGGAACTCAGAATCCATTTGTAGAGCCTCTTCCCTTGGCCCGCTTTGAATTCTTGATTGTGATGAACTCACGGGCTCTACTCATTAGTTCAGTGAAATCCCTCGGGATTGCCCCTGTGATCGAGTCCAGGAAGGGACAGTCTCGAAGACCCTCCATCACTCCAGTAACCTCCATCAATGAGTCTTGATGCGTTGTGTCTGCCGTTTCTTTGCTGAAACGATCTAAGTAATCCCGAAGACTCTCCCCTTCTCTCTGTTTGCATCTCAGGAGTATGGCTGGATTCTTCTGGCGTCTCCGATTGGCGAAGCGCTTAAAGAACAGATCCGTTAACTGGTCGAAACTACGGATCGATTCCAAAGGGAGATTCCTGAACCAGCTGTAGGCCACTCCAGTTAAGGTCTTTGGGAATGATCGACACATAACCACCTCATTGAGACCATTAGTCATGATTTCAGAGCAGAAGTGCTCAACATGTTCGAAGGGGTCCGCCGTCCCATCATAACTCCTAATGTTTGGATCCTTGAATTTTTCAGGGAATGGTGCCTCCCAAATTGCCCTGATGAAGGGACTGAACATCCGGGGAACGTGGTTGAGGACCCTCTCCCGTTCATCCACGAAATCTCGCGGTGACCCTCAGGGAGCGATGGCCGAGGAGAAAATCGCCTCGGGAATACCGCCGGGGAGTAGTGATTGAGCATAATTCCTTGGAGGATGATTCCTTGGATCTCTCGGGGCCCGGCGCCTCGGGGATCGTCTCTCGAGGTCATGCTCCTCTTGGCGGTGCTGCGGAGGTGTATATCGCTGGGGTGAATCATAATGCTGTGGGCCTCCTCTTGGGGAAGAGGCGTGGGGATTGGTACCTCCCTACGCGGATTTGGCGATCATCGAGCCCTCTTGCGGGGTATGTCTCGCCTCACGCCTTGCCTCAGGGCTTGGCTGCGGCCTGCGTCTCGTCGAGGCGAAGTGGAGCTTTGGAAGAAGAATCCACACTCCTTCTTGGGAGGCGGCGCCACACTGCTGGGAACGTTACTCAGATAGCTCAGGACCTCCGGGCGCTGTGGGACGGCACTTGGGATGGTCGCCTGAGTAAAATGTCTCTCTACTGCCGCCATCGTTTGGGTAAGCGTTGCAAGCTGCTGTTCCATTGCCAGGAATCGATCTGCTGGAACTTCCATCACCTGGGCGTGAGGGGTGGGATTTGATCCCGATGCCGGTGGTCCCCTCGTTGGATCCTGTATGGTCTCTTCGGCCGTCACCGGAGCTTCCTGGACTGCGCCTCTCTGCTCCGGGATCTGGCTCTGTCTGGATCTTCTGGTAGTAGTCGGCATGGCCTTTTGCTCAAAAGAGGTCCCCACAGACGGCGCCAAAATGTTGATGCCGAATCTAGCCGGAGCCGCGGTTTCGACAAACACTTGAATTTGTTTGAGATTAGGGGATTGGGAACCAGAGAAATCCAAACAGAAATTTAGAGAAGATGAGGGGAAGAGGAAGGAGGAAAGCTTTTACGTGGAAAACCCTCCAAACAGGGAAAAACCACGGTGGCTTTGAGCCAAATTCACTACTTCTTCCACGATTACAATGCAAGGAGGGGGACGAATCCTCCCTCCAAGATACAGTGGGAAAGAGAGGGCTTTCCAGAGTGGATATTTTCCTCCAAATGTCTTTTTTTTCTCCCCTTCCCAGTGAGGAGGGTGACTTCTATTTATAGGCTCGTGGGTGGAGCGGTTTGGCGGGAAAATCGTTATGGACGAGCCAGCGCTTCGTGCCTTTTTTGATGCTTCAATCCTTTCGGGACCTTCTAGAAGGAATGGTGACGCCATCGTTGGAAAGGCTCTGGGTGCTTCTGGGCAGGGAGCGCTCTGCTTCTCAACCTATTCGGGGTCGAGAGGGGGGATCATCCTTCGGTATTGGCGGAAACTTTGGTGAGAACTCCGAAGGGGCTCTCCGGTTCTTGCTATGGTAGCATTGAGACTCGAGGGAGTGAACCGTGAGCTTCGAGGGGGTGGGACGGACCACTCTCTACGTGTCAGGCCATCAGTGGGCCTCGTGCGGGGCCATCAGTGGGCCCGGTGTCATCTCTCTTTTTCCCCTATCAACTTTGTTTAGCCTTCTCCATATTTTGATCACTTGAATTAGTTTTATCTCAAACTCTAGTAAATCAAGTTATGTTTTTCCTGTGATGAATTTTTATTTTTTTATTTTTTTGATAAAGTGAATAAATCATATTTTATTTAAATATGTTAATAAGGTTTATATTGCGTGGACAGAATAGGAAAAAGAATACATCCGATTAATGTCAATCCTATCTGCCAGCAACGTGTCCCAGTCTTTTCTTCTCCTAGGTTGGGGCTGGTTCCTCCCTGGAGGAGTTCCCTTCTTGCGCCACCGTCCCCGAGGTGTCAAAAGTGAATTTCAGGCTCCGTTTCACAAAGTTCACTGTTGCCTTCAGCTTTGGTCTTTTTGCCAGTGGAGCTGCATCCAACCAAAAGATGATAAGAAAAGAGATATCTCGAATAATTCGTAAGAAAACGAGTTGTTTTTTCTGGAAACATCGTCTATTTCTCTCTCCCAGATACTCCAGGTGATTGTCATTACAACGATGTCCCATCCTTCTTTTAGGGCATTTTTCACCCCTGAGGACGTGCCCTTGGTTCTCGAGATCTCCCGAGGCTCCGTCTCTCCTATTCGGGCCCCAAACAGTATTCATTCCATATGTGGCTCGTGTATTGGCAGGAGGAGAGAATGATCATGGCCATTCAATCATTGAATTAAACTATATACGAAAAGTAGTAGTAGCGGTCACCTTGGCACCAGTGGCCCACAATGATCAGGGCCGTTCAATCATTGATCTCTAGTTAGATCCAACATGAGGTTCACCTGTTCACCAGTTCTGTTTATGCTGTTAACAACGGCCTCCATTCCCAACTCTCTTCCATCCAACAACAATGGGACTCATGTCTTGGTTGAGACTCAGCAGAGAGCGCACCACAAAGCCATCCTCTCCGGCCACTCCCATTGATGCTGAGCCGGTCCTGGTAACGAATGGAGCGGTGGAAGTGCGGCGTCCAGCCGACATGACTGTGTTTGAATTTGGTTCAGGAGGGGACGGTGTGACTCTGGCAGGCTACTGCCTGGTCTCTGATGAGCTCCAGCCTTGCAAGTGGGCGCTTCTCAATGCTTCTGGACCTGAGGTTCCTCTCTTCAGGGTGCTCTTTTAGACTATGGGTTTACAGGCTGTAGAAATAAAGCATAAAGTTTATTATGTGCCTTCCTGTCAGTTTGGGTAGTAAACACATAATTATAGAGTTTAATTTCTACGCGAGTTTAAAGATTAAATTAAAGTTGTTTCTTGATCTCATTTGAAGAATTGAATATCACGGCATATAATTATATGGTGCATGTTGCCTATCATTAGTTAAACCAAATAAAATTCATCTTAATTTCTCTGAATTTATATTGCTGCAGATACTATATCATAAGCGAGTAAATCAGTTTAGTTGTTTTGATTTTGAAGACACTCGCTAAAATTATTGATTAACTTTATCAAAAGAAAGGTTGAGAAGATATATAATGGCTCCAGGGTTTTCTGGTTGGCGATACCAAGCTTTCCTTGCTTCCAATGAAAAGGAATCCAATCTTGAAAATAAGAACCAAAGGTGAAGAAAAAGCAAAGATAAACAAAAACAGAGCATCTTTTCTCTTTACACAGCTAATTTTTCTCTAATTCATATTATCTTTTCATGAAACATTTAAAACTTTTCCTTTATTCATATTCCACTTGATGTGAACTTTGTTCCCTTGCATCACAAACAAGATATCTCCCACTAAATATAACTCAACCCCTCCTCTTCCAAACCTTATCATTCAGCTCTCATACCAACGAGAATGATGAGAATGGCGAGAATAGGAGGCTTGCTTGTTTGCATTCTTATCTTAGCCATGGACATAGTTGCCGGTATTCTCGGAATCGAAGCAGAGGTGGCTCAGAACAAGGTACTCTGTATGTGTTCTGCATTGCAACTTTGATCCAAAAACAAAAACTAAACAATGATACTGAACACTAGCTTTTCTTGCTATGAATTGAAATAAAGGGATGGCACCACAAGGCCTTGTTTGTTCAGTGTAGACAACCAGTTCATGAGGCCTACAGTCTGGGTCTGGCTGCTGCTGTGCTTCTAGCCATTGCTCATGCCACTGCCAACCTGCTAGGTGGGTGCACGTGTATTTGCTCCAAGGAGGAGTTTGACAGATCATCGGCAAACCGGCAAATGGCTGCAGGAACCTTAATCATCTCATGGTGATCATACATGCAAGACACTATTTATAGTTTGTAGTGATTACTGTGGTAAACATAGACTGATTTATTCACTGCGTTGATACTAACCCAGCATCATGTTTATCAGGATCATCCTTGCGGTAGGATTTACAATGCTGATAATCCAGGCGATGTCCAATGCAAAGTCCAGTGTGTCCTGTGGACTAGTACGTCCTCATTTCCTGTTTATTGGAGGGATCTTGTGTTTTTTTCATGGACTCTTTTCAGTAGCATACTATGTTTCTGCAACTGCACCAGACTTGGGAGAAACCAAAGTTCGGCGAGATGTCACAGCTCCGACCGATCCCTGATCTGCCTCGGGGTGCTCATCTATAAACCATCTTGTGCCAAAGTATCTGCATGCATTTATATGACATTTTATTCCATCTTGTCTAATACATCAACTTTGTAAAAATCCACTATCCATCACTTTAATTTATGTCAATGTTCATTTTCATTCTTTTAGTTTGAAAATATTCAATACAGTGTCTATATTTTGTGTTTTTTTTCAATAATATCCCTAATGCTAACGTGGCAGGTGGTGCATAAAAAAATGACCTATTTTTTGAATTTTTTTAATTACACATGGTCGTATTTTGCTAACATGGCATGCTATCATGGCAAATTTTTTTAAAAAATAATATAATAATTTTTAATGGAAATTTAAACATGCTAACATTGCAATTTTTATTAAAAAAATAATAATTTATATTATAATTTTTAAAAAATAATTAATATTTTTTTAAATAATTTCTTAAAAAATATTTTTTAAAAAATAATTTATAATATTATTAATGTTTTTAAAATTTATGTTTAAAAATAATTATTTATATTATTAATTTTTTAAAAAATATATTTTTAAATTAATGATATTATATTATTAATTATTTTTTTAAAAAAATTGTCTCGTCAGTATGCATTAAATTCCCATTTAAAAATTATTTTACCATTTTTCTTAGCAAAATGCCATGTCAACAAAATATAACAACGTGTAAAAAAAAAGGTCTTATTTCATCTGTATGCCACTTGTGTTGCCACGTCAGCATCAGGGATAGTATTGAACAAAATACACAAAGTATAGGGACCGCATTGAATATTTTCAAAGTACAGTGATGAAAGTGAACATTGGGGTAAATTACACAGAGACGAATAGTGGATTTAAGTAATTTATTTATGTATATTTTTTTCCTTTCAATTTTTTGTTGAGAAAATAAATAAACCACATTTTATTTAAGATAACTTAAAAGATCTTGTTACAAAACATCCAGTTAAAGAAAGAAAGTAAAAGTACAACATTCAAGGTTATATCTTTTCCTAACTAAGTCGATGTCTCCTCAAGTTCCTCCTTGAGCTGTAGTCGAGTCGTCTTCAAAGGCCTCGTTGCCCTCATCAGTCTGTCCCACTGTGTCATTTGTAAATTCAAGGCTCCGCTTCAACAAACTTTGAGTCACCTCCAGCATCAACCGCTTGGATATTGGAGTTGCATCCAACCAAGAGAGAATGAGAATAAAATATCACAAGTAATTTTAAAGAAAACACATTGTTTATCATGAAAACATCGCATATTCTTTTCACCCCATATACTCCATGTGATGGCCATTACTGTGAGGTCTCATCCCCCTTTTAGGGTATTATCCACCACAGGGAAGGAGGCCTTAGTGCTCCAAATGGAGTATAGATCATCTACCCTTGTTCGTATTCCAAACATAGTCCGGAAGTCATTCCAAATGTTTACTACATATGGATATATATGAGATGAGCAAATGATGAACCGATTCATCATTTGTGCCACATGGGTAGCATTTGGTTCGATCTCCCCTCCATTTTCTTTTATGCTTGTTGTCTAGTGTAAGGATCCTATCCTTCCTTGCCAACCATGCAAATAACTTGACCTTGAGAGGAAGCTCTTCCGCAGGTCAATCCAAATCCCTCCATCAATTCTAAAGAGGCATAAGGACTTTACTGTGAAGACCGGCGTAAGTGTCCATTCTCTTGAATCTGCCCTCTCGAGGTTTGTTCCGGTATAAGGGATTGTAGTAGGGCCGCTAGTCCACCCGTCTCTTTCGTTGTTAGAGGTCCTAGTTTGAGCAATGGTTTTCCTCTTTGGAGCCTGGATATGGCTTCTTTGATGGTTAAGGTTTTTGTTATGGATAGTGTGTGCAACCCTGGAAACAAGTTGCATAACGAATATCCCACCCACTAATTATCCATCTAGAGGTTTGTTGTTCATCCTACAGTTGACTAGACTCTAATGTTTGCTAGAGTTGGTGGTCCCTCACAGCATATTCCTTTCCAGAACGGATATGCGCGCACTGGGGTCGGTTTGTAGGGATCTATAAAACCTCATATGAAATAATATATACATCCTGGTAAATTTTATGGCATATCCTCGCAGTCCCTGTGAGAATTTTCAACACCATTTTCCCCATTAGTGCATCATCCATTCTCCTTGGGCTTGCACAATCTATCCGGTTGACCGTGTTATAGCTGCGTGTTTTTTTTATCCACATCCTTCCATATGAATTCTTTGATGATGGAATCAATTTTTTGGATCACCCATTCTAGGAGGCGATAGGCTGCCATCCAGTAAATTGGTATGGTGGAGACTACTTTCAACTAGGGCTAGCAAACGATCAAACTGTTCACGAGCAACTCGAGTTCGATTCGATATTGGCTCGAGTTCGATTCGATTATTTTAATAACAAACTGAACTTGAACTCAAATTTGAGCTCGAAAAATAAGTGAGTCGAACTCAAGCCAGAGTCAGCTCGTTCGAGTTAGGTTCGAAGTTCGAATATATATATATATAATTATTTGGGTTGTATAACATTGTAATGGTGTCGTACATTAATTGTCTTCAAGTTTCTCATCTACTTCGTTTTCAAATATAATTCTGATGTTACTAACCTTAGTTGGTAATGCTGTCCTACTACTTGAAAATACCTAGTAGCATGAGTATAATCCAAAGCTTGCTTAATTTTGTTGCCTTTATAAATCATAATAACCTCGTGAGTACAATTTGTCAGTATCTTTTACTGTCGGTTGGATAAGTCCCGGTTGCCATTCATGTATTCTCACCCCAATAGTTTCTGCTTTTGGCTAGTGAAAAGGATTTATTTCTTAGATTCATTTTGATTTCTTAAAATTACTTTCAGA
Organism: Dioscorea zingiberensis; assembly: GCA_026586065.1. Classification (NCBI taxonomy): domain Eukaryota; kingdom Viridiplantae; phylum Streptophyta; class Magnoliopsida; order Dioscoreales; family Dioscoreaceae; genus Dioscorea; species Dioscorea zingiberensis. The sequence goes on along the minus strand of CM048819.1, from coordinate 69,493,744 downwards.
TGTGTATTAGCATATGCTTCTGATCTCTTATTTGTTGGTGTGACTTGTGAGGGTGAATCCTCACCGACATAAGTGTTTGAAGACAACCACCCTCAGCGTGGATCATTCGTATGTCTCTAAAATTCTACACTGCTCTACACATAGTTGTATATGTTACACTCTATCGAATATCGTATTACTGCACAAACTGACAACTATAAAGAGTCTACATTTAAACGTCAACTATTCTAAGCCAGCACATCATAGTCTCACAATAACCCTTTATTGTAAATTGCATTGATTTCTACATTCTTATTTCTTATCTTTGTAGGATCTGGTACCACAAAAAGACTGAGTTTGTTGTTGCTCCATATGAAGCTGATGCACAATTAGTATACTTGTCTAATCTTGATGCTGATAAAGGTGGTATTGATGCTGTGATCACAGAAGACAGTGATCTGATAGCTTATGGGTGTCAAGCTGTGAGTTCAGTTCCACATTCATTTCATGGTTTTATTTTTGTAAACAGAAAGTTTGAAGTTTTTTGTTGTTTTAGGTAATATTTAAGATGGACAGATATGGGAAAGGTGAAGAACTTTTGCTGGACAGAGTCTTCAACTTTGTTTCTGATGTACTTTCATTCAAGAATTTTGATAAAGAATTTTGATAACTATGTTTAGCATTTGTAATGTGAATTTTATTATAATTTTAATTTTTTTTTAAAATTTTGAGTTTTTTTGAATTGAACTTGAATTTTTATAAATATTATCGAGCCGAACTCGAGCCGAAAATTATAATTCGAACTCGAACCGAACTCGAACTGAATATCATAATTTCGAACTCGAGCCGAACTCGAGCCGAACAATTGAATTTCGAGCCGAACTCGAGCTGGGTTCAGCTCGTTCAAGTTCGGCTCGTTTCCAGCCCTACTTTCAACAGTGTGAGTCTCCCTCCCAAGGAAGGAGTTTTCCCTTCAACAATGTCAGCTTTCCCTTGATTTTTCCTATAGTGCATTCCAGTCCTCCTCCTTTGGGCGGTTGCTCGATATCGGTACTCCCAGGTATTTGATAAGGAAGGATATGATTACGCTGTTTAGTATTTGCACGAGATCCTGAATGGAGTATCCCGTAGTCCTGATCTGGATGATGATACTCTGATTGTAGTTTATCCTCAACTTTGAGAGCCCCTCGAATATGTAGAAGATTAATTTTAGAGTGTCAGCTAATCCTACGGTACAGAAAACAAGGAGGTCGCCAGCATATTGTAATACCGAGATTGTGTGCTCAATGTTTGTTCCAATTGGGACTCATTGGTAAATATTAGCTCTAATTGCCTCTGAGAGCATAGTGGAGAGGACACCGTGGCTAGTACAAAGAGAAGCGGGGATAGAGGGTTGCCCTGTCTTAGGCCTCTCTTGCTTCTTATATATCTGACCAGTGTTCCATTGAGTAGGAACCTTGCTTTTGAGGATATGAGTAGGGTTTTAACCCATGCTGCCCATTTTGGACCAAAGCACCTTGCATGGAGTATGCATAGAAGGTAATCTCAGTCAACTGAGTCAAAGGCTTTTTCAAATCAATCTTGATTAGGGCACCATCCACGTTAGCTGCTCTCATATTGTGAATGAGCTCTTCTAATGCAATTATGCTATCGAGTATCCGCCCTAGTCTGTTTTCCAGTACTTTAGATATAATTTTAACCAAGCAATTGATCAGGCTAATCGACCTATAGTCTCTAATGGTCTTAGGGGTACTGTTTTGGGGGATTAGAAGGATACATGCCCAGTTCAGGCACTCCATGTTAGTCGTGCCATGAAAAAAAATCCTCAAAGAGTTTGAGGATGTCCCTCCTAATGAGGTTCTACCCTTGTTGGTAGAATGTCATCGGAAATCCGTTCGGCTTCAGTACCTAGCTATTGAACTACCCTTTTAATTTCTCCTTCACTGAAAGGTTCTTCCAACGAAGTTAGATCAATTCTCTTTTTGTGCACGAACAGTTTGTCATATAAGGTTTTGTGTTGCATGTCCATTTATTTACCAAAAAGATTAGTATAATAGGCACTGATGGTCTTATTGATTTGTTCTTGTAATGTAACAATCTCTCCTTGGTGTTGGAGCTGATATATCTAGTTGGTGTTTTTCCTCTAGTTTGTAATGGCACAGAAGAATTTAGTATTTTGATTGCCTAGTTATAGTCAGGTGATCGGGAAGCATTGTCTCAAATAGGCTTCTTCCTCCAAGATGATCTTCTCATACTCCTTCCTATGTGACACTTCTTCCTCCTCTTCAGTCCTTTTTTTTTTTTGGTTAATAACAGAGCTGAAACAGCTAAATCCTAACAAAGTCTAACTCATAACAAAATTTTCTAAACTAATAACTAGTTCTTGTAATTGACTAGACATTTCCAAAATGCTTTTGAAGCTCTAGCTTGTATCAAAAGTCCTCCCCAGTTTTGCCAACTGATCTACTACTTGATTCTCCTCTCTTCGTATGTGAATTGCTTCCCAATGATCCAGAAGTTGCAGTAATCCTCCTCTGCAGTCCTTGAGAGGCCTCTTGTTTCTCTATAGGTGTCGAGTAGTTTGATGGCATTGAGGATTTCCTTCTTTTCCTCCGCTTTTTGGTTCAATGTCTCCTTTTTCCATTTTCACAATTTCTCCTTAATTAGATTTAGCTTCTTTGCTAGGATGAACGCCCCTACCCCCAGTTAGAGATTGCTCTTGCCAGGTTTCTTTGATTATATCCCAAGAAACCTTCTTCTTTTGTTCAATCTCTGTTGAGACAGAATGGGGTTGTCTAGGGGGTGTGAGCTCCACACTCTAGGCATATTGGAATGTGGTCTGATCTCACTCTAGGGTGAATGGTTTGCCATATTCATAGGAATTCAAGAATTCATTCAGTGGAGAGGAGGAATCGGTTTAGCCTGGCAAAAGCCAGGGATTCACTTCAATTTGTCCACCTATATTTTCTCCCAAGGAGAGGTGGGTCGACGAGAAGAAGAAATCATCGTCTTGAAGTCCTCTATTTCCTTTGTACCATGGGAGGAAGTGTTGGCATCCTCCTGTGTATGGATTGTGTTGAAGTCCCCAGAGAGCAACCATGGTCAATCCCATCTTCCTCTGATCATCTTAAGCTCCTCCTAGTAGTTAATTTTCTGGGTCGAGTTGCACGGAACGTATACAGTCCTAATCATTCCCGGTTGCCTGCATTTGCCTCACACTTCAACCACTCCACTCGAAGTTCGCTTGGTCGACAGTGAGCGTCGGTGGAGAGGTTGATCTCCCTTTCTCAAGCCTGCCTTTGTGCTAGTACTGACAGGGGACAAACGTCGGTGTCTTTCAAAACGGACCTCGGTCCAAGGTTCCTCGTCCAAGCCTCTATGTCCAACCTCCACCGCAGCTCCGTCGAGCTTTGTTCTATGTCCCTTAGGCCTGGCATCTTCCTTGCAATCTCTAGCGTAGCTGGTTTCTCCTCTCAGCGCCCCCTTATCATCGTCGGTGTTATACTTGACTGCTCCCATATTGCCTAAGGTTGTTCCTAGCATTCCTTCCTCTGATTATCCTGCACATTGCCTTCCACCATCCTCTGACGTTGCCCCCCTACAACTCTCATCGGACCGACCTCCTTTCTCCACACGCGTGCTATTGCAACGTTGCCTTTCCTTGAGCTGTCATCGTGCGACGCCGCCCGCCGAGAGTCACTTCGCCATCCCCCAAAAATCTCTCCGCTCGTCCGCCCACATATGTTCTATGTATGTCTTCCTGTTTTCCTTGTTGTGCCCTAGGTCGATCCCAAGAGAGAGTACCGCCTTGAGGTTGCTGGTTGTGCCCTAGGTCGATCTCAAGAGAGAGTACCGCCTTGAGGTTGCTAGTGAATCATTCCTTTTCCATACGGGGGTTGTATGGTTTCTTTTTTTTTTTTTTGGGACTAAGAGCCAACTGGTCAGCACCAGTAGCTAAAGTTACCCATGGGCGTGCTCGGTCTTGGGATCGAACCGCACAAGCAACGGGGGGGATAAACGCCACAACCGACTGGCCCCACCCGAGCGTGCGTGAACGCCACAAGAAACGAGCCCTCACCGGGGATCAAACTCACGCCTCATGCTGAGGTGGAGCTTTATCTCGGGACCAAATGCCACTACGCCACAAGGACGTCGACGGGTTGTATGGTTTCTTTGCTCGCTCAATTCTTTTGGGTAGGGCTCTAGTTGGGTTGGGTCACCCTAGTTGTTATATCTCTAGCTTGCCTTGCTTCCCTTGTGGTTTCATGATGGGATTGCTGCTTTTAGTTTACTTTGGGAACTTCGAGGCTCTTCCTTTTTTGGTGTTGTTTCTTGCTGTATCTAAGGCTAGATTCCATGATCCATGGAAGTATCTCTGGGGATGCTGCCGGCCGTTTGGTTGTTTGTAACTCTCCATCCACGGTTGGAGAGTTATAAGGATGGGGAGTTACTGAATGGAGAGTTAAAAGTGATGAGTACTTTTTGTGTTTGGTTGTTTAAAAGTAATGGATGTAAAAAGTGGATGTACACTTTTTATATTTGATTGTAATAAAAGATGAATTTGATGGAGGGATATAGTTACCCATCTTTGTGAGTGGTGAAATTACCGATTTTTGAAACATTATAAGTATTTAAATATTTTAAGAGATAAAGTAATGGTTAAATAATTTTAAATCTTTTAAAACAAATTAATTGATTTAAATATTAAATTTTAATTAAAATATTTTGATTAAATTAAAATATTCAAAATTAGGATTTTTTTAATATATATATATATATATATATATATATATATATATATATATATATATTATTTTAATAAAAACTAGGTATAATTTTTTTCAACTTGTTTATAGTTAAATAATTTTCAAAAAAATTATGATATTTTTATTTAATATATATAATAACATATTATTATTATTATATATTATTATTATGTATAATATATAATAAGGGTTGATTAAGTAATGAATGAGAGATGTAACTCCTCATCCAGTCGTTTTCAACTGTAACTCCCCATCCACTTTTTTTGAATGGCTAAACCCCCATCCACTTTTAAAAAACCAACCAAACAACCAAAAGTAAAAAGTGCTGGATGGAGAGTTACCCATCCCTGGATGTAACTCTCCATCCAGCCAACCAAACAGCCCCTAAGTGAAGACCATTCCCCAATCCAGAGTTTTTGTGACCGGGTCCAAGCTTAGGGGTGCCTGCGCCTACTCCCTTCCTGGGTCCATCTCTTTCCCATGGGAGGAGCTGGGCCTGTTTGTTAAGATTTCCATGTGGGCTTCATTGTATTTAGACGGGCCTGATTCATTCCCATCTCTGGGTCCATCATCAGTTCCCCCCATGTTGAAAATAATCAAGCTTGTTTAGCTTTCCTCCCCCTTGTTTCATTCCCATCACTGGATACCAAGCTTTCCTTGCTTCCCATCAAAAGGAATCCAAGCGTAAAAATAAGAACCAAAGATGAAGAAAAAGCAAAGATAAACAAAAAAAAAAAAAGCAGCATATTTTCTCTTTACACAGCTAATTTTTCTCTAATTCATATTATATCTTTTGATGAAACATTTAAAACTTTTCCTTTATTCATATTCCCCTTGATGTGAGCTTTCTTGCATCACAAACAAGATATCTCCCACTAAATATAACTCAATCCCTCCTCTTCCAAACCTTATCATTCAACTCTCATACCAACAAGAATGGCGAGAATAGGACGCTTGCTTGTTTGCATTCTTATCTTAGCCATCGACATAGTTGCCGGTATTCTAGGAATCGAAGCGGAGGTGGCTCTGAAAAAGGTACTCTGTATGCATTCTGCATTGCAGCTTTGATCCAAAAACAAAAACCATGCAATGATACTGAACATTAGTTTTTCTTGCTATGAATTGAAATAAAGGGATGGCGCCTCCTGGTCTCGATTGGTCAGTGTGGACAACCAGTTCATGAGGCCTATCGACTGGGTCTGGCTGCTGCTGTGCTTCTAGTGTAAACAATAACTGTCTATTCTCATAATTGATGGAATCAATTAGGAGATCATTAGGCATTATTGTAGGCTAAAATCGTGTGAGATTACCTTGTATAGTTGCTGCACATAGCTGTAGTATTTTCTTATTTTAGAATCCTTGTACACTACAAATAGAGGTGATTACCTCATGAGAAATATACAGAAAAGCATCAGTTTCCTCTTCTTGTCTCTTTCATCCATCTCCAGTGTTTATCATGGTATCAGAGATATAAGTTGGACCTCGTTCCGTCGAGACTTCTTCTTCAAGACATCACAAGGGGCCTTGTTCTGTCAAGACATCTTCTCTCTTGTTCCGTCAAGACATCTTCTTCTTCTTAGAGACGTTATCATCCTCTTATCGTGATCATGGATTCCTCTCATCGTTTGATGGTTAAACTTGATGGCAAAAATTATTTTTTGTGGTCATCTTATTTTCGAAATTTTCTTGAAGGACAGGGTATATGGGGCTATGTTGATGGCACTACAAAGAGACCCGAAGGAGATGCATCCAAATGGATTATCAACAATGCAAAAATCAAGACGTGGATCATGGAATCTGTCGATCAGTCGATTGCTGCCAATCTCAGTCCTCTTACAACAGCAAAAGATATGTGGGATTATCTTTGTCGTATTTTTAAGCAAAACAATGAGGCACGACTCTATCATCTAGAACATGAGGTCAGCACTTTGTTTCAAGGATCTCACACTGTTCAAGAGTTTTATTCTTCTATGATGATGATTTGGAATGAAATGGACATGATAGAGTCTGATATCCCAGCACCAGTGCTGGAAACAATTGTCAAGCTAAGACAAAAATCAAGATCTCGTCAGTTCTTGATGAAGATGCGCTCTGAGTTTGAACATGTGCGTGCTTCTATCATAAATAGAGGAGGAGAAAAATCTCTTGATGTGATTCTTCCTGAGCTAATTGCAGAAGAAACTCGCCTCACATCTCTTTCATCATCTACACATGTTCCTGAAACGGCACTTTTTGCAAGCTTTCATCAAGGAAAAGAACGTGATATGAGTAACGTCAAGTGTTACTCCTGTCATGAGATGGGACATCTTGCCAACCAGTGTAAGAAGAAGAAAGGAAGTGTTAATTCTAACCTTTTCTGTAGATATTGCAAGGAGCAAGGTCACCTCATTGATGCCTGCAAGAAACGACCACCAAAGAAACAACATCCAAAAGCATATGCTGCCACCACTTCTGAAAATAATCATGGGCCTTCCTTAACTCTCTCTGAAGAACAACTTCAACAAGTTATTCAAGCTCTTCAGGCCTCTACTTCTGGTAACAATGGTATAAGAAACTCTTGGATATTAGATTCAGGTGCTACCCATCATATGACAGGAAACTTAGATACTCTTCACCATATATCTCCTAATTCTACATTTGATAACATTCTTGTTGCAAATGGTCAATCTCTTTCTGTTAAGAAAATTGGTAGTATAACTATAACACCTTTTGATTCAGCACCTTTGCATCTTTCAAATGTGTTATACATACCAGACCTATGTGCCAATCTAATATCTGTTGGCCAACTTGTCAAACAAAATTGTCTTGTCTCATTCTCTGCTTCTGGTTGTATCATACAGGACCTACGGACGGGGAAGGTGATTGGGAAAGGCCGTAGGAATGGGGAACTCTTCGCTCTGGACTTTCAACAATCTTCTAATCCCTCTACTTGTTTTCTTGCACCTTCATCTCATGAAAAACAATTAGCTAATCAACTTTGGCAATTGTGGCATTGTCGTCTTGGTCACCCTCATGCTTTGAATTCTTTATTCAGATCTGGTTTGTTACCAGACAAGTTAAATCCTAGATCTGACATCCTTAATATATGTGCTGATTGTGTTCTTGCAAAATCTCATGTTTTACCTTTTAATTCGAGTGTCTCTCACACTATCTCTCCCTTTGACCTTGTCCATTCGGATGTATGGGGCCCATCTCGTGTTGGATCATTGACTGGAAAATTTTATTATGTATCCTTCATTGATGATTGGTCTCGTTTCTCATGGGTATACTTCTTGCGTCACAAATCAGAAGTGTTACATGTCTTCAAACTTTTTTGCAGTATGATACAGACTCAGTTTGAAAGGAAGATTAAGATATTTCGCTCCGACTCTGGTGGAGAATATGTCTCAAATGAATTTGAGACATATCTAGCCACTGAAGGCATCATTCATCAAAGAAGTTGTCCGAATCAACCACAACAAAACGGTGTCGCTGAAAGGAAACATAGACATATCATGGAAACTGCCCGAGCATTGCTTCTTCATGCACAACTTCCAAAGGTTTTTTGGGCCGAAAGCGTCATGACCTCGGTATACTTAATTAATCGACTCCCGAGCTCAGTTATTGGTGATGTCTCTCCTCTGGAGAAGTTATTCGGATACAAGCCTAATTATAAACTTCTTCGCATTTTTGGATGCACTTGCTATGTCTTGAAAGCCCCATCTGAATATTCCAAGCTTGATGCTAAAGCTGCTCGTTGTATATTTCTTGGATATTCTGAAACTCAAAAAGGCTATAGATGCTATGATTGGGACGCAAGGAAACTACGAATTTCCAGAAATGTTGTCTTCCTTGAGAATACCCCATATTTTCCTTCTTCTTCAAATCCATCTCTCCAATCTGTTGTCGATGTTCCTTTGTCATCTTTTTCTCATCACTTGCAGAGCATTGTCACTTCTCCAGCAAGAGTTCACCATCCTACTCCTCCTCCATCACCAACTCCGGCCACAGGTACGCCTCCTCTCCTTCCTCCTCCATCACCAACACATACACCTCCACCACCTCCTGTTCGTAAATCAACACGAGTTATTAAACCTGTTGACCGACTTTGTTTACTCTCTACACTTGATCCTATTTCTGTTCCTTGCTCTTACAAAAAGGCAGCAGACAGTGCAGAGTGGTCTCAAGCAATGCAAGAGGAATTGGATGCATTGCAACAAAATCATACATGGGACTTGGTTGAAGCACCACATGATCATCCAATAGTTGGCTCCAAATGGGTGTATTCCATTAAACTGAACGCTGATGGCTCCTTGGATCGGTATAAGGCGCGACTTGTTGCTCAAGGTTTCAACCAGGAACATGGGATTGATTATGCCGAAACATTTGCTCCCGTCGCCAAGATGACCACGGTTCGCACCTTATTTGCTGTGGCTAGTACTCAAAAGTGGGATGTCTTTCAGATGGATGTCAAAAATGCGTTTCTTAATGGTGATTTATCAGACGAAGTATACATGCGACCTCCTCCAGGTTCTTCATTTCCTCCGCAGATGGTATGCAAACTTCAGAAGGCTATCTATGGACTAAAACAAGCACCAAGAGCATGGTTTGCCAAGTTAAAGAAGGTTCTTACTAAAGCAGGATATATACAAAGTCCCAATGATTACTCATTGTTCTTGTCCAAATCGAACCTTGGGAGTATTTTTGTTTTGGTATATGTTGATGATATATTAATTACTGGGAATGATGGTCATGGTATTCAAAAATTGAAGGATGCGCTTCGAGACTCATTTCAAATGAAGGATCTTGGTTTGGCTCGATACTTCCTTGGGCTTGAAATATCTCGTCATCCACATGGGTATTTTATTAGTCAACAGAAGTATACGAAGGATCTTATTTCCTTGGTAGGACTTACTGATGACAAGGTGGTTGATACTCCTTTAGAGATTAATGTCAAGTATGGTCGCGAGGATGGAGCAGCACTCCGTGATCCAACCATGTACAGGAAAATTGTTGGGAGTCTTGTGTACTTAACAGTGACTCGTCCAGATATTGCCTATGCTGTACAATTAATGAGTCAGTTTGTTTCTGATCCTCGTCAGTTGCATTTAAGTGCTGTCCATCGAATTATTCGGTACCTACGATCTACTCCTACCATGGGTCTATCGTACTTTGCTAATTCGCCATTACAACTACAAGCTTTCTCTGATGCTGACTATGCCGGTTGTCCGGACACTCGTCGCTCAACAACTGGGTATTGCATATTTTTGGGTACCTCGTTACTCTCTTGGAAATCTAAAAAGCAAGCAACAGTATCAAAATCATCCACCGAAGCAGAATACCGGGCTATGTCCTCTACATGTGCTGAAATTGTTTGGCTTCGTCGTCTTTTATCTGACTTTGACATCAACTTTGCATCACCTACTCCTTTGTTTTGTGATAATGAAAGTGCTGCAAAGATTGCTTGCAACCCAGTGTTCCATGAACGAACCAAACATATTGAGGTGGATTGTCATTTTGTGCGTGAGAAATTTGAGCAAGGCTTCATCACTCTTCCTCATGTTTCCTCTAAAGAGCAGTTGGCTGATTTTCTCACCAAATCTCAATCTCATAGTCGTCACAATATTTTTCTGAGCAAACTGTTGATGTCCCATCATCAGTTTGAGGGGGGATGTAAACAATAACTGTCTATTCTCATAATTGATGGAATCAATTAGGAGATCATTAGGCATTATTGTAGGCTAAAATCGTGTGAGATTACCTTGTATAGTTGCTGCACATAGCTGTAGTATTTTCTTATTTTAGAATCCTTGTACACTACAAATAGAGGTGATTACCTCATGAGAAATATACAGAAAAGCATCAGTTTCCTCTTCTTGTCTCTTTCATCCATCTCCAGTGTTTATCATCTAGCCCTTGCACATGCCACTGCCAACTTGCTAGGTGGGTGCACGTGTATTTGCTCCAAGGAGGAGTTTGTCAGATCATCGGCATATCGGCAACTGGCTGCAGGGACCTTAATCATCTCATGGTGATCATACATGCAAGACTTTTATAGTTTGTAGTGATTACTGTTGTAAACATAGGCTGATTTATTCACTGCGTTGATACTAACCCAGCATCATGTTTATCAGGATCATCGTTGTGGTTGGATTTACAATGCTGATGATCGAGGCGACGTCCAATAATTCAGAGTCCTATGTGTCCTGTGGACTTGTACATCCTCATTTCCTGTCTATTGGAGGGGTCTTGTGCTTTTTTCATGGACTCTTTTCTGTAGCATACTATGTGTCTGCAACTGCACCAAAGTCAGGAGAAACCAAAGTTCGCCGAGATGTCACAGCTCAGACCGGTCCCTGATCAGCCTTGCATCTTGCTGTCTTCATCCATAATCCATCTTGTGCCAAAGTATCTGCATGCATTTATATGACATTTTATTCCATATTGTCTCAACACATCAACTTCGATTTATCTATGTATTCTCTCTTTTTTTCTTTCGCTTATCCTCTTTCTTCTCTATAAGTGAATTCAATATGGTTAACAATCAAATGTAAGCACTAAGCAATGACATTCTTTCACACCACCATATTCAGCAATTGTAAAACCAAAACAAGGACTTCAGAACATCATTCATAAAAATCTAATTCATTAAAACAAACTCGTAGTCATATGGCATATTCAGGACACATACATAAGCAGCGGTACATTACATAGATGCGATAAGGCATGAATCTCGGCTAAAACCTGAGACCTTATTCATACATCTCTGCCAAATAGTCACCCATACTGCAGATATATTGTAGTGATGAATCTTACTTGAACATGGAGATGAATTTCGTGAACAACGCCTTAATCCAATAAGAAAAGCCGCCACCAACAGGCATGTCTGTTTCGTCATCAAATGGAAATGGTTCCTTTGGCTCTGTTGCTTCCAAAATATAGTCAATTGAGAACTCGGACTCTGATCTTTCCAGGGGTACAATGGGCTTGTAGTAATCTTCAGGGTTTGAACAGAAATCCTGAAACAAACACATGCCCTTTTAGAAAACTTTGATTGATCAGAGCCCAGATTCATATTTCAAGCAAATATATATCAGTATAATTGAGTAAATTACAGGGGAAATTTTTTTGGAAGGATAGATAGACTTCCCAAAATTGAGTCATATTGTATGCACAATTCAACGACAACAGAAGATTTTTAAGTAATTGACTCTGTTTAATGAACAGATAAATCAGAAATATTTAGAAAATTGCTAAATATGCAGTAAAAATTGTCGTGTACCTGATCAGCATGCATTTTCTTTACAAACACCTTGAATAAGCTTAAGTGTGATGATTTCATAAGGTCATCACCCAGCCGGAGATACGTCAAAGCCGAAATTCTATGTTCTGGTGGACCATTTTCATTGATTCCATTTGGCCTGGCATTTTTCAGCATCTGGTTATATGCCTCCTTATCATATCGGTTAAGTGCATTTTCACATGCCACCTCAATTTCCTCTCTCCATCCAGCACTTAGCACCTGATGAAATTTCACAGAATGACAATCGTATGGCCATCAAATCCAATAAATATTTCTAACGAAGTAGGAAAAGAATTGCTCTTTTATACCAGCTGAACAAGCTCCTCAGGTGCACTCTTAGCTTCAGCAGGCTGTTCAGAATCTCTCATCTCAACACAAGTGAAGTTCAGGATAGCATAGTGCCTTGAAAGCATCCTTGCCAAGGGCCTGTAGCCATCACGATCACTCAAGTTGTAGTATCCTGAGGTGAGCTCTGCTGCATGGCTATCATCCTTGTACCACCAATGAATCCCAGAAACCTGTGGAAAGTTTGTGGCATCAACATGAAAGGCATACAAAAATCTCATGTAGCAGTAAAATTGCAAGGAAGGGATGAACATACTTTTGCCGCAAGCTTCACTTTACATCCTAGAAAAGCTTGATTAGCTAAATCAAGGATCTGATCTCCGTGCTTAATCAGCTTGTTAGAATACCATGTCAGAAAGAACTTCCCTTTTTCTGTAAGGTATGTTCCGTTTGCTCCGAAAAACTGTGTGGTATCTGGTGTGTCATTGTACTCACCTGCATCATCAGGCAATTCCCATTCAGGGTGCCCAGCCTTTGTTGCAGCTGCTTTGAAGTCTGCTTGGAGGTACTTATCATAACACTGCACGGGTTTCACATTACTGTTAGAAGACCAGATTTACAACACAACTAGTAACATTTATAATGCTTTGACATCATTATTCTCTGATATTAAATCTGGAGTACATATTTTTCTTGAAAGAAATTCTAGCACTCGTATATTTTATAACAGCAAGTAAGACTGATGACTTTGCCTTATAGATATTAGGATTTTAAATCAGACCTTCATATATATGAGAACATCCACATGTAGACCTGAAAATACAGCAAATGAAGCTTACCTGAAATTCTCCAATCCCTGGGAAAACCCATCCCTGGGTTTCTGGATAAGAGGGGTATCTCATCTCTCCAGCAGGGCCGAGTCCTACTTCAATGTCTGTGATGAGACCTTCTTCCAAGAAATCAGACATGGCCTTCCTGAAGCTTTTCATGTAGTCACTGTAAATCTGACGCGCAAACAACATCTCTCTCTAGTCAAGTATCTGAGGAGGCATGCACTTGAATCTATTCTATAAACATATCATCTACAAAACTAACTCCTTATCAACCAACAACTTTAACGGTCGCAAAACTTGAAATCACAAACAAGCATGCATGCACGGTCACACAAACATCTTACGTATACTAATATCATAAGAATCCAGTTTCAGTAAACAAACCTCAACGGCAGTCCGGCTCCCAAATAGAGGCAGGTTATCTACTCCAAGGCTGAGGTACTCCTGGTTCCTTGTGCCCTTCCTATTGGTGTAAAAGATATCAGGGTCATACTCACCAACATCCCTCACCCATTGCGGTATCGGAATGAAGACAACGTCGCCTACATTACCGCCGCATTGGTGGAAGGACATAATAGCCTGCAGCCGGAGTCCTTCCTCTTTCACCATCTGAAAAAGCTTCCTGTAAGCAATCCAGTCATAGCTCTTGGGCTTGGTCTCTATGATCCCCCACCAAACATCCACCATCACCCCATCCACCCCAGCCTTCTTCAGCTTCTTGAGTTGCTTCCTCAGTACTCTAGGCTTCTCGAACTCATTATCCGATGTGATAACACCCAGCTGTTGGTAAGAGTAGTTCAAACATGTTCAGTTTAGAGAATATTGGAGATGACAATGTGGATGAGAAGAAGAGAAGATCTTACAGGGAGCATAACATAGACTGGAACATAGTTAGCTAGAGCTGCATTCTCCTTATCTGTAAAAGGTAAGACCTGCATGGTTTTAGCTTATGGAGAAAATGTGAGGCGGCCTTGCTTTGCCAACTGAACTGGATGTGGAGAATGGAAATAGAGTTGCCTTCTGTTGAAATTTGAGAAGGAAGATGGAAGAAGAAAGATGAAGAGAGAAATAACTCAAAATATCAGAAATTTTATTCCATAGAAATTCATCCAAGTAACCTACTTATATAGGCTTACAAAGTTCACACACCCCCTTAATTCAAAACACATAAAAAAATAATTCTTATTTGATAGAGCACTTCTCTCTAACATGAAACTTTATGGAGCACCTCTCTCCAAAAACTTTATGGAGCACCTCTCTCCAAAAAAAAAAAAAGTTTGTGAAGCACTTCTCTCCACTAATGATGCACTTCTCATCACACTCACTACTTTCTAACTTCAAAAAGGAGATTTTTCTTCGATCACCAAATTTGTACGTTCTTCATTTATAAACCTGCAATTCTTTTGTAGATGCCCAAATCTTTTGCACTTGAAACATTGAGGTTTTCCCTTGTGCCAACAATCTTCCTCTTCATGACCTGGCTTCTTGCAATGGTTGCATTGAGGAATTCTTCTTTTTCTTTTTGAGGATGAATTCTTTGCTAGAAAAGCTTCCATATTCATCCTGCTCGCTCCTTCCTTTCTCATAGATCTTCTTTGCTCTTGAGCTTGCAAAGCATTAATCAATTCCGGCAAAGTAATTTTACTAATGTCTCTTGAATCTTCCAAAGCATGAAATTTTTGCCTCAAATCGTTCGAGTAAACTTACAAATACTTTTTCAACAATCCTACTATCGGGTAGCTCTTGCATCATCGGTCAATTTTGTTTACACGCCGCTGTTCTATCAAAATACTCTTGTATGCTTTCTTGTTCTTTCATGCTTAGAATCTCAAGATCTCTTTTGAGATTTAGTATTTGCATTCAGTGTTCTTTCATTGCCTTGATATAATTCCTTCAAAGATATTCCAAGCCTTCCTTTTGCTTCACAAGTCATAATTCTCGTGAAGATTGATTACGAGATAGCGGCATGAATAAAGGATAAAGTTCTAGAGGCTTTTGCTTCTTCTTACTGCGTGAGCCTTGATTTGATTGATTGTCGGATTGTCTCCTAGAGGTGGTATGCCGCTTTTCATCTTCAATGGATTGCCATAAGCCTACACCTTTTAGATAAGGTTTCATCTTGATGACCCAAACTTGGTAGTTTTCCATTGAAAATTGGTGGTGAGATAGCGGATGCATTGCTAGACGCCTATGATGAATAAAGCCTTGCACTCACGGGTCCTTCAAGATCTATGGCTCTACCACGATACAGTATTTGAAATTTGAGAAGGAAGATGGAAGAAGAAAGATGAAGAGAAAAATAACTCAAAATATCAGAAATTTTATTCCATAGAAATTCATCCAAGTAACCTACTTATATAGGCTTACAAAGTTCATTAAAAAATATATAGATAAGATCAGATAAGATCTCTCTAATTAATAAACTAAATAACAAAGATAAAATTCTACTAAAAGATAAAATCTTAAAAACTAAATCTAGTTTTGAATTAATCTCCAACACCTTCCAATTTATAGACACAAATGATGAACATTGAACAACTAGTCTTAATGCACACCAATAATGGAGGGATAGCTACCTGCTCCATCTCCTCAAATTTTGCCCTGGCACCAACTTGCATGTTGGCACTTGGCAGGTGAGATTATTAGTCAGGACCCGGGTAAGTGAAACCGATGGTGAAAGATAGGACAAGGTACAACAAGAAGATAAGCAAAATCGGAACAGTGGCCCACCAAAAGGAATGTGCATAATTGTTGGCGCCAGGGCTACCGTCCAGCTTTTGTGAGTTAAGAGAAAAAATTCAAGAAAATTGAAAAGCATGGTAATTAATTTGTCTTGTCGGGTTGTCCTCTCGAAAAGAAATTTGATGCTTGACAAATATTAAAAAACAAAGGGCACCCCCACCAACACAGTGCACGACATTATATCTCACACAGAAACAGAATATGCTATTAATATGCTATTAATATGTGGTTTAAAACCTAGAACCAACCTTACTACCATTGATCAAAAAGAAATTAACATCGATCCAAAAAAAACTATAATCTTCCAGCAAAGAAGGATCCCAATTCTAAAATGTGGTCCTCTGATACAAGCAGTAACTAGAGAGCTTGATCTACTGCAACAACATCTAGCCGATCTCACAGAGACGGTAGAAGACCGGAGGGAATGAAAACTCACTATCGCGACCTCTTTTACTGTGAAATCAGCTTACTGTTTTAGAATAGATGGAGGCCTCAGAAGCAAGCTTGAAAACAAGTTTCTGAAAAGCCCAGTGTTCCCTAAAGATCAAGTTATTTACATGACTAGCATAAGAGGACCGGGTTCACTTTACATAACATGTACAAAAAGAACTGGAGGGGAACCCAAACAAACTAGTACTAATTATGTGTCATCGCTAAAGAGACTTCCATGTACCTTTTCTTCGATTGTTATGCATATGGAGACAATACCAAAGCATTTATGGCCTAGAATCCACCCCCAATTTATTAGCTGACTTATGAGGCCTCAAATCCCTCACAAATAAAATGTACAAGATTTTGAGAAATGATGACATCAAGATGATGTTAAACTTATGGAACTTTTGGATGGAGAGAAACAAACAATGTTTTTTAGGAACCAAAGTTTCTCGATGTTGCAATACTACTTGACATATCTTGGTGTTTTGCACCGGGGGTTTGGCCGACGCCCGCATCTTGAAGTTAATCTTTTACCTTTTTGAGGGCTTTTCGGGACTAAAAATTAACTACACCAAGAGCGTCATCATCCCGATCAAGTCGAGGGACTATAATATTGAGGAATTTGCAGAGGTACTTAATTGTGCAGTAGCCAATCTCCCAATTAAGTATCTAGGGGTCCCGCTATCGGGAGGTCGCCCTAGGAAGGAAGACTGGAGAACACTAATTGAGAAAATCAGAGGAAGATTGGCATCATGGAAAGGGAAATTATTATCGTTAGGGGGAAGACTGACTATGATAAACTCAGTAATCTCAACCATCCCGATCCATTGGATGGCTGCCTTCCGCCTCCCGGAATGGGTTATTAAGCAGATTGACGAAATTCGACGGAATTTCTTATGGAGGGGCGTAGACAAGGATACCCACAACTACCATCTAGTTAACTGGGACAAACTCTGCCGACCTAAAGAGAATGGGGGATGGGGGATTCTAAACCTCCGAACATTTAATGGGGCTTTGCTTGGAAAATGGTGGTGGAGAATTCTTACTGGACGTGCGGGCATATGTCAGAAAATCTTCCGTGATGCATACTCCAGGAGAGGTCACATTGACCCGCACAGGCCGGCACCGGGGCGAGCATCAACCTTTTGGCAAAGCCTTTGCCGAGAAGGCCCCCCGGTGGTGGCAAACACCCGTGTCATACTCGGTTCTGGCAGCGACACCAACTTTTGGAGGGACAAATGGTGGAAGGGACAGTCACTGCTGAACTCCTACCCCGGCTTGCAGGAGCTAACCATAGCAAGATACCTAACACTTCAAGAAGCAAGGACAAAGATCCAAAATGGTCAACCACTCCTCAAACCAGGACCAATGACTGCTAGGGAAATCGAAGGTCTTGAAACAATAATCCGGTCACTTGCAGAACTCGAGGCAAACCCAGATACAGCTGACACTAAGGAATGGGGACTCACAAATAACAGAATATTCACGGTCAAATCTCTCTACCGATTTAGAGTTGATGGGGGTATACGAAGTGACCTAAAGCGGGGATTCTGGAAACAACCATGTCCTCTCAAGACAAAACTATTCGCATGGTTGGCAAAGGAAAACCGGATACTCACCCTCGACAACCTACACAAGAGGAAGTGGAGAGGGGACCGCACTAGTTGCTATTTGTGTGGGATAGAGGATGAAACGGTCCACCATTTACTCGTCTTATGCCCATACGTGAGTCAAATTTGGAACCACTTTAGGTCACTGTTCGGGGCTGGAACTAGGGAAGTGGATCTCCGGAGGCTATGGGGCACCAGGGATACCTCCTCCGGGGTGGACCATACCCTAAGAGGAGGATGGGATATCGCCACAATAGCAATCACCTGGAGTATTGGGGAGAGAGAAATAGACGGTGCTTCCAGGATAAACAGCGCGTTTTCTTACGAATTATTCGTGATATCTCTTTCCTCATTATCTCTTGGTTTGATGCAGCTCCTATGGCGAAAAGACCAAAGCTGGAAGCAGCGACGAACCTGGTGAAGCGAAGCCTGGAATTCACATCTGACATGCCAGGGAGGGCTGACGAAGGTGGAGATTCCTCCGGGGAGGACACAGTTCAAGCCTGAGCTAGGAACAGGACTGGGTGCATTGTTGGCAGACGGGAGGGACAATCACAAACTATGTATTTTTAATCCTGATCTACCTAGCAATGTAAACCTATTATCATGATTAAATAAAACGTGGTTTATCCACCTTTTTTTAAAAAAAAAAAAAAATTTCTATCCTTACAAATCATTCGTGGCACTAACCATCTCTTATTATTTTGGTTTAATGCAGCACATCAATCAAAGAAATCAAAGTTGAAGATAATCCAATCGCTAGTCAAATGGAATTTACAATTTATGGAGGGTGCCATAGCTACTACAAGGGGGTGATGACACACAAGAATAGGCCTAACAACAAGATGTGAGGCAATAGAGACCCTTCCTTTATTTTCTATATGTAAGATTCATGTGAGAAGGGATCATATAACGCTGTCTGTAATCCTATAGATCATGATTTATTCATATTTTTTTTTAATATATATATTAAAAGAACAGAACAGGGAAGTGATACCTTAACTTCTGTGGACATGATGGTGGTGTGTTTAGAGGTTACTTCTTGGGCTTCAATACTTTTGGATATAGTTGGAATTGGACATTGGTTTAGCTTGTTGTTCCTTCTTGAGCTCCCGGTGGAAGAACACATCCACTGACCAGCTGCATACTTTCTCTGAGAACATCCACTGCTCTGAGTCCGAGCTCTGCTCTCATAGCCTCCGATGTGAACGCTAGCTGCCATTGCAGGTGATTTTTTAAAGACAGGAGCAAGGTGTAACACGTTGAAAAAATATAGCAAAATAGCCGAAATATAAATTATTCGATATATTTTGTTATATTTATCTCAATTGAAAGAAGATATCTACATATAAAAATCAGTTTTATAATCCTACTTAAATAATAGGATTGAATCCATAAACATAAAAGTGGTTGTATAGATTAATGATAAATGTTTAAAAATATTGAAATTTAAAACAAAATATAAAAATAGTTTCAAAAAGCAAAGTTGATGAAAAAACTGGCTCCTTCTCTCTCTCTGTTTTTCATTGAAGGATTTGGGAGGAGAATCGATGGTGGTTATTTATTGTTCCTTTTGGGAAAAAAAATCTTCTATTTTCGTGATGCTTGTTAATTGAATTCCTCTGGAAGAACGTCCTTCATGTGAAGTGCAGGGCATTTGGAGTTTACGAAGGAAACATAGCTCCTATCACTTTCTAGAGGAGAAAGGCTTCATTTTCACTGCCTGATTCTTTTTCACTGCTCTTAAAAACTGTAATCTATTTGAAATAATTTGAATGGGGGATCAAGAATGAAAAATGATTCTTTTAAAAGATAATTAATTCAAGGTCCTTGCTATGGTACCTAAATTATTTATAGGTCTATGAGATAAATGTGTTTGGGGTATAATAAATAGTAAGAGGAGAGATCTCTGATTATTGTTTTTAAGACTTATAAATAATATATATATTTTTTAATGTCATGTTAATTCCAAGAGAGTCAGTACTGTTAATGTTTTTTTATTTTTTTAATAAAACACTGTTAACGTGTTAACGTCTAGATGAGGAACTGGATAGACAAACAGTCATCGTGAAACCTATGGACATCGCTACAACCAATGTTTAGTGTACTTTGAATCTCAATCAGCTTGACTATGAATATGATCTAGCGAGAGAATCTTATCCTAAAGCTAGGCCCTCTATCAAAAGAGGATGTAGCAAACCCTCTAGGATCTATTAGAGTAGCCTCACAATACATAGGAGGACAAGACCTGAAAATTTACACCCTCTAAAAAATTCATGGTAAATTCTTTGTATCAATGTCAGGATTAAAAATGACCTACTAAGAATATTTTGGAAACAGTTTTGCCTTTTTTTAAATCAAAGGCTTCGTGTGACTAATAAGGAAAAGTAATATCAGCACACTCAACAACCCCGCAAAGACTAAGAGAATCTGGAGGGATATATGGACAACTTACTTCCTCTTTGAAAATAAAGATAAATCAATCAAGATTCAAGCATTTGATTTCAGATTGCCCATTATCTACAAGAATTTGTGACTACTATGGGAACATATTTGGTCTCACAATTAAATCACAAACAATACAAAACATTTGGGGCACCAACCATTCTTTTTTTTTTTTTAATTAGCTGACAAGTGATCCACGAGTGATTCAAAGGACAGACACAACTGCACGGAGTAAGCTAAATGTGCTACATGACCAACCATTCATTGCCATAATCGACAAGATCCAAAGATGTGAATTGGACTGATCACTTCAGTCATCACATGGACTCTATGGACAGAGAGAAACCAACTCATTCGTGATATTATTTTTTTTATACTATTTTGGTTACATACAACTCACATATAGAAGCGCCTAAGGTAAAAGGCAACATAGACATTGATGAAGATTGAAGAGGAGTCTGATTTTAGTCCACAAGCAACGAAGCCTTCAAGGACATTTTGACAATGTCAGACCAAACTCACCGGACAACACCACCAATTGGATTTTACCATGTTTTGTTTGCTCAAATTTCATGTAATCTAGGAGCCTAATACACTCACTAATTATAATAAAATATGATTGTTTTACCTATATTAAAAAAAAACTATATATAATTGGGAGACAAAGAGAAATAGATAATCTCAAGCAGTGAAATGTACTATATTAAAACAAAACAAAAGTTTTGCTAAACTCTCACGAGGTTAATTGATAATATAAAATACCAATAAAGATGTTGAGAATCTTGAGATATATTTGGGTTTCAGAGAAAGATCATGAAAACGAAAGAGAATAAATATTAGTACAAATACATGAGCATGCCAAAAAGAGTGAGAACATAGTGCGCAAACAACATGAGTCCGTTAAATTAATTAAAATAAACAATTTCTAGTCTAACTAGACAAAATCACACATAGACATAGACAGCAGTAGCACTAAGATAATTTTAGTAATTAGAAACATGTTCGGTCTACATACAAGCGGAATTGATATACATGCACTCTGGGGATCTAGGGCTGCCTCTCATAGGGTGGACAATACCCTACGGGGAGGATGGGATCTTGTTGTTATGGCAATCATCTGGAGCATTTGGAGTGAAAGGAATAGACGATACTTCCAAGACAAACGTCGCGTTTGTTTAAGAATTATTCGTGATATCTCTTTTCTCACGATATGCTTGGTTGAATCTGCCTCTTGGCCAAGCGGCTAAAATTTGGAAGCTAGCAGGCACTTGGTGAAGCGCAACCTTGAATTCACCACTAACACCCCAGGGCGAGCTGACGAGGGCGGTGATGCGTTCGAGGATGACCCATCACCACCACCCCAGGGCATGACTTGAGAGGCAAGGAGGATAGAGGGCATCTCAGGCAGTAGGGAATGCAATGAACGATGTATTCTTATTTTTCACTGCATGGGCTATGTAACGAACTCTTTCAAGCTAATCAATAAATAAATTGTGGTTTATCCACTTCATCAAAAAAAAAAAGAAAGATAATTTTAGTAACCCAATATGTGAAATTGGGTACAAACCAAGGAGGTTTGACCAGGTTCATGAATTAATAGTCTAAGGCAACGTGTTCCAGCCATTCAGCATGAAACTTCTCTCCACTTGGTTGCTTCTCTCCAAGTGTTGTTCCCTATATCTCTTATTCCTTCCATTCTTCCCCAACTGGAGTAATCCCTCACTCGAAGCAGGGAACTTGATACCGCCCACCCCACAGGGTCGTATCAGCAGTGCTGGTGGACGCCAAGTCCATCATGCTCGGCCCTCTTCCTCCTCCCTCCGGCGGACTACGTGAGTGATCTTCTCTCCCTCCTCTCGCTTCTAGCTACTTATAATTTGTCTATCATGCATGCTACACTAACTTGCATGGCCTGCTCCACTGATCCACAGCGGGGACGTTGAACTCCGACGAGGCAAGAGATCTGGATCTCCCAATGAAGGACAGGTTCTACTTGCAGCCAGTCTCACCGGTGGAGGCGGCGAAGAGGGCCAAGGAGTCGGCGAAGGACATCCTAAGAGTGAAGGAGTTGATCGATAAGAAGGCCTGGCCCTTTGTTAGGAATGACCTCCGCCTCAAGGCCTCTTATCTCCGCTTCGACCTCAACACCATCATCTCCTCCGCCAAGTCCAAGGAGGAGAAGAAGCTTCTCAAAGAACTCACCGGCAAGCTCTTCGTTACCATCGATGAAGTAATTATTATTAATCTCTTCTTTTGCTTAGGTTTTCTTTCTATTTATTATAAAAACTTAATTTTATTGATTGATGTTTCTTGTCATTAGTTGGATCATGCTGCCAAAGTGAAGAGCAAGGCTGAGAGGTACTACGCTGAGACCAAATCAGTGCTTGATGAAGTTATTGCCAAGCTAGGATCATGTACTTTGTTTAACCTTCTCTATATTTTGATTTTTTTTCCCCTTTCAGTCACTTGAACAAGTTTTTGTTAGGAATATAATTGATATGCCCTAGACCCAATCTCTTATATAATAATTTGAACACATGTCAAACAATGCATTTTGATAAATATATGACATTATCTTTCTTTTGTTATCATATTAAGTGTTTAATATCATGAAGTTCTTGATTAAATTTAAAGACTTGTCATTATGATAGAGATCATAATAATTAGAGTCAAGTCTTAAACTATTTAATCTAAAGAAGGTTCTTGATCATAGGATTATTAAGATTAGGAGTTAGGACATTAGTGATCCGGTTAGATCAATATATATGTGATAATCTTTATAAGATAAAAATTAATTGATCTCACTAACTAAATCACATATATAGATGATGCATATGGAGATATGATCATTGAACTGACTCAATTAAGAGTTCCTAATGCTTAATATTACCATAAATTGTCACTAGAATATTCTCTTGAAGAATGAGATATAATAGTTCATTTGACCTGAGATCATCATAGTAATTAACAAGCTATTTATCATACTTTGATTCTGGACACCTATCGCCCTAGGATGATAGTTGAAAGGATATTTGGTATGGTTAAATACTTGTAGAATTAATGATTGATCAAGATGGAATTTGTCAACTCTTGGTAATGAGTTTGAGCTCTATGTTGTCATTGGCCAGGGCAATTGAATGAAGAAGAAAAGAGTTTCTTAAGTCATTCGTTGGTCGGTTATAATTGACATGAAACATAGTTGGCAACCTATTGGGATTTGACAGTTCAACCATATCCTAGGGTTGACCCGGAGCTTTATAGCCAGAAGGAAAATATTACATTATTCTTCAACGGGTTCTTGAGAGTAATTGTATATTTCATGCTATTCGGTCGTTAAGGAGTGTTGCTAGACGCCAACCTTGATTAGTAAATTAGTATAACTAATTTGCTACCGGTTTAGTATTGAACCTATGGGGTCACACACTAACGAGTGTTCTAATCTTTGCTAAAGGATTAATTATTTCATTATTTGATAATTAAATTAGATTATTTGATTAATCAAATAAATAAAATAATTAGTCCAAATGGAATATTATTATATTTTTTACTAGCATATAGAATATAGTTAATATTAATGGACAAAATGAATAATGATTGTATGTGTTGGTTTTGGAAAAACCAAAAGGTCTTTGGAAGACCAAATGGTTTTGGGAAGTCCAAAAGCCAAATGCACTTGATGGTTTTGGTTTTGGGAGACCAAAGGGTTTTGGGAAAAACCAAAAGGTTTTTGGAAACCCAAAAGGTTTTGAGAAACCTAAAGGCTTATATGAAAATACTTACAATGGATAGGCTTGTATAGCTTGGTGAGAGTTCTTTGGAAGAAAAAGAAGAGATACAATCCATCAAGTGAGTTTTGAGAGTCAAAACCATTTGTTTCAATTTGTTCATCGATTCCATTTATCAAAGAGTTGATAGCAAAGGTTGGTCTCGACGTGGATACGCATAGAGTCTTCGCATTATCGAAGAGGTTTAAAGAGAAAAAGAATTAGCTTCCAAGGTATATGTTTTAGATCCGATCTTTAACATGTTAGATAAATTTTAAAAGCAAATAGATCTTCCATTAGATTATTTCGTCTTCCGCTGCGTGTTTTGAACACCAAATAATCCTACAGTTTTATCTCAAACTCTAATAAATCAATTTATGTTTTTACTGTCAATGGCCACAAAGGCCTATTAATATTAGGGTCTCTTATTAAATAATGGATAGTAATTCTGCATAAGTTTTGAGATGAACCCCCTTTCTTACAAAGTGAGGGTCAGATGAACGGATCTATGCCTAGCCTTTATGCTCCCGTACTATTGAATTTGTACACATCCATTGACGTCCTTCGGAGGTGCTCGTTGTAAAAAAAAAAAATTATGTTTTTCCTGTGATGAAACTATGAAAAGTCAACTCACCACCTTGGCACTAGTAGCCCACAATGATCAGGGCCGTTCAATCATTGATCTATAGTTAGATCCAGCATGAGGTTCACCTGTTCACCAGTTCAGTTTATGCTGTTAACAACGACCTCCATTCCCAACTCTCTTCCATCCAACAATGGGACTCGTGTCTTGGTTGAGACTCAGCAGAGCGCACACCACCAAGCCATCCTCTCCGGCCAATCCCTTTGATGCTGAGCCGGTCTTGGTAATGAATGGAACGGTGGAAGTGCGGCGTCCTGGCGACATGACTGTGTTTGAGTTTGGTTCAGGAGGGGACAGCGTGACTCTGGCAGGCTACTATCAGGTCTCTGATGAGCTCCAGCCTTGCAAGTGGGCGCTTCTCAATGCCTCTGGACCTGAGGTTCCTCTCTTCAGGTGCTCTTTTAGACTAAGGATTTACTGTCTGTAGAAATAAAGCATAAAGTTTATTATGTGCCTTCCTGTCAGTTTGGATAAACATATATAATTATAGTTTAATTTCTAGGCAAGTTTAGAGATTAAAAGTTGTTTCTTGATCTCATTTGAAGAATTGAATATAACGGTATATATGGTGCATGTTGGCTATCATTAGTTAAACAAAATAAAATTCATCTTTCTCTGAATTTATATTGTTGTGGATGTTGAAAGTTGCACAGAAAGTTGTAACAAAGAAACAACTAACAGACAGGAACAAAGAAAACAAGAATTAAGTTGCACAGAAAGTTGCAACAAAGAAACAACTAACAGACAGACTAAACAACTACATGTTGAAAGTCTTTTTATTTCATTTCATCATTTCAGACTTCCATACTCACTTGGAGCAATTCATTACGATTTATAGAATTTCATCTAACTATGAAAATAAGGAAAGAAAATTACATAATCTGGAAATATTTCAAATAATTTAAAGAAATCCTTTAACTAAGGAATCCTCGAATCAAGAAAATCTCCAATTAAATAGATCTGATTTCCAGCTGATTTCCAAACAATCTTCAAGGTCTTCAATCTGATTTCCAGCTGATTTCCTGTCAATCTTCAACACTCCCCCTCAACTTGGTGCGTAGATATCACCAACTTGTCTAAGCCGATTTCAAGCTAATTGAAGAAGTTTTATTCAAGTCTATTTCAGCTAATTTAAGAATTGTTCAAGCCGATTTCCGGCTGATTTGAGAAGATTCATTCAAGCTGATTTCTGGCTAATTTAAGAATTGTTCAAGCTGATTTTCGGCTAATTGGAGAAGATTCGATTTGAGACAGCTGGCACCAAATTCAAATAGTACAGCTTGCCTCGTCTAATACCATGACCAATCGTTACCGTTTTCCGTTGGCGATTTTCCCGGTTGTGAGTTGGGTCTGTGTTGCAAAATTTTTTGCAACAACAACTGCAGCTCCAGTCTTCAAATGTTGCGTAGGATTTCCCCACGAACTTGTTCAAATATCGCATCCTTAGTCGTTCAATGGACCTTCGTTATGCAATGATATCATTCGGATTCTTCAGACAACCTTATCACGATGATCCAATTCTCGGAACACTCCGGTTAACTCTCCATAATATTCGGAGAGAGACTTCATCCATCGCTTCACTTTTTGATTTTCAGCATACCATCTTTCATAGCCATCTTCAATTTCTGCAGGTAGATTTGGTTTACACCGAATATAAGAGAGTTTCTCTCTTTTGGCGAGGTGCATCTCCATCAACTGAGTCCAAACATCATAATTTGATTCATTAAGAATAACTCCAGCATTAAAAATACCTTCAGATGGGATAATAATAGGAATTGATCTTCTTTGGGATGATTCCGAGATGTTGTTGGAGGAAGCCATCACGTTGGGCATGATATTCATCAGCTAGGATAGTGATTGAACCTTTGTCTCTGATACCATGTTGAAAGTTGCAGAAAAAGTTGCAACAAAGAAATAACTAACTGACAGGCGAAACAACTGTATGTTGAAAGTCTTTTTATCTCATTTCATCATTTCATACTTCCATACTCACTTGGAGCAATTCATTACAATTTATAGAATTTCATCTAACTATGAAAATAAGGAAAGAAAATTACATAATCTAAAAATATTTCAAATAATTTAAATAAATCCTTTAACTGAGAAATCCTCCAATCAAGAAAATCTCCAATTAAATAGATCTTCAATCAATCTGATTTTCAGTTGATTTCCAAACAATCTTCAAGGTTTTCAATCTGATTTTCAGCTGATTTTCTGTCAATCTTCAACAGTGGATAAATATCATATATAAGCCTGTAAATTTGTTCAGTTGTTTTGATTTTGAAGACACTGGCTACTGTTGATTAACTTTATCAAAAGAAAGGTTAAGAAGAGAATTGCTCCAGGGTTTTCTAGTTGGCTATACCAAGCTTTCCTTGCTTCCAATGAAAAGGAATCCAATCTTGAAGCACTTACACTTTTCCTTTATTCATATTCCCCTTGATGTGAGCTGTGTTCCCTTGCATCACAAACAAGGTAGTATCTCCCACTAAATATAACTCAACCCCTCCTCTTCCAAACCTTATCATACCAACGAGAATGGCGAGAATTGTTGGCTTGATTGTTTGCATTCTTATCTTAGCCATGGACATAGTTGCCGGTATTCTTGGAATCGAAGCGGAGGTGGCTCAGAACAAGGTACTCTGTATGTGTTCTGCATTGCAGCTTTGATCCAAAAACAAAAACTAAGCAATGATACTGAACATTAGCTTTTCTTGCTATGAATTGAAACTGAACATTAGCTTTTCTTGCTATGAATTGAAATAAAGGGATGGCACTACAACATCTCGGTTGTTCAGTGTAGACAACCAGTTCGTAAGGCCTATCGTCTGGGTCTGGCTGCTGCTGTGCTTCTAGCCCTTGCACATGCCACTGCCAACCTGCTAGGTGGGTGCACATGTATTTGCTCCATGGAGGAGTTTGTCAGATCATCGGCAAAGCGGAAAATGGCTGCAGGGACCTTACTCATCTCATGGTGATCAACTGATCATACATGCAAGACTTTTATAGTTTGTAGTGGTGATTACTGTGGTAAACATAGGCTGATTTATTCACTGCGTTGATACTTACCCAGCATCATGTTTATCAGGATCATCCTTGCGGTAGGATTTACAATGCTGATGATCGAGGCGATGTCCAATTCAAAGTCCAATTCAAAGTCCAATTCATCCAATTTGCCCAATTTGCCCAATTTGCCCAATGTGTCCAATGTGTCCTGTGGACTTGTACATCCTCATTTCCTGTCTATTGGAGGGATCTTGTGCTTTTTTCATGGACTCTTTTCTGTAGCATACTATGTTTCTGCAACTGCACCAGACTCGGGAGGAACCAAAGTTCGGCGAGATGTCACAGCTCCGACCGGCCCCTGATCAGCCTTGCAGTCTTCATCCATAATCCATCTTGTGCCAAAGTATCTGCATGCATTTATATGACATTTTATTCCATCTTGTCTCAATACATCAACTTCGATTTATCTATGTATTCTCTCTTTTTTTCTTTCGCTTATCCTCTTTCTTCTCTGTAAGTGAATTCAATATGGTTAACAATCAAATGCAAGCACTAAGCAATGACATTCTTTCACACCACCATATTCAGCAATTGTAAAACCAAAACAAGGACTTCAGAACATCATTCATAAAATCTTATTCA
The DNA here is from genome assembly GCA_026586065.1 of Dioscorea zingiberensis. NCBI lineage: Eukaryota > Viridiplantae > Streptophyta > Magnoliopsida > Dioscoreales > Dioscoreaceae > Dioscorea > Dioscorea zingiberensis. Next base: position 69,465,312 of record CM048819.1, on the reverse strand, counting down.
TTAAAACAGACTCATAGTCATATGGCATATTCAGGACACATACATAAGCAGCGGTACATTACATAGATGCGATATGGCATGAATCTCGGCTACAACCTGAGACCCTATTCATACATCTCTGCCAAATATTCACCCATACTGCAGATATATTGTAGTGATGAATCTTACTTGAACATGGAGATGAATTTCGTGAACAATGCCTTAATCCAATAAGAAAAGCCGCCACCAACTGGCATGTCTGTTTCGTCATCAAATGGAAATGGTTCCTTTGGCTCTGTTGCTTCCAAAATATAGTCAATTGAGAACTCGGACTTTGATCTTTCCAGGGGTACAATGGGCTTGTAGTAATCTTCAGGGTTTGAACAGAAATCCTGAAACAAACACATACCCTTTTAGAAAACTTTGATTGATCAGGGCCCAGATTCATATTTCAAGCAAATATATATCAGTATAATTGAGTAAATTACAGGGGAAAGTTTTTGGAAGGATAGATAGACTTCCCAAAATTGAGTCATATTGTATGCACAATTCAACGACAACAGAAGATTTTTAAGTAATTGACTCTGTTTAATGAACAGATAAATCAGAAATATTTAGAAAATTGCTAAATAGGCAGCAAAAAATGGCATGTACCTGATCAGCATGCATTTTCTTTACAAACACCTTGAATAAGCTTAAGTTCGATGATTTCATAAGGTCATCACCCAGCCGGAGATATGTCAAAGCCGAAATTCTATGTTCTGGTGGGCCATTTTCATTGATTCCATTTGGCCTGGCATTTTTCAGCATTTGGTTATATGCCTCCTTATCATATCGGTTAAGTGCATTTTCACATGCCACCTCAATTTCCTCTCTCCATCCAGCACTTAGCACCTGATGAAATTTCACAGAATGACAATCGTATGGCCATCAAATCCAATAAATATTTCTAACGGAGTAGGAAAAGAATTACTCTTTTATACCAGCTGAACAAGCTCCTCAGGTGCACTCTTAGCTTCAGCAGGCTGTTCAGAATCTCTCATCTCAACACAAGTGAAGTTCAGGATAGCATAGTGCCTTGAAAGCATCCTTGCCAAGGGCCTGTAGCCATCACGATCACTCAAGTTGTAGTATCCTGAGGTGAGCTCTGCTGCATGGCTATCATCCTTGTACCACCAATGAATCCCAGAAACCTGTGGAAAGTTTGTGGCATCAACATGAAAGGCTTAAAAATCTCATGTAGCAGTAAAATTGCAAGGCAGGGATGAACACATACTTTTGCCGCAAGCTTCACTTTACATCCTAGAAAAGCTTGATTAGCCAAATCAAGGATCTGATCTCCGTGTTTAATCAGCTTGTTAGAATACCATGTCAGAAAGAACTTTCCTTTTTCTGTAAGGTATGTTCCGTCTGCTCCGAAAAACTGTGTGGCGTCTGGTGTGTCATTGTACTCTCCTGCATCATCAGGCAACTCCCATTCAGGGTGTCCAGCCTTTGTTGCAGCTGCTTTGAAGTCTGCTCGGAGATACTTATCATAACACTGCAGGGGTTTCACAAAACTGTTAGAAGACCAGATTTACAACACAACTAGTACCATATCTAGACATATTTTTCTTGAAAGAAATTTTAGCACTCATATTTTTTATATAACAGCAAGACAGACTGCAAGAATTTACATGATGTCCAATGACTTTGCCTTATAGATATTAGGATTTTAAATCAGACCTTCATATATATGAGAACATCCACATGTAGACCTGATAATACAGCAAATGAAGCTTACCTGAAATTCTCCAATCCCTGGGTAGACCCATCCCTGGGTTTCTGGATAAGAAGGGTATCTCATCTCTCCAGCAGGGCCGAGTCCTACTTCAATGTCTGTGATGAGACCTTCTTCCAAGAAATCAGACATGGCCTTCCTGAAGCTCTTCATGTAGTCACTGTAAATCTGACGCGCAAACAACATCTCTCTCTAGTCAAGTATCTGAGGGGCATGCACTTGAAATCACACTTACTCTTTTTTTTGGGTAAATGTGACAAGAAAAGCACAAACAAGCAAGAATGCGCGGTCACTACGCACATACTAAAATCATAAGAATCCAGTTTCAGTAATCAAACCTCAACAGCAGTCCGGCTCCCAAAGAGAGGCAGGTTATCCACTCCAAGGCTGAGGTACTCTTGGTTCCTTGTGCCCTTCCTATTGGTGTAAAAGATATCAGGGTCATACTCACCAACATCCCTCACCCATTGCGGTATCGGAATGAAGACAACGTCGCCTACATTACCGCCGCATTGGTGGAAGGACATAATAGCCTGCAGCCGGAGTCCTTCCTCTTTCACCATCTGAAAAAGCTTCCTGTAAGCAATCCAGTCATAGCACCTGGGCTTGGTCTCTATGATCCCCCACCAAACATCCACCATCACCCCATCCACCCCAGCCTTCTTCAGCTTCTTGAGCTGCTTCCTCAGTACTCTAGGCTTCTCGAACTCATTATCCGATGTGATGACACCCAGCTGTTGGTAAGAGTAGTTCAAACATGTTCAGTTTAGAGGATATTGGAGATGACATGTGGATGAGAAGAAGAGAAGATCTTACAGGGAGCATAACATAGACTGGAACATAGTTAGCTAGGGCTGCATTCTCCTTATCTGTAAAAGGTAAGACCTGCATGGTTTTAGCTTATGGAGAAAATGTGAGGAGGCCTTGCTTTGCCAACTGAACTGGATGTGGAGAATGGAAATAGAGTTGCCTTCCAATTTATAGACACAAATGATGAACATTGTACAACTAGTCTTAATGCACACCAATAATGGAGGGATAGCTACCTGCTCCATCTCCTCAAATTTTGCCCTGGCACCAACTTGCATGTTGGCACTTGGCAGGTGAGATTATTAGTCAGGACCCGGGTAAGTAAAAACCGATGGTGAAAGATGGGACAAGGTACAGCAAGAAGATAAGCAAAATCAGAACAGCGGCCCACCAAAAGGAACGTGCATAATTGTTGGCGCTACGGCTACCGTCCAGCTTTTGTGAGTTAAGAGAAAAAATTCAAAAAAATTGAAAAGCATGGTAATTAATTTGTCTTGTCGGGTTGTCCTCTCGAAAAGAAATTTGATGCTTGACAAATATTAAAAAACAAAGGGCACCCCCCACCCACACAGTGCACGACATTATATCTCACACAGAAACAGAATATGCTATTAATATGCTATTAATATGTGGTTTGAAACCTAGTACCAACCTTACTACCATTGATCAAAAAGAAATTAACTTCGATCCAAAAAAAACTATAATCTTCCAGCAAAGAAGGATCCCAATTCTAAAATGTGGTCCTCTGACACAAGCGGTAACTAGAGAGCTTGATCTACTGCAACAACATCTAGCCGATCTCACAGAGACGGTAGAAGACCGGAGGGAATGAAAACTCACTATCGCGACCTCTTTTACTGTGAAATCAGCTTACTGTTTTAGAATAGATGGAGGCCTCAGGAGTAAGGTTGAAAACAAGTTTCTGGAAAGCCCAGTGTTCCCTAAAGATCAAGTTATTTACATGACTAGCATAAGAGGACCGGGTTCACTTTACATAACATGTACAAAAAGAACTGGAGGGGAACCCAAACAAACTAGTACTAATTATGTGTCATCGCTAAAGAGACTTCCATGTAGCTTTTCTTCGATTGTTATGTATATGGAGACAATACCAAAGCATTTATGGCCTAGAATCCACCCCCAATTTATTAGCTGACTTATGAGGCCCCAAATCCCTCACAAATAAAATGTACAAGATTTTGAGAAATGATGACATCAAGATGATGTTAAACTTATGGAACTTTTGGATGGAGAGAAACAAACAATGTTTTTAAGGAACCAAAGTTTCTCGATGTTGCAATACGCCGACGACATCTTGGTGTTTTGCACCGGGGGTTTGGTCGACGCCCGCATCTTGAAGTTAATCTTTTACCTTTTTGAGTGCTTTTCGGGACTAAAAATTAACTACACCAAGAGCGTCATCATCCCGATCAAGTCGAGGGACTATAATATTGAGGAATTTGCAGAGGTATTTAATTGTGTAGTAGCCAATCTCCCAATTAAGTATCTAGGGGTCCCGCTATCGGGAGGTCGCCCTAGGAAGGAAGACTGGAGAACACTAATTGAGAAAATCAGAGGAAGATTGGCATCATGGAAAGGGAAATTATTATCGTTAGGGGGAAGACTAACTATGATAAACTCAGTAATCTCAACCATCCCGATCCATTGGATGGCTGCCTTCCGTCTCCCGGAATGGGTTATTAAGCAGATTAACGGAATCCGATGGAATTTCTTATGGAGGGGCGTAGACAAGGATACCCACAGCTACCATCTAGTTAACTGGGACAGACTCTGCCGACCTAAAGAGAATGGGAGATGGGGGATTCTAAACCTCCGAACATTTAATGGGGCTTTGCTTGGAAAATGGTGGTGGAGAATTCTTACTGGACGTGCGGGCATATGTCAGAAAATCTTCCATGATGCATACTCCAGGAGAGATCGCATTGACCCGCATTGTGCAAGACCGGGCGAGCATCAACCTTTTGGAAAAGCCTTTGCCGAGAAGGCCCCCCAGTGGTGGCAAACACCCGTGTCATACTTCGGTTACGGCGTGATACCAACTTTGGAGGGACAAGTGGTGGAAGGGGCGGTACCAGCTTGAACTCCTACCCGGCTGCGTGGAGCTAACCATAGCTAGATACCTAACACTTCAAGAAGCAAGGACAAAAGATCCAAAATGGTCAACCACTCCTCAAACCGGGACCAATGACCGCTAGGGAAATCGAAGGTCTTGAAACAATAATCCGGTCCACTTGCGTAACTTCGAGGCAAACCTGGATACAAGCGACACTCAAGGAATGGGGACTCACAAATAGCGAATATTCACGGTCAAATCTCTACCGATTTAGAGTTGATGGGGGTATACGAAGTGACCTAAAGCGGGGATTCTGGAAACAACCATGTCCTCTCAAGACAAAACTATTCGCATGGTTGGCAAAGGAAAACCGGATACTCACCCTCGACAACCTACACAAGAGGAAGTGGAGAGGGGACCGCACTAGTTGCTATTTGTGCGGGATAGAGGATGAAACGGTTCACCATTTACTCGTCTTATGCCCATACGTGAATCAAATTTGGAACCACTTCAGGTCACTGTTCGGGGCTCGAACTAGGGAAGTGGATCTCCGGAGACTATGGGGCACCAGGGATACCTCCTCCGGGGTGAACCATACCCTAAGAGGAGGATGGGATATCGCCACAATGGCAATCACCTGGAGCATATGGGGAGAGAGAAATAGACGGTGCTTCCAGGATAAACAGCGCGTTTTCTTACGAATTATTCGTGATATCTCTTTCCTCATTATCTCTTGGTTTGATGCAGCTCCCATGGCGAAAAGACCAAAATTTGGAAGCTGACGAACAACCCAGTGAAGCGGCTCGAAATTCACATCCCACATGCCGTGGAGGACCGACTAAGGTGGAGATTCCTAGGGAGGACACGATTCAAGCCTCGAGCTAGGAGCAGGGGCCGGGTGCATTGTTGGCAGACGGGAGGGACAATCACAAACTATGTATTTTTAATCCTGATCTACCTAGCAATGTAAACCTATTATCATGATTAAATAAAACGTGGTTTATCCACCTTTTCAACAAAAAAAAAAGTTTCTATCCTTACAAATCATTCGTGGCACTAACCATCTCTTATTATTTTGGTTTAATGCAGCACATCAATCAAAGAAATCAAAGTTGAAGATAATCCAATCGCTAGTCAAATGGAGTTTACAATTTATGGAGGGTGCCATAGCTACTACAAGGGGGTGATGACACACAAGAATAGGCCTAACAACAAGATGTGAGGCAATAGAGACCCTTCCTTTATTTCCTATATGTAAGATTCATGTGAGAAGGGATCATATAACGCTGTCTGTAATCCTACAAATCATGATTTATTCATATTTTTTTAATATATATATATATATATTAAAAGAACAGAACAGGGAAGTGATACCTTAACTTCTGTGGACATGATGGTGGTGTGTTTAGAGGTAACTTCTTGGGCTTCAATACTTTTGGATATAGTTGGAATTGGACATTGGTTTAGCTTGTTGTTCCTTCTTGAGCTCCCGGTGGAAGAACACATCCACTGACCAGCTGCATACTTTCTCTGCGAACATCCAGTGCTCTGAGTCCGAGCTCTGCTCTCATAGCCTTTGATGTGAACGCTAGCAGCCATTGCAGGTGATTTTTTAAAGACAGGAGCAAGGTGTAACACGTTGAAAAAATATAGCAAAAATAGCTGAAATATAAATTATTCGATATATATTGTTATATTTATCTCAATTGAAAGAAGATATCTACATATAAAAATCAGTTTTATAATCCTAGTTAAACAATAGGATTGAATCCATAAACATAAAAGTGGTTGTATAGATTAATGATAAATGTTTAAAAATATTTAAATTTAAAACAAAATATAAAAATAGTTTCAAAAAGCAAAGTTGATGAAAAAACTGGCTCCTTCTCTCTCTCTCTCTCTCTCTGTTTTTCAATGAAGGATTTGGGAGGAGAATCGATGGTGGTTATTTATTGTTCCTTTTGGGGAAAAAAAATCTTCTATTTTCGTGATGCTTGTTAATTGAATTCCTCTGGAAGAACGTCCTTCATGTGAAGTGTGGGCATTTGGAGTTTACGAAGGAAACATAGCTCCTATCACTTTCTAGAGGAGAAAGGCTTCACTTACACTGCCTGCTTCATTTTCACGGCTCTTAAAAACTGTAATCTATTTGAAAATAACCCTATTTATCACGAAGATTTGAGGGGGGAACAAGAAGGAAAAGCGATTCTTTTAAATATCACGTCAATCCCAAATAACAGAGACACTGTTAATATTATTATTATTTTTTGATAAAGATAATAAACACCAACCGTTATGGGCGGACAACATGACAAATGCTCGTGTTCTCACCTTACGATTATCGGATGTTGAATCTGAGATCTCTTTCAATCAACAACATTTTATATAAAGAACTCAATATCAATAAACTAAGAGGTCATTGGTGACATTGTTAATGTTTTGTTTTGTTTTGTTTTTATTTTTTTTAGATAAAACACTGTTAATGTGCTAACGTTTAGACGGGGAACTGGATAGACAAACAGTCATCGTGAAACCTATGGACATCGCTACAACCAATGTTTAGTGTACTTTGCATCTCAATCAGCATGGCTATGAATAAGATCTAGCGAGAGAATCTTATCCTAAAGCTAGGCCCTCTATCAAAAGAGAATGTAGCAAACCCTCTAGGATCTGCTAGAGTAGCCTCACAATACATAGGAGGACAGGACCTGAAAATTTACGCCCTCTAAAAAATTCATGGTAAATTCTCTGTATTAATTTTGGATCAATGTCAGGATAAAAAATGACCTACCAAGAATATTTTGGAAACAGTATTGCCCTTTCAAAATCACTAATAAGGAAAAGTAATATCAGCACACTCAACAACCCCGCAAAGAGAATCCGGAGGGATATATGGACAACTTACTTCCTCTCTGAAAATAAAATAAATCAATCAAGCATTTGATTTTAGATTGCCCATTATCTACAAGAATGTATAACTACTAGGGGAACATATTTGGTCTAACAATTAAACCGCAAACAATACAAAACAATCAATTTTTTTTTAAAAAAAAAAATTAGCCAACAAGCGAAGTGATTCAAAGAACAAGCACAGCTGCACGGAACAAGCTTAATGTGCTACACAACCATTGCCATAATTGACAAGATCTAAAAAAATGAATGGGACTGATCACTTTAGACATCATATGGACCCTATGGATAGAGAGAAACTAACTCATTCATGATATTACTTTTTTCATACTATTTTGGTTTCATACAACTCATATATAGAAGTGCCTAAGGTTAAAGACAACATAGACATTGATAAAAAGAAGTTTGATTTTCACAAGGGAGACTCCTCCAAAGTCCACAAACAACGAAGCCTTCAAGGACATTTTGACAACGTCAGACCAAACTCACCGGACAACACCACCAATTGGATTTTACCATGTTTTGTTTGCTCAAATTTCATGTAATCTAGAAGCGTAATACACTCACTAATTATAATAAAATATGATTGTTTTACCTATATTAAAAAAAACTATATATAATTCGGAGACAAAGAGAAATAGATAATCTCAAGCAGTGAAATGTACTGTGTTAAAACAAAACAAAAGTAAACAAAAGTTTTGCTAAACTCTCACGAGGTTAATTGATAATATAAAATACCAATAATAAAGATGTTGAGAATCTTGAGATATATTTGGGTTTCAGAGAAAGATCATGAAAACGAAAGAGAATAAATAATACAAATACATGAGCATGCCAAAAAGAGTGAGAACATAGTGCGCAAACAACATGAATCCGTTAAATTAATTAAAATAAACAATTTCTAGTCTAACTAGACAAAATCACACATAGACATAGATAGCAGTAGCACTAAGATAATTTTAGTAACCCAATATGTGAAATTGGGTACAAACCCAGGAGGTTTGACCAGGTCAACATTATCTAATTCTAGGCTTCTAGCAAGGAAAAACGAAGCGCAATCCATGAGAGAACATAGAGGCGATACCTGCGCTTCGATGCAACAATTGAGCTTCGTCACCGCCGCCCATAAATACACACCCGTCCAAATCCGATCTCGCCGGGCACCTCCATCCAATCCCTAATCCTCAATTCCAAAAAAATCCAATCCATCGCCTCGTCGTACTCCGCCGCCGGAACTATGCCTCGTCTAATCCCGATCACCGTCTTCCTCCTCGCCTTGGTGCTCTCCAGTGCCGCCCATGAACTGGCCGACGAAACGGAATCCCCCGCCGCCTCGTCTCCCATCTCCGCTCCAACCCCAGATCCATCCTCACCCCCCTCCCCCCCTGCTGACGCCGTGCCACCGTCGAGCGATGAGGCGAATGCCCCCGCCGTCGGGGAGGAAGACATCTTCTCAGGCTCCGTGAGTCCCCGCGCCGGCGCTGGAGTCTTCGCTGCCGCGTTGATCGCCTATGTGAATATGTAAATCAGTGCATCGATAGATGGGAAACACCAAACATTCTTGGGAGTTCCCGTTTAACACATTTCATTTACAATTCATTATCCCTCCAAGTCCATGGAGGCAATTAACAAAAGCGGCGGATAGGAATTGGATTTTGGATATTGAGTTTCATTTATATTCATTTTTTTTATAAATATTTTGATTCAAACTAAATTAACATTATTAATAATAAGTGTTTATACAATATTAGTCATGATGAACAAAATAAAAATTTACCTGAAAATATAAGCACAAGAGGGGGGCACGGGCCGGGTTTTGGCCCGGCCCGGCCCGGAACCGGCCCGGCAAAACCCGCCGGGTCAACTGACCCGGCGGGCCGGGCCGGTAACCCATAACCGGCCCGCTACAGGTGGCGGGCGGGTTCTGGGTTGGGGTTCTCCCAACCTGCGTGACGTGGTTGACAGCCGAGTAGCGGGATTGACAGCCGGCTCAACCCTCCGGGTTGACCCGGGTCAACCCGCGGGGTTGGGTTTTGTTTTTTAATTTTTTTTTTTAAATTTTTCAATTTTTTCAATTTTTTTTCAAGTTTTTAAACATTATCCTATACTAATACTAATTATTCAAACATTTAATCCTTAAGCGAAGAAGGCTGATCCTGCACTCTCACTTAACATGGGCCGGTTCACGTGTCCCTAGGACAATGTCGTGAGACCCGTAGCTCACGCCTCGGACTCATAGCGCCGTGGTCAAGGTCGAGGCATGTTGAGTATCGAGTATGGAGTCGATGGATCTTTGGACACCTTGGACCACGACGCTATGGGAGTCAGAGGGCGCCTCGGCGGGGGAATTTTTATTTGTAGGCCCATATGGATGTGGGTTTTGTGCCCGATTTCCTCTATGTCAGAGTCAGATAATTAATTTTATAGTTTTCAAAATATCATAGTTTTTTTTAACATTTTTTCAAATTTTTTACTATTTTTAATATATATTTATATATTTTTATAAAAAAAAATTAAAAAATTTTAAAAACCGGCGGGCCGGCCGGTTAACCGGCGGGTTGGGCCCGGCCCGCCGGTTCTATTAGGTGGCCCGGGCCGGTTACGGGTCACCCTCGGGTGACCCGTGACCCGCCGGGTCCGCCGGGTCAACCCGGCCCGGCGGGTTGACCCTATACCCCGGGCCGGTTCCGGGTCCGGATATTGCCGGCCCGGAACCGGCGGGTCGGGCCCGCCGGGCCCGGTTAACCGGCCCGTGCCCCACTCTAAGCACAACAAACAAATATATTGGAAAAACTACAAAATTGAACAAAGTTTCCAATTGGCTTGACTCCCACTGTTAATAATCTAACAAATAAAAGAGGATTAATAAAATTTTGGGCATTTTAATGATTTTTATAAAAATATTTTATGTTTAGGAGAAACTACCATGGCTTAATCTCAAAATATCTATGTTCTATGAAAATAAAAAATTATGTATCTTTAATCAACTTTACACAAAGAATGTTTGTCAGTTCATTTCTCTCATAATAAAAGGTTGAGGTTCAAACCTATGGTATGCTTCCAGTGATGGGTTCACTTTTAATTAAAAAAATAAATAATAAGATAATATATTTTTTATTGTGATAATTGATAAATTTGAAAATGGCTAATTATTTTGATTTGTCATATTTCCTTTTTTTCAGTAAGAAGTGGAAATGTAAAAGGCTGCATAATTGTGGTGCTTTTGGTTTTGGACACCTGAATGTTTCATTGGAAATGTAGAATATTATATAAATTGGGCAAAAATAAGATGGGATGATAATAAATGGATCACCCTGGACACTTTATCATCAGACACTAGCGGTGAAACCACACTCATTGCTGTTTATGCAATGAGTATGAGGAAACAGTGCATAACCTGCTGATTATGTGCCCGATCACTAGGCAAACATGAAAACATTATTGTCCACTATTTAACTTGGCGTCTTGCCCCCCAGTCGACATAGGACAGAGACACAACAACATTGTGAAGCAACTGCACAAGGAGATGCGAATGGGATAGAACGTTGCAGTCATGGCCATAACTTGGAGTAACTGGCTGAAAGAAACCATAGATGCTTCACAAATAAACAATGCATTTGCACCATAATCATTCGTTGGATTGCGTTTCTCCTTATGTCCTGGTATGACGTGGCCAATGACGCCAAGAAGTCGATACTAGGTCTGATGGCATCTGTCGTCCGGAGATCCTTGGCCTCTAATCAGGCTATCACGCCACAAGTGGAACAGAATCGGGACGACTTCAAAGATGAGTCACAAGGGCAAAACACTCGGGAGGAGTCTCAGAAGTAGTAGCATGTAACATTGGAACCCCAAATGGGGGACCAAATGGGAGCTCAGACAAGAGCAACATTGTACCAAACTTACCCAATTAATAAATGAATGAGATTTATTCAATTTAATAAAAAAAGAATAATAATTGGATCAGTTGGAATAGATTTATATCTATTACCATTATATCTTTACTTTATTTTTATTAGATAAAAGTGATTTCACAAATTCCATATTTTACATAAACCTATCTTCAAATTATTAGTTTGATAAATTATTTAAAATAAAATTGTTTATTATCGATTTTTTTTCCATACAAACAAAGTTTTTATGTATAAAAATACATTTAAATTCTATATTCAATGTAAAGTTCGATTCAATAAACTCTTTTATTGAAATGTATATTGAATTTTTTTTTCATCTATCATGCAGTGGTATCAAATATTTGTATAAAGCTTGCATAATTAAAAAAAAAAACCACATTTCAAAAACAATGAAAAAAATCTTATTAAAAACAACAACAACAACAAAAATCCCATTAAAAAACAATCACTCAATAAACAAAACCTTTATAGTCTTTAGGGCAGCCCGGTGCTATAAAAGCTCATGTGTTATGTGGGGTCCGGGAAATGGTCAAACCACTTGGGTCTGTTGTAGTAACCTTACCTTGCTTTCAAAGCAAGAGATTGTTTTCAAAACTTTAACCCATGACCTCCATATCATAGGACAATTTTACTGTTACGCCAAAACTCCCCTTTAAAGTTTTTATAGTCTTTATATATAAAAATACATTCAAATTCTATATTCAATATAAAGTTCGATTAGATGTACTCTTTCATTGAAAATGTATACTGATTTTTTTCATCTGCCATGTATTGGCATAAATTATTTGTATAAAGCTTGCATAATCAAAAAAGTGTTTCATAATTAAAAAGATAAGCGTCGCATAATCAAAAAGGTTTTTCATATTAAAAAAAAATTAATTCTCAAAAACAATGTAGAAAATCTTATTAAAAACAACAACAACAAAAAACTTATTAAACACATTACTCAAAATACTCGTCACATACAATTGAAATTAATAATAAATTTAAGTTATTAATTTATAAGTTTTGATCTTGTCAACAGTTCTAACTACAACCACGAAAAAAACCAAGTTCCTTGCCATAAATAAAAGTAAGAAGCGATACCTGCGATTCCGGCCGTCGCTTCGTTCTTCTCCTCCATGGCCCATAAATCCCCCCCATGCCCCAATCCACTTCCTTGCGGGCATCTCCAAATCCTAATTTCCCCAATAAACCAATTCCTTGCTCGCCAGCCTTCTATAACCGGAACTATGTCTCCAATCTTCGCCACCGCAACACTCCTCCTCGCCTTAGTGGCTTCCATCAGCGCTCAGGAGCCCGCGGCCGCCCCCCACTCCTCAGCCCCTACCTCATCCGCCACCGCCTCCGCACCCACCTCCTCCCACGCCGCCACAGCCACCCCCAAGGCATCCCCCACCTCCTCCCCCACCTCTGCCTCTCCCGCTCACTCCGTCAAGGCCCCGACCCAGGCCCCATCCCCGTCAAAGGCCGACAGCGCACCCGTGGAAGCCCCCCAATCCGACGCCCCAGCCAGCGACGGCCCCGCAAGCGCACCCTCGCCGGCTGATGCGGCGACGCCAGTGGGCACTCCCGGCCCTGCTGCAGATGACACAGGTTCCGCCACCGAAAGTGCCCGCGCTGGCGCAGCCGGGATCGTCATGGCCGCTCTGGTCGCGATCTACGCAATGTGAATCTCTCCATTAATTGAACAGCTGTGAAGTGAAACATGGTTTCCGGTTTAGATATTTTATTTGTTCGTTATTTAAGGAAATAATAAAGCAACGGATTGGAGGGATATCTCATATTTTTTTTCTTTACTCCATTTTATGTTTTTTACTATAATTAATAAGTCACATTGATCTCAATTATCCTAATTAAAAAATAAAATGTTGGTGTAAAAATCGGGATTTCCTACATGTCAACACCAATCTTTAATCAACTATTGAAATTTGTACTTGTGGAGAATGTCAATAGTAGTTGGAGTGAAAGTTTAAGAGCTCCTATGATTTACCGTTGATCCTGCACAAAAAATTAAGCCTAGATGGAGCGGAGCTTGTACCTTGAAGTAGCTTCAATTCACAAGTTGGTAAGAACGGGTCTCTCAACCGGAGGACGATGAGAGTGAAAGTGTTTTTGAGATCAGATATCTTGTTTGTTTTTCTTTCCTTTCTCTTATCTTTGATCCTTGGGTCGGCTGTTATCCCTTCCTTGTCAGATATATTTTTTTGTCGAACTTATCTCTAATTTGTACCTATTTTGACCTTCCTTTTGCCTAAAGGGGTGTTTGAATTGGGGACTTGTGCCACTTGTATGGACTTTCTAGATAGAGCCACGCGTGCTCTCTGTCGCTCTGGATGGGACCATGTGTTTATCCAGATTTATCCAAATCATAAACTAAGTGCTTTCTATGGGTTATATTAAACCATGATAAGAAAAAAAACAAAATGATATCATTGATAAGTTTATATATATATTGGTTTTGTCTTCAATTGTAGATTAGAAAAATAAATAAAATAAAACCACAATTTTCTGCACAAGGTTTTTGAGGTGACATAATTGGTCTCGATTCCTCTAATATATAAAGGATTGATTGCTCCTTTTAATGTAAGAGATCAAGGCATATACAAGTTGGGACAATTTGTGGTTTACTATAGTCATACTCCCTTTAACATATATAGGTTGATTATTCCTTTAATATTTCATTTTACTAGTTATCCAATATGATAATTTTGTTATGCAATGAATAATTTGATCTAATAAACATGACAAACTGTTTTTTAATATAAAAAGGACACATTATGGTATATAATTTAGAATAAATCATAATACATATATGCAAAATAGTACATATATTTTTTTAAAAAAAAGAATGAACATGATACAAAAGATAGAAACGCAAAAGAAAAAGAAGAAAAAAAAGATATACACCCAAACAATGAACATTTGAAGAGTAACAAACTCTTCACCTACTCTTTCTAATAAAGAGCTTGATTTTCTCTAGGGGGAATCACAATAATCCCCAAATGATGATGCACTTGAGGACAACAATTCTGAGCAGTCCAATATTCATATATCAAGGATACCTACATCTTCAATTATTATTAGAATGTGATATACAATGTAAACTTCTTATTATTAGTTTTTTAATGAACGTGGTTTATCCACATGTTATCTATAAAAGAAAAAGTGGCCAATTCATTAGTGAATTCCTATATATTTTTATGGATATAATTTATTATTAATTAAAAATATATATCTCTCTATATATATTTACAAAGGATGGTATTAGCAATAGCTTATATTGAAGGGAGTCGACTTGCTTAGTTTGGGAACCATGCAAATTCCATGGTTCCCAACACATGGCAAGTCCTTGGCCACACATCCTGAGACTTGGCGCATGATGTGTAGCCGAGAGGAAGAATCAGGCAACTTCCCGAATTTGATAACCAAGGAAGTTGACTCCATATTGAAAGACTTTAACATATCTTTAAAAATTATAATTCAGTAAAATAAAAATCCATAGTATTTGATTATTGGCTAAAAGAATATCCAAAATAGAAAAAGCCTACCATTAGAAGGAATCATCTAAAGTCCAATCCACTTGGTCACTTTCAAGTATAATCAGCATGCTAATCCATCAAAATCATACAAATATGGTAAACATTCAATTCAACAAGAAGAGAGATTGGATCTCCATTAGCATCCGGATCCAAATAGTTATGTTGCATATAGACCCGACCCGACAAGATAATTAAATATTTCAGTCGTGGGGTGGTAAATCAAAGCACGCCACGCCCGTTTACTGATCCATCGATCCGATAATGCTTGGCGTCTCCGTGTCTCCGTGATCAATTAGAAAGGAAAGACCGAAGAAGTCTTCACCCCATCCATCCTCTGAAACCCTAGGTCGGACTTCGAGGGATCCGAGATGGCTTCCTTCGAGAACTCCAATTGGGCCTTCGATCCATCCATCATCGGCGACATCCACGTCCCCGTCGTCGATTTTGGGGCAGGGGACGGCGGCTTCTACTGGACCCCTCAGGGTCTCAATGTCTCCTCCAATGCCAGGTGCTATTCGGTTGAATCCTCTTCGATCCCTTGTTTTTTTTCTCTTTTGAGTCTAGGGTTTGATGCTTCCATGCTATTATTGGCTTAAAAGAGCAACCTTTGGTTCCCATGATGTTTCCCCTTTGTCGATTTATCATCTATTCATGGTTCGTCCATTGTCTAAATCTCAAGGACGGAAAGATAAGTTGTTTAGATAGTAGATATTCCCTCTCCTTGCTTATAGTTTGCATTACAGTATATAGGTTTTTGAATAAATGCTGAAAATTGTTGGAGCTCTTACAATCGTATATTGTACGAAATTTTAAGAGAATTGCACTTCCTGTAACTTTTACATTCTGATGGTCATTTTTTTTAATCCAATTGAACTGTTGCCCCTGATTTTCAAAGTGTAATAGTCTTCTTCTGATAGTGATCTTGGTATCTTAGAGTCTTCTGATTCCTCTACCTTCAGTTGTTGCTGTTTTGTTACTCTTGTTTTTAAATAATGTTCATGTTTTCAGTTTGCAAGTTGATGGCTCCCATGTGACTTCTGATGGACCTAAAGAATCTAGCTCATGTAAACGGTATGAAGGCATGATTTGCAGATGTGAATTCTGAGTTAAAGGTCTGGTCTATGTCTATTAACCATTTGTTAGTTACAGTGCAAGGTCGGAGACAAGCGGTGCACCGAGCTCTAAGGCATGTAGGGAGAAAATGAGAAGGGATAGGCTGAATGACAAGTATATTTACCTCTTGCAATTTATATGCTCAATGAGTCATCTGGTCGCATAACATTGTTGTTTATATTTGATTGCATGAATATATGATTTTTATCCTTGACTTGATATGAAGGTTTCTAGAGTTGGGTTCCATCTTGGAGCCAGGGAAGCCACCAAAAATGGACAAAGCAGCTATACTAAGTGATGCTGTTAAGCATGGTGACTCAGTTCTTGGTGAAGCACAGAAGCTGAAAGATTCAAATGAGAAGCTTCAAGAGAAGATCAAAGAGTTGAAGGTTAGCATAACTTCGTATTTGTGTATATAATTTTACACCTCTACTAGTTGTGTTTTGAGAATAATAAGTTTCAAAACTAAAGGAACATGGTTTTTTCATAGCTTTTAAAGAGTTTTCTATTAGACCATCAATATACAATATTTTTCAGCAAACAGAGTTGCTTCTGATGGTTGATTGTGTTCTTCTCTGAGTGATGGTGGTAATCAAAGCAATTGTTTGTTAATGCAAATAAAGACCAGCATGAGATCTATTTGGTGGATGAAGGTTCTGTTAATTCTAACTAAAGATTAGAAATAATTAATAATGAAGGTTTAAAAAAAAAAAAAGAATTCATTGAAATGAGTACCTTTTTTTCAGAACTAGGTCTGTGTAACTAGAACTTTCTTAAAAGTGAATGAGATAGAGGAATCCTGATCAACATCAATTTGCCATGGCTGAAGTTTTAATATTTCGTTTGGATCTTGCATACTAGTTTGATATTCTGCCACAGTACCACTATTACAGTAGGTAGAACCAGGAAGAGTCTTCTTCATTGTAAATGCTTCTATTATGTTTGAGCTTGGCCTGTTTTTGGATTTGATCAAGTTTTTATATTCTTTAACATCTTTTCAAGTGCATGCTTGAAGTTTGAGTTCAGAGTTCTTTGCTCTTGCATTTGATATGGCCTGTGAGGACTATATCTATTGATATTTTGCAAGTGCTTAAGGTGTGACATTGTCTTGGGTTGCTCTCCCTCTCTCTCTTACACACACACACACACACACACACACACACACACACACACACATACACACACCACAACACAAACACACTGACACACACACCATTTTTCTTCATTACTTCTGATCTGACTTTTTTCTTTTGTTTCATCTTGAGTGTGCTGTTTGAATTGAAATTGTGATTTCACCTACCACTGCTTAGACAATTTGTCACGTGTCTTCAAGCAACCAGAGGATGTTAAAAGATTGATTTATTCCCGTTTTTCATTCACTATTCCATTTTGTTGACTTTTGTGTTGCAGACTGAGAAGAATGAGCTTCGTGATGAGAAGCAGAGGCTGAAAGCAGAGAAAGAGAATTTGGAGCAGCAGATCAAACTCTTGAATGCTCGTCCAAGCTTTGTACCTCATCCTCCAGTTATCCCCACTGCCTATGCTGCCCAAGGCCAAGCAGCAGGGCAGAAGCTTATGATGCCTGTCATTGGCTACCCTGGGTTTCCAATGTGGCAATTCATGCCACCTGCTGATGTTGATACCTCTCAGGATGTTGAATCTTGCCCCCCTGTTGCTTAGTTCCTATTTGGTGTTTACCTCTTTGAATCATGCCTACTTGTTGCTTGATCAGAAAAAAGAGATCTTCACTGATTTGTATCCCTAATTTTCTGTGAGACCATTGTTGCTTAACAAGTAGCATATCTATCATTGGAGTGGTTACTGATGTCTGGCTAACCAAAGAACTCCTAGTGGCTTTACTGTATATTCCAAATAAACTTATCTTGTTTGGCCTGTGAATAATCATCATTTTCTCTTTCTGTTTCTGTTGATAAAACTAGAGGAGTGATTAATAACTCATAAGAAAAGTTCCCCACTATTGAATTGGTAACAGCTCATTATCCAATAACAACAAACAAATTTAAAAGTACCGGAGGATCAAACAAATGTCTCGGAAAAATAAACAAGTTTTCTCTCAGATCAGAAGTCAAAGAGCATGAACACTACCAACCAAAAACCTAATGCAACCTTAGCCTTCCGGCCGACATTATCAGCCGCCGAAGGTTGCGGTGCCGGAGCAGCAGCAACAAACGGAGGCGGGGCCAACGATGGAGCAGCAGGTGCCAATGGAGATGGCGAGCTTGATGGAGATGTCGAAGGTGCAACACTAGAAGACTTCGGCGAATGCGCGTGAGGCTTCGGTGACTGAGCCTTGGGAGGTGGCGAAGGTGTCTTAGCCGGTGGAGGCTTGGGACGCTGTGGAGGAGGCGTTGGCGGTGGAGTGCTCGGAGTCACCGGAGCCACCGGAGGTGGTGTCGCTACTGCTGCAGCCACTGTATCTATCTCCAGCTTCATGCCTGAGCTGCAGTGACCTGCAGTGCCACAGGTGAAGTACCTCTTCCCCGGAGACTTGAGCGTGATGACCGTGTTCCCGCCGGTGAACGTGCCAATTGGGTTGTTAATCTGGCATGCATCGTAGTTCGGCTTGGTGACCTCCACCACGCTGTGCATTGAGTCATAGCTGAATGCTGTCACGCAGAAACAGAACAAGTTGCCATTATTCTTCATGTATAGACTCTGATGCAAGGAAACTATAGAGGAAAACAGTACTCACTGAGGGTGTCGCCGGAGGTGAAGGTCTGAGCTGATGCCCATCCATTCAGGTTGGTGTTCAGATCCCACCCACCGGTCGAGCCGCCAACTTTGAAGCTTGCACTTCTGGCTGATTGAATCAGAAGGGTTGCGGTAGCAAGGAGTGCGAATGCTCTCAATGCAGCAGCTGCCATTGTTGCCGTTGAAGTGGTTGAGGTTTAGCTCAATGAATGTATAAATATGTGCATTCATAGACTAAGTTGGCCATAGGGGTTCATTGACTTGGATAAGATATGGGAATCCATGTGAGGAGATGTGAAGAACAGAATGATTCAACCTTATGAGAAGTCTTTGGCCAGCTTGTGACAGGCCATTTGATTTTCAGGGAAGGTTCATGTGCTACTGCGAGGAATCTCAGCTATTGATAAATAATAATCCAATTGGGCTGCTATTGTTTTATCAACCTTTGCTAAATCAATCACTTTGGATCATGGAGAGTGGCTTAATTTTTTGAAAATAGATGACACTATCTCTGCAGATCATGGAGAGTGGGCAGCACACTCTGGACCTTTACTTTTCTCTCTGAATTATATTGAAATGGTTGTATTATATTTTTTTTTGATAAAGTGGATAAACCATATTTTATTTATTAGATAATTTAAAGAAGTTCATTATATTGCCCATGTAGCGGGAAAAGTGAAATGGTTGTATTCTAACCATGCGGGGATGTAGTGTTTATCTATGATTCGTGGTATATCCACTTTTTATAAAAAAGAAAAGAAAATTATATTGTAATGGCAGACCAAGCTTTATAGCTAGCTTGCATCTCCTCTGATTAATACATGATTGCAAGTTGACAGCTTGTGTACTTAGAAAAATATTGATAAGCCTTGCACAAGCATTGACAATGCAGAGCAGTCGAAGATCCTATCATTCTTCTTGGTAAAATTTTAGCATGGAATACATCTAATCGGTAAATTAAAGTGCTTGATCATAAACACTGGATCTCTGCCAACACCTCTAAAAGGATAGTGTGGACTTATCAAAAATCCATGCAAAGCTTATTAATATAGAAAGCTTAGCAAGGTAGCTTGAAACCCATACTTTTACCAGCATTATACGCTCTCCAAACATCTATTGCTCCAAAACAAGTAATAGATACTGTACTCAGCGCCATCACAATGCTGACCATGAAAACTATCAGAGAAACTCTGCCAGACTTCAGCACAATTCTTTGTATTATGCTTAACCCAAGGATTGAACCCACAAAGCACAGCATGGCATAAACTAATGCTACTATGACACCTTTCATGCCAAGGATCAAGTATTGTACTGAAGACATTAAAGAAGAGAACAAGACCATGAAGCATGTTGTTGCTGCTGTTGTCTGCAATCAATTAAAAAAAAAAGGTTGTAGATGTTTTGGAGTTGGAATTTATTAAGTATCAACATATAGATTTGAGCTTTGAAGAATAGATGGGATACCTGAGGGGGTACTCCAATCTGAAGAAGAACAGGATTAATTAGCAATCCTCCACCAATGCCAAAGATGCCACCCAAAATACCTGATAAGAGTGCAGCTATAGGAAAAATAACTTTGGGCAGAGTTTCAATCCCTGTTTGAACAACAGTATCCTGCATGAGTGTTTGCTTCATCCCTGTAGTTGGTATATGCTTTCCATACAAGATAAATGCAGTGAAACCAATAGCAAGGGGAATTTGGGATGCGGTGATGAGCCAATATCCAACCCCACATGGTCTTATGTGTATGAAACTCTGCAAAGACATACAGTGTTTTGATTAATACTAGTAATCATATGAATGAAGATTATTGAAAGAAAGGTGAAGTGGCAAGCCACTGTTTGATTGATGTTCTGTCATGCATCTTGTCCACTATGATCTATCAGATACAGAATCCCCCACAAAGGAGAGTGTTAAGTGGGTGGATGGATTAGTATTGCGCAAAAGTGCTCTCTGTAAATGGACATGTTTCAGCTCACTTTCTTTATCATGGTTGCAAGTGGAATAAATAAATAGACAAAGGGAGAACAAAATCGGCACACCTGTCCATTCTTGCCACCCAGTAGAACCTGCACGCCAAAGAAAGATAACCACACTATGATCAAAATCACCACCTTTCCCCATGGAGTTCCCACAGTAGCAAACTCTATCTCTCCACCACTCTCCTCAGCATCTCCAGATGCCCTCTCTCTCCTAGCCTCTTCAGACTCATTCTTCCAACGTTTCAATCCAGCACTGCAAGTCTTGAATGTGGAGAAAACCAGGAAGGAGGCAAGGAGCACTGTGATCAGCCACTCTGGAAACATGAGATTGAAGAGCACTCCAACACTTACTCCCAGGAGTAAGCATGGCTGTGAGAGGAGTGCAATCTCATAGTCTATCAAAGATTTGGTTCTGGAGGAGTTTGAGTTCCTTGAGAAGATGTTATAGATGACATTGGAGAGAGAACCTCCAGTTACCATAAAGGCTGAGAACGTGGCTGCTGTCTTTAGTTCCAGGCCTAAAACAAGGTTAAGTATGGGGAGGAACAAGGAGCCACCACCCACCCCTCCTGCACTAGAGATGGAAGCAGCCAAAAAAGAAAGAATCCATGCAAAGGCTGTTCGGATCTCTGTGCCTGCAGGCAACCCTGGCATGGACTCCATCTGTTGCTTCATCCGTTGAGCAACAAGGTTGAGGAGGCACTCCACAAGGTCGCCAAATGGCTGTGACATGGCTTAGATATGTGGGAAGAATTGGTGAAGTGCTGTACTTGAGGCAGAGGAGAAATTGAGTTTGTACTTGCGCAGTGTCCTCCTCCCTATATAACGTGGGCTGGGCCCTGATGGTGGTTCAGTTTAGATTGGTTGTGGTTTAGGACTTTGTATTTTGTACGAGTAACCGCCCACTCAGTTATATATATATATATATAAATTATTATTAAGGGCACAAGCACCTCCTCAACAACATGTCAAAAGACTTGTTGTTCAGTTTAGATCGGTTGTGATTTAGGACTTTGTATTTTGTACGTTTTTTTTAATATATAAATTATTATTAAGGCCACAACCACCTCACGAAGATGTCAAAAGCACGTGTTGTAGCGCTGTGACCACACTTGAATAGACATCATACATCCAAAGGTTCGACAGCTCAAGCGCGGAACATATCCGTGCACCTAATTCCTCATTAATCTTGTAAGAGATGAGATTTGATCTCGGGCCATTCACACTCTTGACAAGAGATCTTTATGCCAATAGACTTTTTAGTCGTCGGTAAAACTGTCCACTCATAATTCAAAGGAGTGCACTTTTCTTCATATAGTAATCCTACTGCCTGAGAGGAGAAAAATACACAACTTCGTTAGGTCCTGTTAGGTCTAGTTACAGGTATATCAACTGCAGACTTGTTCTTTTTCTAATGAAAAGTATAAGTCACATTTATTAATAGCTTAAAAAGGTATAGATTCAGCGTAATTTATTCAGTATAGGATAAAGGATCACCAACAACCATGGTACATATTTGACAGCTTAATCGGATACGCTGCCCTTGAGGCTCGAGTGCCTCCTCATCTGGGGATTGCTGTGCATCGTATTGGATAAAGGCTAAGTTTTTTTGATAATAGACTTGAATGCCACCAGCTTGAACTGCTTGGTTGTTTGAGTTACACCATACCAAACGAGTAGGAAGAAATCAAGACCATGAATCAGTTTAGAATAAACACAATATTTATCTTTAAGACATGGCAATTTTTTCATAAGATAACCATAACAACTAAATCTTATTCCTTTTATAAAAAATAAAAACAAACAAAACAAAACAAAAACCAAATCTTATTCCTTTTCTTTTTTTGGGTATATCGAGCCGTAAGAGATTAAGTAAAACAAGAGTAGATAGCGCACAAATTCATTATTGTTATTACAGAGGAATATCTAATGCGAGTTATACAAAAATTTTGACCTTTTGATCGACCTGGAAAAAGCTTTTGACTCGGTGGACTGGAACTATCTCCTCGACATCCTCAAAGCCAGGGGCTTTGGGCCTAAATGGTTAGGTTGGATCAAATGTCTGCTCACTTCATCTAAAGCGAGATTCCTCATTAACGGCACCCCATCGGGCTATGTCAGAAGTAAAAGGGGCCTTAGACAAGGGGATCCCCTCTCCCCTCTACTTTTTGCTCTAGCCATGGATGTGCTACCCCTGATGCTTTCAAATGCCAGCCAATCAAACATCTATCGGGGCATCCCCATCGGGCCGAATATTGAAGACAACATCTCTATGCTCCAGTATGCCGATGACATCCTAGTGTTCTGCACCGGGGAAATTGAAGATGCTCGCATCCTGAAACTAACCTTCTATCTATTTGAGGGCCTATCAGGGCTACGAGTTAACTACTCAAAAAGTGCGGTAATTCCAATTAAAGTGGTCGACCAAAACATAGAGGACTTTGCACAAGTCCTAAACTGTGCGGTCGCCGAACTCCCAATCAAATATCTGGGAGTCCCACTTTCTGGAGGCCGCCCCAAGAAGGAAGATTGGCTCAATCTTATTACAAAAATAAGAGGAAGACTGATGTCATGGAAAGGGAAGTTGTTATCCATGGAGGAAGACTCACGATGCTCAACTCAGTACTTTCCTCAATCCCGATTCATTGGATGTCGGCTTTCCGGCTCCCGGAGTGGGTTATCAAAAAGATTGATGGCATCTGTAACGCCCCGACCCGTTTCCGGGACCTCGAAAGCATCGCAGTGCATCGCACCAGAATGAGTAGAGACGGGCCCCACTCGGATACAAGGCCTAAGTGAATAAGCAAATAATGCAATAACATAACTTTAATTATTCAAAATAATAACAGAGTTCAGCGGAAAATAAAATCAAGGGTTCATATACCCTAAACACTAGGCCCAATAAGGAACCTACAAATAATGCCTCACACAACATAAATATAATTGAGATCCTCGGACCTCAAGAACTCCCCCACTCCACGCTGAATAGCCTAATCACAAAGACTCCTACACCTCGGGATCTCGTGAAAGGAAGAAAACAAGTGCGTGAGCTGAATGGAAAGCCCGTAAGTACTCTCAAGGGATCAAGAATATATCATAATAACAAGTAAAATGATAATCAAAATCAAACTTGGGGACACGCCTCAAAACAAGCCCTAGGAGTCTACCACAAAAACAGTCAAGGTTCGACCCCTAGCTAGAGAAAGAGTTCCAATGGAAGCTTTTCAATCGTCTCCCCCTGGCCAAGCATTACAATCAGCAACCTCGGCCGAGAAAACGACCATCCTGGCCGCTACGCCTCGTGTCGTATGTCGCCAGAAGCGCCACCTATCTCTCATGTCGACATGGTCGATTGATCGACCCCACCGGTGGCGTGGACAACCGTGAGTATCGATCCCTCCGCATGGCAAAGCCGAGCACTGTGGTGTCCCGTCCCCGAATGTCCGCAAAAGGAGCTCACACCGCTCCACCGAGTCCGGACGAAGAATGAACACATAGGGATTCCAACATCCCAAAACAAACACACATGCTAAAGATAGATATCAACAAAATCATAAAAGCATGTATGAAAACAAGGCAATATGTCTCAATAACGACATGTCAAAAAAATCTCCGAAGAGAGGAACAAGGCAAGAGCACTTACTTAAAGTCGCAAAGTCTCGTGCTCCACGGGACCTCTCGACGCATCCAAGTCAAAAATCTGTCAAGGACATGTCTACTCTCAATAAAAGTAAATGTCTATAGATACCAAGTTTACAATGCATGCTCTAACGGGCCCATGTCCGACTTGTGGGCCTCCTCTCGCGCTTTCTTGCCATTCCCCTAGATTCAATCCCTTTGGAGTTGATCCGAACCAACCTTGAACTCGACTCCTCACCCATTTCAACATACTGATTTATCGGATCAATTTGTCTACTCGATTAACTCAATTGGACAATTAATTAACTAACCAAGTTAATTAATCTACTTATTTATCACTAAGTTGAACCATCAATTAACTAATCTCCTATATAGTCGTTCATCAACCCTCTTTCTAGCTTCGGTCCCAACTTTAGTTTTAGTTGGACTCAACCTACTAGTTGGCTTATCCAACCCATTAATTAATTATTCAAATAATTAATTATTTCCCATAAATTATCCAACTTGGTGGTTATTAGTTAATCTCATTGATTAATCCCAATACTCAAAGAAATGTTTTATTTATCTCCTTCCAAACAAATTCTTTAGTCAACACGGACTAATCCAAACTTATCAAAATTATTCAGTTACTTGATTACTAACCAACCTGTTCCATTCATTATCCTCTATACAATTATCTAATTGATCGATTAAATATTTCTCCTAATTAATCGACTTCCAATTAGTTAATTTGCTAATCAATAGTTACTCTTTAAGTAACTAGTTAATCATCCCCACTAACAAATTCGTTAATTAGTTAACTTTTAACTAATTCATTACTAGATAATAATCCCGTTAGTGAAAAAACTAATTGTTGAGTTAACAATAATTAATTAAAAACTAATTAATCCAAGTAATTAGGTAACAACTATTCATTCAATTGGTTACTCATTTACTTACTAACCTCTTGGATACAAATTATTTAATCCAAATAATTGGTGAAATTTAATTTTCAAATGTCTAACTAACCAGCCGGCTAATTAGAAGTAATTAGCCACTAATTAACCTTTAATTAATTAGTTTAGTTAATTAACCTCAACTATCTATCACTAACCTCCCTTTCTTCTTCGCGCCAGGCCCTGACCGGAGAGACCGGCGGACCTCCCCGTCCCCTGGCTGCAACCATCGTGGGCCCGGCGGCTCTCCGACCATCTGCAAGGTTCCTCGACGACCCCATGCCCGTGCGTAGCCTCCCCTCGCCGCCGACTGCCGTCCGAGAGCTTCCCCTCGCCGCCTGAGAAGGTCATGTGGCTCTGCAGCCGCACAGTACTCGCCCAACTCTTGGCCGGCGTCAACCCTATTCCCCCTCTCCTATCTGTCTAATGCATGCGTGCTAATCGAAATTAGAAGACTGAGAGAGAGAGTGTCACTCACCGGAGATGAAGGTGAGCTCGTGTGGCTCCACAGCACGTCGGAGATGAGCAGTGGCGCCCGACTCCCTCTTCTCTGTTCCTGATCTCCTGGACGACACTACGAGGACAGCTTCCTCCTTCCTTCCTCCTCTCTCGACTTCTCACAGTACTGTTGGCACGCCGCCGCTCGTGGTGGTGCTGGTGCTTGGAGGATGCCCCGGTATTTATAGGGGTCACAGAGGATCCCCTTCATGAGCAACCTTCCCCCAATGGAAAGATCCAGCGGCCAATCAAATCATCTTCCTTCCAAACCCAGCGATTTCCATAAACGGAGAAATCCAAACTCGTGGTGGCGCGCTGGAGAAGAAGGATTGTAGCTGCCTCGTGATGGGTTTTCCCTGTCAGATCAAGCGGTGAGGGTGCGCCCATGTTCTTCTCTTGGCCAAGGTAGACCGTTAGATCTTCGCCTTGCGATCAGCACTAACTGAGATCGCCTCATCTTGGCCGTCGAACCATTCAACTCACAGTCACTCTGCGCACCTTGCGGAAAACCCCCTCAATTTCCAATTAATTCTTCTAGCATATTTTCTGAGAGGAGGCAAAACTTTCTTTTAGTCCATCTACTTTCTAAAATTTCGTATAGGTCCCTCACCAGAGATAATCATAACTTCCTTTTGGTCCCTGAATTTCCCAAAAATCACTAAGGGGTCCTTTGGCAGCCAAAATAATTAACAATTCAAATTATTCACCCCCCTTTCCCTATTGATTAATTCAATCATGCCAATCTTAAGACCTTCCCGATTTAATTAAATCAATCTTAATTTAATTAATTTATCCTTCCTTTTTTTAATCCAATCAAGGACAATTTAAATGATTCCCATATTTAAATAAATTGATAACTACCAAATTTATTTAAATCAATCACCAAGTAATTTATGTAAATTATAAAATAATTTACTCATGCCCAATTTTACTAAAACGCCCTTGGAGTTTATTTGAATTCCAAAGATACCCTTTGGCAATTTTAATTACTAATTAATTTAGGGAAATATTAATTCCTAATTCCATCTATCCTATGATAGCTTATCTATTCATCCCTTGATTTCAAAACCAATCTCATCATTTATAAAATCATATCTATCACATCATCTTGTATATATTAAAACATATACATAGCACCCATCTAATTTAAAATCACTTGGATATGAATACAAGTTATAGTCCACTATCAATCATGTCCTGCACTTTAATGTGTCTCTTGAATGACAACTTTGCAGATACGTCCCTGGGTTTCCGATTTGCACACAAATCCTCATGTTAAATTAAAGTGTAAATAGGAAAATTTAATTCCCAAACAAACTTCAATCACCCTTAAATCTTGAGGCCTTTTATTCCTTAACCTAATAACTAGAAAAAAAAAATTTTTTCCAAAATTTTCGGGTTTTACAATCCTCCCCCCTTAAAAGAATTTCGTCCTCGAAATTAAAATCAGTCCTAGTGTTTAAATTAGATTCCTTGACGATCACGGGCGACGCCCGTGCCTCCTCTGTAGTCAGATGATAGACCCATCACCTTCCGTACAATCTTGTCTCTGTAATGGGGGCTCCTCCCCCCTTAAGTATGGGCCCATTGGTTTGCCGCCTACAAAGATCCCACTAAAATGCATGAGCCTCGCTTTCGACCTCCATATCTGCCACCACTCCCACGCATCGTGATAGCTCTACCAAATGAACAACATGTCATGTATTCGTCCAAAGTCCTGGTCTACCCGACCCAACTCTCAGTCCAGCCTAATTATCTATGTCACTAAGGCAACTAGGGTGTCCATTATCTCTGTGATTTCTGATACTACCTTGATCTGCGCTCGACCTCGCTTCCCGGGACCTCGAAAGCATCGCAGGCATCGGCCACGTAGCCGAGTAGAGACGGGCCCCACTCGGATACAAGGCCTAAGTGAATAAGCAGATAATGCAATAACATAACTTTAATTATTCAAAATAATAACAGAGTTCAGCGGAAAATAAAATCAAGGGTTCATATACCCTAAACACTAGGCCCAATAAGGAACCTACAAATAATGCCTCACACAACATAAATATAATTGAGATCCCTGACCTCAGAAACTCCCCGACCTACGCTGACCGGCTGACTAATCACAAAGACTCCTACACCGCTCGGGATCCTGCGGAAAAGGAAGAAAACAAGTCGTGAGCTGAATGGAAAGCCTCAGTAAGTACCTCATGGGATCAAGAATATATCATAATAACAAGTAAAATGATAATCAAAATCAAACTTGGGGACACGCCTCAAAACAAGCCCTAGGAGTCTACCACAAAAGCAGGTCAAGGTTCACCCCTAGCTAGAGAAAGAGTTCCAATGGAAGCTTTTCAATCGCCTCCCTACAAGCATAATCAACAACCTCACGAGAAAACGACCATCCGGCCGCTACTGGCCTCGTGTCGTATGCCGGTAAGCGCCACCTATCTCTCATGTCGACATGGTCGCTGATCGACCCTAATCGATCAAGTGTGGACAACCGCAGTATCGATCCTCCGCATGGCAAAGCCGGAAAGCACTGTGGTGTCCCGGCCCCGAATGTCCGCAAAAGGAGCTCACCCGCCCCAATCGAGTCCGGACGAAGAATAACACATAGGGATTCCAACATCCCAAAACAAACACACATGCTAAAGATAGATATCAACAAAATCATAAAAGCATGTATGAAAACAAGGCAATATGTCTCAATAACGACATGTCAATAAAATCTCCGAAGAGAGGAACAAGGCAAGAGCACTTACCTAAAGTCGCAAAGTCTCGTGCTCCACGGGACCTCTCGACGCATCCAAGTCAAAAATCTGTCAAGGACATGTCTACTCTCAATAAAAGTATATGTCTATAGATACTAAGTTTACAATGCATGCTCTAACGGGCCCATGTCCGACTTGTGGGCCTCCTCTCGCGCTTTCTTGTCATTCCCCTAGATTCAATCCCTTTGGAGTTGATCCGAACCAACCTTGAACTCGTCTCCTCACCCATTTCAACATACTGATTTATCGGATCAATTTGTCTACTCGATTAACTCAATTGGACAATTAATTAACTAACCAAGTTAATTAATCTATTTATTTATCACTAAGTTGATCCATCAATTAACTAATCTCCTATATTGTCATCCATCAACCCTCTTTCTAGCTTCGGACCCAACTTAGTTTTAGTTGGACTCAACCTACTAGTTGGCTCATCCAACTCATTAATTAATTATTCAATTAATTAATTATTTCCCTTAAATTATCCAACTTGGTGGTTATTAGTTAATCTCATTGATTAATCCCAATACTCAAAGAAATGTTTTATTTATCTTCTTCCAAACAAACTCTTTAGTCAACAAGGACTAATCCAAACTTACCAAAATTATTCAGTTACTTGATTACTAACCAACCTGTTCCATTCATTATCCTCTATACAATTATCTAATTGATCGATTAAATATTTCTCCTAATTAATCGACTTCCAATTAGTTAATTTGCTAATCAATAGTTACTCTTTAAGTAACTAGTTAATCATCCCCACTAACAAATTCGTTAATTAGTTAACTTTTAACTAATTCATTACTAGATAATAATCCCGTTAGTGAAAAACTAATTGTTGAGTTAACAATAATTAATTAAAAACTAATTAATCCAAGTAATTAGGTAACAACTATTCATTCAATTGGTTACTCATTTACTTACTAACCTCTTGGATACAAATTATTTAATCCAAATAATTGGTGAAATTTAATTTTCAAATGTCTAACTAACCAGCCGGCTAATTAGAAGTAATTAGCCACTAATTAACCTTTAATTAATTAGTTTAGTTAATTAACCTCAACTATCTATCACTAACCTCCCTTTCTTCTTCGCGCCAGGCCCTGACCGGAGAGACCGGCGGACCTCCCCGTCCCCTGGCTGCAACCATCGTGGGCCCGGCGGCTCTCCGACCATCTGCAACGGTTCCCCGACGACCCCATGCCCGGGCAGAGCCTCCCCTGTCGCCTGACCGTCGTCCGAGAGCTTCTCCTCGCCGCCTGAGAAGGTCATGTGGCTCTGCAGCCGCACAGTACTCGCCCAACTCTTGGCCGGCGTCAACCCTATTCCCCCTCTCCTATCTGTCTAATGCATGCGTGCTAATCGAAATTAGAAGACAGAGAGAGAGTGTCACTCACCGGAGATGAAGGTGAGCTCGCGGTGGCTCCACAAAGACGCGTCGGAGATGAGCAAAGGGCGCTCCCTCTTCTCTGTTCCTGATCTCCTGGACGACACTACGAGGACAGCTTCCTCCTTCCTTCCTCCTCTCTCGACTTCTCACAGTACTGTTGGCACGCCGCCGCTCGTGGTGGTGCTGGTGCTTGGAGGATGCCCCGGTATTTATAGGGGTCACAGAGGATCCCCTTCATGAGCAACCTTCCCCCAATGGAAAGATCCAGCGGCCAATCAAATCATCTTCCTTCCAAACCCAGCGGTTTCCATAAACGGAGAAATCCAAACTCGTGGTGGCGCGCTGGAGAAGAAGGATTGTAGCTGCCTCGTGATGGGTCTTCTCCATCGGATCAAGCGGCTGAGATTTAGACCGCACGGTGAGGGCGCGCCCATGTTCTTCTCTTGGCCAAGGTAGACCGTTAGATCTTCGTCTTGCGATCAGCACTAACGGAGATCGCCTCATCTTGGCCATCGAACCATTCGACTCACAGTCTCTCTGCACACCTTGCGAAAACCCCCCTCAATTTCCAATTAATTCTTCTAGCATATTTTCTGAGAGGAGGCAAAACTTTCTTTTAGTCCATCTACTTTCTAAAATTTCGTATAGGTCCCTCACCAGAGATAATCATAACTTCCTTTTGGTCCCTGAATTTCCCAAAAATCACTAAGGGGTCCTTTGGCAGCCAAAATAATTAACAATTCAAATTATTCACCCCCCTTTCCCTATTGATTAATTCAATCATGCCAATCTTAAGACCTTCCCGATTTAATTAAATCAATCTTAATTTAATTAATTTATCCTTCCTTTTTTTAATCCAATCAAGGACAATTTAAATGATTCCCATATTTAAATAAATTGATAACTACCAAATTTATTTAAATCAATCACCAAGTAATTTATGTAAATTATAAAATAATTTACTCATGCCCAATTTTACTAAAACGCCCTTGGAGTTTATTTGAATTCCAAAGATACCCTTTGGCAATTTTAATTACTAATTAATTTAGGGAAATATTAATTCCTAATTCCATCTATCCTATGATAGCTTATCTATTCATCCCTTGATTTCAAAACCAATCTCATCATTTATAAAATCATATCTATCACATCATCTTGTATATATTAAAACATATACATAGCACCCATCTAATTTAAAATCACTTGGATATGAATACAAGTTATCGTCCACTATCAATCATGTCCTGCACTTTAATGTGTCTCTTGAATGACAACTTTGCAGATACGTCCCTGGGTTTCCGATTTGCACACAAATCCTCATGTTAAATTAAAGTGTAAATAGGAAAATTTAATTCCCAAACAAACTTCAATCACCCTTAAATCTTGAGGCCTTTTATTCCTTAACCTAATAACTAGAAAAAAAAATTTTTTTCCAAAATTTTCGGGTTTTACAGCATCAGAAAAGAGTTTCTCTGGAGAGGAGTAGATAAAGAAGGGCACGGATATCACTTGGTCAACTGGGACAGAATATGTAGGCCAAAGGAAAATGGAGGATGGGGAATCTTAAATCTCAGAACTTTTAACGGGGCGTTGTTGGGGAAGTGGTGGTGGAGGATACTTACTGGACGCGCAGGTATCTGTCAAAAGATTTTTTGTGAAGCATATGCAAGAAGAGGAGGCATGGATCCCCACAAGGCAGCCCCGAGAAGAGCCTCCCCCTTTTGGAAAGCTCTTTCTCGTGAAAAATCCCAAGTCCTTTCCAATATTCTAGTGTTACCTGGATCTGGAAAGGACACCAACTTTTAGAGGGATAATTGGTGGCAAGTAAACTCACTGATGAATGCCTACCCTGGGATGTATGAACTAGCTACAACAAAACACTTAACCCTCCACAGGGCCCGCATCAAAATCCAAAGAGGTCTACCACTTTTCAAGCCGGGGCCCCTCACGTCCTCAGAAACAGAAGCTCTAAATCTCTTAACACATGCTTTAATAAGCCTAAATACCAGGCCAGATGACCCCGATTCCAGAGAATGGTGTCTAACAACCAATAGGGCATTCTCAGTCAAATCACTCTACCGGTTCTCAATTGACGGGGGTCTGAGAAGTGACCTTAAACCAGGCTTCTGGAAACAACCATGCCCGCTAAAGGCAATTCTTTTCGCGTGGTTGGCACGGGATAATAGGATTCTTACTCTTGATAACCTCCATAAAAGAAAGTGGAGAGACGACCGAACTTCATGTTACCTGTGTGAATCCGCAGACAAAACAATACAACATCTACTCATATCTTGCCCATATACGAGACAAATATGGGGTCATTTTGAAACACTATTTGAAGCCAGATTGGAGGGTGGGGGAGAACTTCCGAGGCCCTATGGGTACAAAGAATACCCCTCACGCGGGTGAACAATGCCCTACAAAGAGGGTGGCACATATCGCCATGACAATCACTTGGAGTATCTGGGGGGAAAGAAATAGATGATGTTTCCAAGATAAACAACGTGTTTACATCAGAATCATTCGTGATATCTCTTTCCTCATACTTTCTTGGTTTGATGCAGCTCTATTGATGAAGAGAACAAAACTGAGAGCGTGGTGAACCCGGTGGCCGCTAATCTCGAATTCACATAGTCCATGCCAGGCGGAAACAACGATGAAGGGAAAGCCCTGGGAATAGACCAAGTTTGAGGAAGGATGCCAAGGAAACCAATTGCTTGATGTTTGACGGAGAAGGACTTATATTTGTATCTTTTACTCTCCCTTTTCATCCAAGCAATGTATCGAAACTCTCTATTTTAATTTAAATAAAACTGTGGTTTATCCACTTAGTCACAAAAAAAAAAAACCACAAAAGTCATTTTCTTAAAAAAACTAGTCTTTTTGGGAGTTTGGAGTTAGGGTATAACAAAATTGGATATCTATGGTCCTCATGAAACATGAAAATATATATATATATATATATATATATATATATATATATATATATATTAAAAAAACTGAAATTACATGTATTCCTGACAATCCTTGCGTTTTTTTCAATAACCGGGAGATAACCAACAACAATAATAAATTAAAATAAGAATAACTTGTTTTTCTAAAAGAAGTTGATAAACCATGATTCTATTGAAGTGAAAGGATAGGTTACGCCAAAGAGTATGACAACAAAAAAACAATATACAGGACCCTAAAGATCCAAAGAATTGAAGAAACATAAGAAAATGGAGTGTCTAGAAATCCCTCTTCACATCCAATTTAAGCTCTTTCTGGAAGCATCCTGATTAGAGTTTCCTTTCAGTTTTCATTTGTGTGATGATTACACCCAATTTGAGATGTTCGGAGTTAGGAGCTATATTGAAATTTTTATTTTTTTTAAAAAAATTTATTCTCTTTAGTTTTAATAGAAGTGGTTTATTCATATTTATATTAAAAAAAACTCTTTAAAACAAGTAAAATGGATTAAGTGGTGACAAAAACCTAAATAATGGCGTGTAATATTGTGTTTTAAATCAAACAATAATAAAACCCATAAGATGACATCTAAATTCCATTTAACTAAAATGCCAAAAATTGTGAACACTAGTTTTTTTTCAATGGTTCAAGAAAATCTTGTGTACACAAGGAATTTTTTTTATTCCAAATTTTTTTTTTACTTTAAATATTTTCACATTCAAGCAAATGCTTCCTCTGCACAATAAAAAGCAACGTGCGGTGATCCCAATCAAAATGATAGAACAAAACATTGAGAAATTTACACAAGTATTGAACTGTGCGGTCGTGAATCTTCCCATAAAATATATGGGAGTCCCACTCTCAGGAGGCCGACCAAAAAAGGATGACTGGAACACACTAATTGCAAAACTAAGAGGGAGGCTGGCATTCTGGAAATGAAAGTTGTTGTCTTTGGGGGGAAGACTTACAATGCTTAACTCAGTAATATCA
The DNA here is from genome assembly GCA_026586065.1 of Dioscorea zingiberensis. Taxonomy (NCBI): domain Eukaryota; kingdom Viridiplantae; phylum Streptophyta; class Magnoliopsida; order Dioscoreales; family Dioscoreaceae; genus Dioscorea; species Dioscorea zingiberensis. The sequence goes on along the minus strand of CM048819.1, from coordinate 69,431,327 downwards.
ACAATCCCAATTCACTGGATGTCAGCCTTCAGACTTCCAGAATGGGTTATAAAGAAGATTGAAGCAATCAGAAAGGAGTTCCTCTGGAAAGGAGTGGACAGGGATGGGCATAGCTACCATCTGATCAGCTGGGACAGGATTTGCAGACCTAAAGAAAATGGAGGTGGTGAATCCTAAACCTCAGAAGTTTCAACGGAGCTCTGTTGGGGAAGTGGTGGTGGCGGATTCTCACCGGACGAGCAGGTATCTGCCAGAAGATTTTTCAAGACGCTTACTCAAGGAGAGGCTACATTGACCCCCATAAACCAGCCCCGAGAAGAGCTTCTCCCTTTTGGAAAGGACTCTGTCGAGAAAGACCCTCAGTCCTAGCTAACATCCGGGTACGACCAGATTCCGATGTCTCCACAAACTTCTGGTGGGACAATTGGTGGAAAGAAAACTCTTTAATGAATACCTACCCAGGGATGCACGAATTGTCAACAGTTAAATACTTAACTATCCAAAGGGCTAGAACCAGAATCCAAAGGGGTCTATCGCTCCCCAAGCCGGGACCGCTTATGACTCTCGAAATGGAAGATCTAAACCTGATTATGTAGGCCTTGATAGTCCAGACTATAAGGCAGGACGCCATGGACATTAGGAAATGCAAACTAACACCCAACAACATGTTTACAGTCAAGTCACTCTACCGGTTCAGAATTGATGGAGGATTGAGAAGTGACCTTAAACTAAGCTTCTGGAAGCAGCCATGCCCTCTAAAAATAAAACTCTTCGCATGGCTTGCAAGAGAAAACAGAATCCTCATGCTCGATAATCTACACAAAAGAAAATGGAGAGGAGGCCGTACTACCTACTATTTATGTGAAAATGAGGAGGAATCTGTCCACCACATACTTATAACTTGCCCTTCTGTGAGGCAAATCTGGGATTATTTTGAAAACCTTTTTGGAACCAAACATGGAAGAGACAACCTCCGGGCACTATGGGAACAAAAAACATCCCCCCAAAGGTGGACAATACCCTACAAGAGGGGTGGAACATCGCCGTCATGGCAATTACTTGAAGCATCTGGGGCGAGAGAAATAGAGATGTTTCCAGGATAAATAACATGTTTACTTAAGAATCATTCGTGATATCTCTTTCCTCATCATTTCTTGGTTGGATGCACCTTCACCAGCGAAGCGAACAAAGCTGGAAGAAGCAACAAACCTGGTCAAGCGCAATCTGGAATTCACATCAATCACACCAGGGAGGCATGATGACGACGGGAACTCCCCTGGGGAGGAGCCGGACCACACCTGAGGAGAGAAGGCGTCAAAATGAAGGGCTTGATATTAGAAGGAATGTCCTAAAAGCTGTATCTTTTATTTCTGTCTTAATCAAGCAATGTAATGGAACCTTCTACTTTAAATTAAATAAAACTGTGGTTTATCCACTTAATAAAAAAAAAAAAGCAACTCATATCTAGTCAAGAGCGATGTATTTTTACCGTTTCTCCTTGACTGAGTGATGTATCAAGTTTAATATTATAAATAAAATATAATTTATCTACTTATTAAAAATAAATAAATATTCTGTCGGTACCATAAAAAGCCCCTTATTTTTTTCACTTCCAATTTCCGTGTGGAACCTTCTCCCAATCTCCTTTTTTTTTTCCTGCTGCTGCATAGGTATTCTAAGAATCCTAAGGAAGTGGTCGTACCAGAACCATGCTCTTGTAAAAGTCCTCACTAAGATTCCAAAATTGAAGCTATATTGCAAACAAACTTGTTTGTCCAGCTCTGCTAAACAAATCAGAGTCAGATATATTTCTTTGCGAAGCTTTCTTTTGGTTGAGGCAGAATGGCATTATAATAGCTACAAAGCGAGATTAGAAGAATACCTCAGCAATGGTTGGATGTCTGTCTCAGGCCATGTTATACTAGTTCATGCCTTCTCACCTGAGGGGAAAACAATAAAGGAGGAAGCATTAGCCAACCTGATGAGTTATCCAGAGCTCATCCGTTCTTCATCCATGATTTTCAGGCTTTCCAATGATCTAGCCACTTCTGAAGTAAGTTTACTACACTTCTTCCCTTCTGATAGTCCATTCATATATAACAGAGAGCTCATGTTTTGTGGATAGCCTCATTGCAGTCTGAACTGGAAGAGAGGTGATATCTGTTCAATCATCCATTCAGTGCTACATGGACAAGCTAGCATGGATTCACTGAGGCACTGAAAGTGATTAAAGAAGCAATCACTTCCAAGGTTTTGCTAAATTAACATCCATTCATGGAAATAGCACAACTTGTATTACATATGAGATCACAAAGTGAAGCTTTTATTGGAATACAAAAGCAAACAACTTATTAAACTAGATAGTTAGTTCCCCATTAATTAATTAAACATCATAGAAAGGGTATAACTCATATCTAAAGTTGCAACTCCCACCAACGACTCTTCCTCCCCTCTTGCCATCACAGCAACTCGGAAGCTCACTAATGGCAGTGTCCAAACACTTCTTGCAATCCCCACCAGAAAGGTCCCTTGTACACTGAACCAGACCATAAAGCTTTCCCAATTCTCCGATCGCCTTCTCTCCGGTAGCAAACAGTGATGGTGCAACATAAGCTTCCTTTGCTAGCTTACTCAACAGTCCTGTAACCTTATCATTAAACGCCACTGCATCTGATACGTTCTGAACGTTCCACATGTAGAACTTGTTACTGTTATCTATCTCTCCAAAGAATTCTAAGCTTGAGTAGCGTAAAAGACAGTTATCAAACCATATGATGGAGCTCTTCTTGAGAGGACAAAGCTCACGTATCTCAGTACCAGCGTTTCTTATGCATGTTCCACATGATGAAGCCTTGACATCGCCACGGCAGAGAGCGAGCCCGTTCACTCTGTTCAGGCCGACGCCGACCGTGCCAAGTGCGAAGCCGGTGGGTGGACCTTTGGTGGCGAGGATGAACATCAACTGGTCTAAGTTGGAGGAGAAAGTATCACCTGCAGTGTAATTTCCAGAGATTGAACATATGTTATATAGAGGATCCGCAGCAATGACATTGTGGAGAAGAATGATGAATGAGAGGAGGAAGAGAGAGGATGATCTCGAGTAACAATACATCTTGTGATCAAAGACTTTTGAAGAAGGTGATAAGAGTTGTGGATGAGTTTGCTTCAGCTACGTATATACCTATTTATACGCAAACTGAGCTGCTTAATTTTCAAACTTGGGAATAGATTAAGCAATATGATTGTATGAAATGGTCTGTTTATCAAAAGAAAATTGATATTTTTGCCAGTGCCGTTGAAGAGAATACTCATCATGGAGAGAGTTGAAAAAACTCTCCCTCTATCTAGTGGTTCTAGAAATGAGACTTTAGTGGGATGGTTTCAACCTTTGACTATGTCCTTTGAATCTCATAAATAAAAATAAAAAAAGTCAATTCCGGCCAACAGATGTGGTGGAGATTAATGAGCTAGCTTGATGAAAGATATTTTTAAGTTTAATTTTTAAAAAATATGAGCGACAACCTGCTAAGATATCAACGACATGCACAAATCTCAGTGGAATAGATATGAGGGTAGAGACCCCACACATATACGTGCTAGAACCATCCACCATGACAACCACTTATGTTTTTAAATTGGTTCGAAGTTTAAAAAGCATGTTAATGTTATTTTAGAAGACTATCAATTCGTTGAACCTGTATCTCTTTCTTGTCATCACATATGACCATGGAACCCTTGAAGAGAATAAGCCCAAATATGAGTTTGGATTTGTTGTGACTGTAGGGAAAAGAAACACTTTTTGGCACGATGAATGAATATCATGTTGGGTTTGATGGTCCAAGACCAACTCGATTGCTGAAGAGAAGATGCAGTCGAAGAAGAATACCGAGTAGAGGAGCTAGTCGGCCGAGTAGTTCAAGACATAAGAGGAGCTCACTGAAGAATGGTCTTTCGGCAAAGAGTAGGCGAGTCGAAGAGCAGTTGTTCGGCAGAGGTCATCAGAAGTACACTGGCATCAATCCCAAGAAGAAGTATGATTAGTGTCAGGTAGAAAGGTGTCTTAGAACTACAACAAGTATGACAGACAGTGTGATGTGACAGAGAAGTGTTGCATAAGACATAGGTCAAAAGTGCTTTGGAAAACTCACCGAGAGCTGTATAAAAAAAGGTGCCGTCACACTAGTGCTGGATGATGAAAAACAAAGATTGAGAGCACATTGAAGAAGGCCTTGAGGTGATTATGTCATCTGGAATAAATAATTTACCGTATTCAGTTCATATGCCATTTGTATTGTCACCACGTTTACACCAAAAATGTTTTTAAAAAAACCCAAAAATATATAAATCATATCAAAGATTTTTAAAGTACAAGAATAAAAATGAATATTGTGTCCAAGTATAATGATAAAAAATGACTTTAAATATTTTTTTCAACATTGACTTTATTCCTGCCAAACACATTTTCTAATTTTTATTTTTTTATAAATGAATAAAGTCTTTATTAGAAATAGTAAAGCAAACTTTAATGTATAAACTGTATCTTAAAGTTTTGTAGGGTCTATTTGAAGGAAAGGATATGCCAGAATATTTAGATGGGGGACCTCCTTCAATTCCATCTGAAAGTTTGTTCACAATTTGAATAATAATAATATTATAATTTAAAATAATAGTTATATAAAATATTTTTATATTTTTTTTAAAATATTTTATATATAATAATTCTATATTAATGATGAATATTAGACATTATTGTTTTAGAATTAGGATTATTAATATTCTTCAAATTATTAATAAATATTATTAATTATATAATTATAAATAATTAATTTTTTAATTTTATTTTGTATATACAAACAAACTATAAAAAAAATTCTACATCCCTTCTTTTTTATCCCAACAAACAAACACTTTTTATATGTGCTCTTATCCATGACTATCTCCATCCATAGATATCCTCGTAGGAGAGATGAAATACTCTCTCCATCCAAACACACCCTTAAAAAATTTCATTTGGGATAAATACATGATCAGCTAAGATAGGGGGTTAGATACCTAATCATCTAATGACAAATGATGACATCTGCAATGGTGCCAAGATCTACAAATAAGGTCATCAAGCTTTGATCCATTGTATAAGGATGGAAAACTCTTATCTAAAATCTCTCCTCCAGAAACCTTTCTATTGGAATTCTCACTTGCCCCCTAGCACTAGTGCTCGAACTTTTTCTCTCCCACGGTTCTCTTTTTTTCCAAAATAGAGTTGGATCTGTGAAAACCAATCCTCAAAGGAGTCCTTGATCTAGTAAAGAGAAAGGAAGCAGAAGGAGGATCATTAATCGTGATATACCTCTCCATCAAAATACATTGAAAAATTCCCATCATTTTCAATTCATGTCTTTTGTTGATTAAGATCCACTCTTGATCCCAAAGAAAAATGGATCATTTTCAATTCATAATATTTTCTTTTAGTTTTAAACCATATATAATTCAACATTATTTGTCTTGCGTCTAAATACCACAAAACCATGTATTAATTTCACAAGTTCCCTGCAATCCCTGATTCTCTCAAACATAATTTTATGTAATTTTTTATTTTGTTATTAAAATTTTTTAGACATATTTTACATTTAAATAACTTTAATAAAATTTCACAGGCAAAGACTATTATCATAGTCTTAGCTTTCCAATCTATTTTGTTTTATATTTTCAAAATATTTATTAAACTATTCCTCCTTATTTCAAAATAGTTTCAAAATATTTATAAACTCTAAATAATTATTATATGCCTATATATAGTTAAACACTTTGTGAGCTTCCAGAGTCTGATTTGATCATTCAATAAAAGAGTTGAGATCCATATAGAATGTGGTAATATATTATTCACATGCCACATAAAATCATACTATTGTTATAGTTGATATCATCAAGCTCACAAAAATTATCCAAAAATCATCCAATTTCATTTGGTTTGAAAAAAAAAATTACAATCAATAAAATGAAATCAAAGAACTCAAGAATCAAATTTCCGACGTAGCTTCAACTTCTCTCATTGTTGATTGGCGCTCGGTTATGGATTTTCTATGTGTTTTTGTTTAGTTTCTCATACTTTACTCTTCAAATTTCATGTTGTATACTTCTAAAATGTAGTGTTAAGACCAAATAAAAGAGAAGGCTATATATATATATATATATAGCATTTTGATTTATCACTGTTGAACGGTCATTGACAACAAAACTCTCTAATTTGAACAATGGCATGATATTTTCCTAAAACACAACACGTGGTCAGTAGAGCACTGACCTCAAGTCTCCCAACGACTTGACTTGGGTCAGTCTCCCAAACGACTTTAACAATCACCAGGGGTGCCACTGTGGAAGTAACGCAACTAACAAGCTTTTGACAGGAACGCAACTAACAAGTTACAAAACAGAGCATATATGCATCCATTATAAAGTGTAAACGAATACACCTCTGTCCTCAAAACTCATTCTCCATCCTCCCATCTCTTTTCTCACTGCTCTAAGTAGTAAGTTCTCACCCTAGGCCACTAAGCACAGAGAGAGAAGACAAGGAAGCCATGGTTTTCTCATCCCTAATTGACATCTTCCCACTTGTCTCTCTTCTCCACATCCTATTATTCATATCAAACATTCCTAGTGCTTTCTCTGACGATCCTCTGTACTACGTTTGTTCCAATGATTCCAATTATACGAGCAACAGCCCCTACAAGGCCAACCTCAACCTTCTCCTCTCCAACCTCTCTTCACACATCTCCTACACCGGCTTCTCCAACGCCACCGAAGGCCAGCCCCCGGATCAAGCCTACGGCATGGCCACATGCAGAGGCGACATCACCTCCACCACGTGCCCGGAATGTCTCAACACCTCCGTGCACACCATCGCCAAGCTATGCCCACGCCAAAAGAGCGCCGCCATTTGGTTCAGCGAGTGTCTGCTCCGTTACTCCAACCAGAACTTCTTCTCCATTGTTGACACTTCCTTCAAGCTTTACATCCAGAACGATGCTCAAGTACCGGAACCCAAGAGATTTAGCGTGTTGCTTGGGAACCTGATGGATGAGCTAGCCACTGACGCCGCGTTTAACTCTACGCGCATGTTTGCGTTCCGAGCGGTGGACTTCACCAGCTCGGTGAAGCTTTACGGGCTGACACAGTGCACCAGGGACTTGTCTCAAAAGGACTGCTACTCTTGTCTTCAGAGAGTCATTAAGAACATCACTAGTGTAGGGAAGCAAAAGGTAAAGGGGCTCAGTAGAAGTTGTGTTGTTGGATATGAGTTTTCCGAGAATCTCTCCCCAGATACCGAGGGCGACGCTCCTGCTGCGCCGCCATCATCTTCAATCCCTCCTTTTTCTTCAGTCCCACCGAAGGGAACATCGACCACTGGTATATATAATTGGCAGAATCATGATATAAATATATACTTGGATGCTTCTTTCATTGGCCTCTGTTTTTATTTGTTTCATATCTTATGCAGGAAAAAGCAAGACTAAAGCAATTGCCATTGTCATCCCTTCGGTTGTTGGAGCACTGCTTATTTTTGTCATTTGCTTGTGTTTGTGGAAATGGAGAGCGAGACGTGTGAAAAGTACACTAACCATAACAGGTAAAGTGATACAGAAATATATATATATTTTGTGTTTGCATATTGAAATTTGATTGCTTGGAACTATGATCAGATGATGGAGATGAACCAGAGGAATGGCGCGCTACTGTCGTAATTGATTTAGTTACACTCAAGCATGCAACAGATAACTTCTCTGATGAAAGCAAGCTTGGACAAGGTGGATTTGGATCAGTTTATAAGGTAAAACTTAATATATGCTCAGCTTAATCAAGGTAATATACAATTTCCTTTGGAGGACTATATATGAGTAATTTTCTATTTTTACTGAAAACAGGGAGTGCTAAAGGATGGACGGGAAATAGCTGTGAAAAGACTCTCAAAAACATCCAGGCAAGGACTGGTGGAGCTGAGAAATGAGGTGATTTTAGTAGCTAAGCTTCACCACAGAAACCTTGTAAGGTTGCTGGGCTATTGCTTGGAAGAGCAAGAGAAGCTGCTTGTCTATGAGTTCCTTTCTAATAAAAGCCTGGACAATTACTTGTCTGGTATGTATCTTACATTACATTCAAATAAAAATATAAACTAAAAGCAGAGTTTTTGTTGTTATATATGTTTTACCACTGTGAGTTTTACATGGATTGAACAGATCCAACAAGAAGTGGACAACTGAACTGGGAAATACGATACAAGATCATCCAAGGCATTGGACGAGGGCTTCTCTATCTCCATCAAGAGTCAAGGGTAAAGATCATTCATCGAGATCTTAAAGCGAGTAACATCTTATTAGACAAGGACATGAATCCTAAAATATCAGACTTTGGCCTTGCAAAACTCTTTGAAATGGATGAAACACAAGCAAACACTAGACGGATCTCAGGAACATAGTAAGTAGATAGAGCTTTAATACTTCTCCTATATATTCTAGTTTGTTGTATTGAAGAGGGTTTCATTTCACTGCAGTGGATACATGGCACCAGAGTATGCCATTCATGGTCACTTCTCAACCAAGTCAGATGTGTTCAGTTACGGAGTATTAGTGTTGGAGATTGTGACTGGGCGATTGAACAACAGCTTTAAAGGATCTGGCCGTGCAGCTAACCTTCTAAGCTATGTAAGTATTGATGTTTAATTATTTGGAAAATGAACCAATATATTAGATATGGGTACTGAATGCGTGGAAATTTGGATATATAGGTGTGGCAAAACTGGAATGAAAAGAAGGCGTTGGATTTGAAGGACCAAAGTCTAGGAGATGAGTTCCAGGCAGTAGAAGTAATGAGATGTATTCACGTAGGCTTGCTCTGTGTCCAGGAGGATCCGGCGCTCAGGCCTCGCATGGCGTCGGTGGTTCTCATGCTTAGTAACTTCACCATGTCTCTTCCAAAACCTTCAACACCTGCATTCCTTGTTCAAGGATACGCAACCAGTGAATCCGAGACGCAGTAAACGTTAATGGAATATGCATGCCTGATCTCTATTCTAGCCAAAGCTACACAACCGGTGAAACAGAGCCTGTTCTCTTTTAAGTCATGTTAATTGTTCTATTTTATGTTAAGTTTTTCTTTTAATCATTTGGGACTTCTATGTATTTGTGATTCACCTGTGATAGCAGCTGGATCAACGTATAAGTGTGTTTTTGGGATAAATGTGGATAAACCTACAAGTGTTTGTGGTTAATTATGAAATAAAGTTCTTCTAGACTGGACTTCTTTTGTTTACTTTGCAATGACATGAATTAACAGTTTAATTTTGAACTGTTTCGTATCTGTCAAATAAAATTTAATGAATATTATTTATCCCTTCAATAAAAAACTTGTTCTATTTTATATTTTACTGTCTTGACCATGCAAGGATCCCCACTTATCTAAATTAATAAATAAATGTGATTATCAACTAAAAAAAACTTAAAAAATTAAAATTACAAATCATGATGATAGGATTCAAATGTAGTAGGAACCTATCAATTATGGTATAGACCGAAGTCATCCAAAACCAGGGAGTCCCTAATTCACCAATGTATTTTTTCATGTTTTAACTTCTGTCTTAGTTTGGTTCTAGTTTTATTTCATTTTGTTACAAAAAATAGATGGAAACATTGTACCAAATACTATATAATTTTTGGTAGAGATTTTTTTTTTATAATTTTATATATTTTTTAATGTTTAAATATGGGAGAAAAAAATACATTAATGAACTAGGGCTCCCATGGTTCTAGAGCAAAACGAGATGACTTCCGTCTTATACTCCCATTGGTCCATCTATATAAATTTTCCACGGAGAATGGTTCACAAAATATCTAGCTAGAATTCTACATTGAGTATAGGATTAGATTTTGAAATTTTATGCAGAAATAATGGAGTCCTGCTGCAAAATCATTAGGCTATTGAACAATTATGAAAACCGTGGCTGGTATTAGGGATGGCAATGGGGCGGGACGGGAGCAGGACAGGGTTCTATCACAACCGCCCCGCTTGAACCATCCCCTGCCCCACCCAAATAATGGGGTTTTCAATATCACAACCGCTACCGTGGTTTTTCCTCATACCCAGCCCAGCCCAGCCCCGCCTCGCCCCGCTATATATATATATATATATATATATATATATATATATATATATATATAGAGAGAGAGAGAGAGAGAGAGAGAGAGAGAGAGAGAGAGGGTATGTTTGTAATTTTTTTAGCGGGGCGGGGCGGGGCGGATTTAAAATGGGTGTTTACCAAACCCGCCCCGCCCTGTGCCCCGCTCTTCAACAAAAAAAACTGTCCCATTCGTGGCGGATCGGGTCGGAAACCGCTGATCGGGTCGGGGGTTGCCATCCCTAGCTGGTATTTTTTTTTAAATGAATAACCATATTGCATTATAAATAATAGAGGGGAACCAAAGGCCTCTTGGCCGAGCGCTACTGGTCCCTCTCGTAAGGTGTTCGAAACACAGAAGTCTCGTGTTCGAATCCCCACTGCGTGGGATGAAGGTGCAAGTGCGTAGGCCCCCAGTGGGGTGGCGAGCTGGCACAGGGGCATTCCTCGTGTGGGATTGATAGCCACAAGCGGTAAAGACGGGGCACTGAGTGAAACACTCATGCTAGCGGTCTGCACTCAGGTGTATTCCATGAAAAAACGCTCAGAGTGAAACTTGTGGTAGTCCGATCTCTTGTACATGCTCATTTGACGCTTTGTGCTAGGGTTTATCCCCTTAGTCAAAAAAAAAAAAAAAATAGTATAGGGGATTATCCACAAAAGTTGCTATAAAATAATCTTGTAGAAGATGAAAGATAAATAATGATTTATTCAGTCTTTTTTTCTTTTCTTTTTTTTCCTTTTTCTTTATACGAGATTAATTTAATTCACAAATACAAGTTTAAATATAAAAACCATAACTTTGACTGTCAATTTCAAATTATATCACTCCAGCATAAAGTCACGAGTCAACCAGTCAGCCTCATTGAGTCATTCCGCAGACCAGCGCACCGTGTGTCTCCAATTACAAGTCCGGTAAAGACACAGAGGTGCATCCAATTCAATGAATCAATAATATATTAATATCCCCTGGCCCTGGATGAAGTCACGAGTCAACCAGTCAGCCTCATCGAGTCATTCCCCGTTGTTTCAAGTTCCAAATCGACAACATAAACAATCAAATTAAACAACAGAAATTCAGAAAAAATAATCAATCTGAAAAGATCCAAATTTTTTTTAAAAAAAGAAGAAAAATGGGAGCTCTGCAACTGCAATCATGGATGCTTCCCCTGCTCATCGTTCAAGTTTTTTTTTTTTTTTTTTTTTTTTTTTTTTTTTGGTACTAAGAGCACGACTGGCTAGGCCAGCCTTGCTAAGAGACACCACGGGCGGGGAGACTTGGGATCGAAACTCAGAAACAACGGGGGATAAACGCCTCACGTGGGCTGGCCCACCACTTGCTTTGAGAATTCGCCACAAGAAACCCCCCGTGTCCTCGAACCCGCGACGGGGTAAGAGGCACGGAACCGGTTTTACCGCACGACTAAGTTGTCATTGGTTCTGCTCATCGTTCAAGTTGTTGTGTTTCAAATGCCAAATAAAACCAACGCTCAGGACAGCTATATTCTCCTCAACTGCCCACCGGACTCCAACTACACCATCCCAAGCCCCTACAAGACCGACCTCGACCGTCTCCTCTCCGGTCTCATCGTCTCCGCCTCCCAATCCCCCTCCCTCTTCGCCAACGCCTCCGTCGGCACAGTGTACGGCTTTGCCCAGTGCCGACCGGACGCCTCCATCTCCACCTGCTTCACATGCCTCAACCTCTCCATCTCTACCTTCGCCGCCCAATGCCCTCTCCAGCGCTCTGCCGCCGTCCGCTTCGACAGCTGCCTCCTCCGCTACTCCGACCGCCGCTTCTTCTCCCAACTCTCCGTCGACACGCCCAGAATCATCGTCAACGGCGGTAACGCTTCCAACCCTTCGGCGCTGAACCAACAGTTGACCACCCTCATGAACGTGGCCACGTCTGGAGGCGCCAAAGTCGGCGGCGAGGTTCGCGGCGGGCGTGAGGAATTTCTCTCAGGTCGAGTACATCTTCGGGATGGTTGACTGCACGCGCGACCTGTCGTCCGATGACTGTGCGCGTTGTTTGGGTGAGGTTGTCAGCCTTCTTCCTATAAATGGGTATGGAAAATTAGGCGCACAAGTGTCCAGGATTAGTTGTGTTGCTAGGTTTGAGAACTATCGCTTCTTCTCCTTTAGTTTATTACCTTCTCCTCCACCGGGCAATAATACTGACACCACCACCACCATCACTGGTGGGAAAAGTAAAAATGGTACTTCAACACTAGTCCTGGCTGTTGTGGTTCCTCTTGTGATTGTCGGACCTCTTCTCGTCGCCACCATTTGCACGTGTTCATTGATGATGAGGAGGAGGAGAGCTGCAGTCAGAAAAGGTCAACGTAAGTCAAGTTTTGATCTGCCATCCTAGCTAGCTATATTTTATTAACATGTGGTTATTCTCGTTGATTATGATCTAATTATTTTAGCAGGGAGTGGGGAGGAAGCTATAAGCGGGGATTGTCTCTTGTTTGATCTGGGGACACTCAGGCATGCTACAAATAACTTCTCTGATGAGAATAAGCTTGGTGAGGGTGGCTTTGGATCGGTCTATAAGGTAATATATATATATATATATATATATATATATATATATATATATATTTTGAGTCAAATTTGAATGTTTGTTATGACTGGATTGGGGCAGCTTCCGAATTGATCACTTGATGCAGGGAGAGTTGAGTGATGGGCAGTTGATAGCTGTGAAAAGATTTTCTTGGAATTCAGGGCAAGGAGTTGAGGAGCTAAAGAATGAGGTGGATTTGCTTGCCAAGCTTCAACACAGGAACCTGGTAAGACTGTTGGGTTGCTGCTTGGAAGAGGAGGAGAAGCTCCTTGTCTATGAGTATCTTCCTAATACCAGCCTTAACAAGTATTTATTTGGTATGCTCTGTTCTGTGTTTCGACAAGCATTAGTGTTGTAGTTCTTGTTACTTATACATGTCTATAACAAATTGAACATGCATGTTGATGAAGGTGAAGATCTTGCAAGACGTGGAAACTTGGACTGGAAAAGTAGGTACAAGATCATAGAAGGGATTGGTCGAGGACTTCTTTACCTTCATGAAGATTCACGCTTAAGGATCATTCATCGAGATCTAAAAGCTAGCAACATCTTACTGGATGTTGATATGAATCCCAAAATCTCAGATTTCGGCATTGCAAAGCTCTTCTATTTGGACGAAACACAAGGAAACACTAGTCTAATAGCAGGGACATAGTAAGTATTTATTAATCAGTTCTTTAAGTACTAGTGCTATAAACAACATGGTAATTAAGTATTATATAATTATTCATCAATTTTATCAATGCAGTGGATACATGGCTCCAGAATATGCCATGCATGGACAGTTCTCAACAAAATCAGATGTTTACAGTTATGGAGTATTAGTGCTGGAGATTGTAACTGGTCAGAAAGCCAGTGGGTTCCGAGGACATGGGAATGCTTCTGATCTACTAACCTTTGTAAGTCATCTGAACCATCATACCAAGCCTTTCTTATGAATAAGCAGCTCATTTAATCCATTATGTTTATCAGTTATGGCAGCATTGGAAGGGAGGGAAGGCATTAGAGATGAAGGACCAAAGTCTAGTAGGGGACAACAGCATCCATGATGAACAAGTACTGAGATGCATCCAAATTGGGTTGCTTTGTGTCCAAGAGGACCCAAGTGAGAGGCCTAGCATGGCTTCTGTAGTTCTTATGCTGAATAGCAGTTATATTCCTCTTCGTTCACCTTCAGCACCTGCTTCCTTTAGCAGGGATAGCATGACCAGTGGGGAACCGAGAGACAGGGCTCCAGATTTGCAGGAAAACGAGCAGTCTAATGGATGCACAACACACTCTAGCACGACCTCTATAAATGATGTCTCAATTTCATTGATGGAACCGAGGTGATGATATATGAGTGTTAAACTCCACTATGATTAAGTGGCAGGAATTATATATTTTGGGGTAATATATAGCTACTACGTAGCTCTTCTCGACCAAAAAAAAAAAAAACTTTAGTTTGGTGAAATCGAAGGAACTCGTAAGCTAGCAGTGGGTGTGGCTGGTGGTTTCAGCGTTTAATTTCTTAGTGGCTTACTTCTCATATCATCAAACATATTATTAAAAAAAAAACTTATTCATAATAACTGATATGTAAGTTCTTTCGTTGGTAGAATGTGGTATATATATAATTTTTCTCTTTATTGATTTATGCAGAAAGTTCCATTTTGGTCCCCTGAAAGCGGGATCGATGTTAGATTTTCATCCAAAAATTCAAAATTTATTCGATATCACACCCCTACGTATCAGTAGTATATTTTGGCATTTTGAATTCACTATATATTTCATTATTTTGGCGTTTTGGTCACTTATTAGCGGCGTGGCGGTCATGTGGAATCTGCGATAAAATGCATATAATCTTTATTATTACGTTTAGGAATCGTTATTTTCTTTGATGTGGGTGATTAGTATGATATATCTTTGATGTGGGCCAAGTATTGAGCAATTTTAAATGTTTGGAATGAAAATGAGCATTGGGCACATTTTGAGGGACCAAAATGACTTTATTTTTGGAAAGAACATATATGAAAGGCTTTGAAACTAGAGAGTGCAATATTGCAAGATTTAAGAAAATTGTAGCCATTTAACAAGGCCATCAAAGTAAGGTTACAAAGTCACCAAGGCAAGTTGATCTGTAGTTTTTCTCATAAGGGATGCATGTTTCTACTCACAAACTCTTAATGATAAATAAATATATAATATCTAAACTAGTACCTCTATTATACTGAATGAGCTCTTATGGTCTGTCTATTATAATTTGAGGGGTCTATTTATTTTCACGATTAAGAAATATCAATTTTTTTTCATCAATTTTAGAGGTTAAAAAACCTATTTGTCTGTAATAATACTTGTTTAACTATATAATTTTTTTTAAAAATTAAATAGATAAACCACATACTTATTTAACTATTTTGAAATCAATATGTCATGCATCAACATCACATAATACTTAAATTATTAAAACATATTTTGAGAACACACTCGGTTATCAATCCCTATATAATTTAATTTGGTGACATAACCTTTCGACTCTCGGAGCCCATTAACACTGAAAGATTTTTTTTTTTTTTTAGATAAAGATAACAAGCACCCTCATATGAGAAGTCAAAGATGTGTAGAGGCAGGATAACTCGATCCTATGTAAGTTCACAGGAAAACATCATCCATGTGACAGTTTGATTATGTATTAGTTCACAAAAAAATATCATCATGATCGACCTTTCTACTTTTATAAGAATTGGGAATTTGATTTCAGATTTTTTATAAGAGAATCTCACACTTTAATAAAGGATCCGGATATCAATAGGTTGGATGCCATCAGTAACAAAAGGTACA
This sequence comes from Dioscorea zingiberensis, assembly GCA_026586065.1. Lineage (NCBI taxonomy): Eukaryota > Viridiplantae > Streptophyta > Magnoliopsida > Dioscoreales > Dioscoreaceae > Dioscorea > Dioscorea zingiberensis. The sequence goes on along the minus strand of CM048819.1, from coordinate 69,415,770 downwards.
TTTGACCCACCCTAATGCCGTAACTCACAAGGGGGTCATGAATTAATAGTCTCAAGGCAACGTGTTCCAGTCATTCACCATGTGGACCTATTCTTCACGGCTCATTATTGGTGTATTTAAGATTATATAAATAACTGCTTAAAAGGAGAACGAAAAAAATTCAGAACAAATTGTGGACTCATTTCCACACTTGATTGTTTTCTCTGAAACTATAAAATTATAGTTTTAATACATATGAATAAACCATGTTATATCAATTATTTTACAATTAAAACTAGTAGAATTACAATTAATGAAAAATAATTCTCCAATCAGGTGAGCAAAAAACTTTTTCAATCACTCCACAATCCGGAGTGTCAAAACTTCTAGACAAGGTCATCCTGTAGGCTGCAGGAAAAGTTGCGTTCAATAAAGGAAGTTCATACTCATACATCGACGACCTTGACTTTACGGTTCATACTCATGCATTTAGATTTTTTTTTGATAAAGCATGCATTTAGATTAGAATTGTTTTTATGCCATTTAATTTTTAAACAAACTAGTCTGCAGTGGTAGCCAAATGCAATTGATAAGCGAGAGAGAAGGAAAGAAAGCAATAATCAATCAGTTCCAATATGGCACGAAGCCTATCATGGATAATTCCTCTGCTCATACTCGAAGCTCTTTCTCTGTTGCAACTTCCAACCAGAACCAACTCCCAAGACGCACCACTAATCCTGCAATGCCCGCCGGACTCCAACTACACCATCCCCAGCTCTTACAAGAACGACCTGGACCGACTTCTCTCCAGCATCATCACTTCCGCCTCACGCTCCCCCGCCCTCTTCTCCAACGCCTCCCTCGGCGACGTATACGGCCTTGCTCAGTGCCGTCCGGACGCCTCCATTACCGACTGCGCCGCATGTCTCAATCGCTCCGTCTCAACCTTCGCGTCCCAATGTCTTCTGCGCCGCTCCGCCGCCACCCGCTTCGATCTCTGCCTACTCCGCTACTCAGACCGCCGCTTCTTCTCCCAGCTCGTGGCCGACAAGCCAGGCGTCATCGTGAATGGCAAAGACGCTCCCGACCCATCAGTATTCAATCAGCAGTTGAACGCCCTGTTGGGTGAGATCTCGTCCGTGGCCCCCAAGTCCGCGTCGAGATACGCGGTTGCTGTTAAAAATTCAACACAGTCCCAGTTAATCTACGGTATGGTGCAGTGCACGCGCGACCTGTCGGTCACTGACTGCGCTCGTTGTTTGGATGAGGAGGTTGCTCTTTTCCCTACAAATGGGTTCGGAAGGGCCGGGGCACAAATCTTCAGGTTGAGCTGCACTGCTAGGTTTGAATCCTACAACTTCTTCTCACTCTCTATACTACCGCCACCCCCGCCGTCACCACCGCTGCCACCGCCACCACCGCCACTGTTACCACCTCCGGGGAATTATAGTCCAACGGGATGCACCTCCTCAGGTGAGTAGCAGAACTGAACGTTACTGGATGTTATCCTCCGGGAAAGTTAACAAATTTAATCCTGCAGGAAAGAATAGCAACACGACGACACTAGTCCTTGCTGTTGCCATCCCTCTTGTTGCTGTCATTGTGCTTCTCCTTGCAATCTTCTTTTGTTTGTGGTGGCGAGTAATCAGAAAAGCACGACAACGTAGGGCATTTGCCATGGATCCTCGTATAACTTACACATTGAAAGAAATTTATGTGCTTATTACTTTCAATTTGGCAGGGAGAGGAGAAGTTATAAGCGGGGAATGTCTCATGTTTGATTTGGGCATACTCAGAGATGCTACGGATAACTTCTCTGATGCTAATAAACTTGGTGAGGGAGGATTTGGATCTGTCTTCAAGGCAAGACTCAACCTAATTGGCTAGCCTTTTTATGAATGACTCCAATATATCATATAAATTAAATTGGCCCCTTTGATGCAGGGAAAGTTGAATGATGGGCAAGAAATAGCTGTGAAAAGATTTGCCGGGACTTCAGCACAAGGACTGGTGGAGCTGAAGAATGAGGTGGCTTTCCTGGCTAAGCTTCAGCACAAGAACCTCGTCAAGCTGTTGGGCTGTTGCCTAGAACAGCAGGAGAAACTCCTTGTTTACGAGTATCTTCCTAATACCAGTCTTGACAGATATCTATTTGGTATACTCTGAATTCCAACATGCACTAATTAAGGACACTGTTATCGTTTTTTATACATCTTTTATTCTTTTATCATGTTCTATATCAAACGACTGGCTGAGAGTTATTTGTGATTCTGAAGATCCTGTAAAACGCCAGCAATTGGACTGGGCAAGAAGGTTCAGGATCATAGAGGGAGTAAGTCGAGGACTTGTTTATCTTCATGAAGATTCAAGCCTGAAGATCATTCATCAAGACCTGAAAGCAAGTAACATATTATTAGATCAGGATATGAGCCCTAGGATTTCAGATTTCGGCATTGCAAAGCTGTTCGATGTGGATGAAACGCATGGAAGCACTACACGTATCGCCGGGACATAGTGAATACAAGCTTCACTCGGTCTCCACTCCGTTCTTAAATAACTAGTGCTACAATGTCATAATGCAGTGGATACATGGCACTGGAATATGCTGTTATGGGGCATTTCTCGAACAAATCAGATGTTTACAATTTTGGCCTTGTTGTTTTGGAGATCGTGACTGGTCGGAAAAACAATGGTTTCCAAGGATCTGGAAATGCTGTTGACCTTCAAACCTACGTAAGGATAGCAAACAACGAGCATGCATCTGGTTTGAACTCTTACAAACTGTTGGATATGATTCATAATAGGATTATGTTAGTTTATGTTTTAGATAAGGTTTGTTACCTAGTTATTAGATAATAGATAAGTTCATGTTTATGTTTAGATAAGGTTGTTACCTAGTTATAGATAAACCATGTTTTATATTTTAGTTTGAGTCTAAGTAGTACCACTACAAGAAAACTGCGGATTAGAAACGGAATTTTCCGTTTCTAATCCGTTGCTAAACTTAGTTTAGAAACGGATTAGAAACGGAAACGGTCCGTTTCTAAAAAGCTCGTTTCTAATTTATTAGCAACGGAATCAAATCCGTTTCTAAATTTAGAAACGGATTTGCAACGAAAAAAATCCGTTGCTAAATTTAGAAACGGTTTTAATTCCGTTGCTAATTTGTTTCTATAATCCGTTTCTAATTATAGAAACGGATTTGCAATAAAATCAAATTCGTTTCTAAATTTAGAACCGTTGCAAATCCGTTTCAAAATTTAGAAACGGATACAAAGTTGTTTCAATTCTGTTTCTAACTTTAGAAACGGATTTGCAACGGTAAAACCTTTTAAATCCGTTTCTAATGTTAAATATATGTATATTAAAAATATATTTTAAAACAGATTAATCTGTTTCTAATCCATTTCTAAATCCCTAATACAAAAAAAAATTACAATAATTTATATATTGATAATTCAAACGAATAAACACCTGTTACAATAAATTTATAGAACTAATAATGATTACAACTGATAATATCATTAATTCATATATATAATAGATGTTCAAACAAGTCAGTTTAACAAAAAAAAAACACCAACAATCAACAATCAATCTACAAGTCATCTAGGTGATCGATATCATGATCATCACTAAAAAGCTGCGAGTCCTGAGTTGTGAACTGTGAGCGCAATCTGGCCTCGAAGTCCTTCATCATATCCTCCATGCTACACTTCACTTGTTCATAATGCTCATCTCTCTCCGCCCTCATCGCGTAAAGACTCTCTTGAAACTCCTTATTATTATTCTCCAATTGTGTAATCCTAGACTGTAGCTCCACACATGATGCACCTGTAAAAGAAATTTTATTCATATATAATAAAAGAATTCAAGTAGTTAAATATCACATATAAAACTCCAAAATTAAATACCACATATTTTGAAGGATAAAAAAAACAAAGGAGGATTCACTGCATCAGTTAAAACAATCAATCCATATAACCCAACATTCATTGCATCAGGTTAACAGTTATGGACAAATGGAGAGAAAACTTTGGTTTTATATAATAGGTAGGAATTCAATTTATGATAATATATATATATATATATATATATATATATATATATATATATATATAGCAAAAACATGGAATTAATAAGAGTATGATCCAAGAGGTTTTGATTAGCTTCATCCATGTGATAAGACACATATTATACAGCTCATTTCTGAATTTATTTCTGTAGCTAACATTGCACGGACATGACCATCTATGGAGCTAGCTCTCCATAGAAGGTGTGCACATTTCATGGAATTTGAATATTATGGAAGATTCTATTCCACATATGCCAAGTTGGTTTGATGATATTATATGGTATAGTTGTAGATCTACAACTAAGAATCAGGTGAACTCACTAAAACAAAGGCATCATAGACAATAGATACAACAGGACCTTCCTAAAATTAAAACAAAATATAATATAAAATAGCTAGGAAAATAAAATAGTGTCAACAGATTAAGGGAGCGGGGATAAAAGAACTGAAAGCAATTTGCTTTTTCAACTCTCGATGGTTAAGGAACACTACTAAGTATTCTATTTTTGTATTGTTTTTCCTCATAGATTGTCGGTTGATCATGATTTGAAAGAGTAACACAATCCATGAACCATATCAAAACAATGAAGTTCCATCTTATTGTGCAAATATTGTATGCTACCGCGGGTAATGAAGCTACTACATGAATAAGTCAGCCTATTTATTTCTTCACATAAATATATTCCTATTGATTTGGTTTTCTCATTTACTATACACATAATCCCTACTCAATGGTTGCCCCAAAGCACAACAAATGAGATACCCAATTGTCTACAAATAGCAAAAGATTAGATGCGGTTTCTTGGTATAATTTCAATAGAAAATAATACATGGAATGAATTAATAATCAAGAATTTAAATGTTAGGCAAATCTTTGTTTCTTTCAAGATTCAAGGAAAGAAATGCTTACATAGAGGTGGAACATACGCTTGCTCTCTCAAACTTCTTCAATAAGCGATTACTCATTGTGACAAATCCAAAGCCAAGGCTCATTATGTCTTCCTAATGAAAATAACCTGAAGGGCATGAAATAAAACTCATCAAACAAGAAAAATGATCAAACTAAGAATTCAAAAGAGAACTAGTATGAAATTCAACAGAAAAAGCAGAACAAAATCATGCCACATTCAAGACAGCTACTCTTAGAAGAACTTATTCAAAAAGCCTAAAATTATAATCTAATAAAAAAAAAACACTACTCATCAGGGAGAAAATAATCCCTCAGCTAGATCTAAAACAAGATCACTCCTCTCTCAAACCTTGAGGAACACCTTGAGAATCACCCTGAACACAACCTCATTCTCGCCTTGAAGCTCGCCTTGAGGATCATGACATCACCGAAGCTCCAGTCCTTCAAAATCGTGCAGTCATCCGTGAGATGAGAAACAATGGGGTCGTGTCGCTAGTTCGTCTCTGAGAGATGAGTTCAGTGGAGCCTTACTTGAATTGGAGCTTCGGAAGCCTTGAGTTCCAGCTATGCTGCCGGCAGGCTACGAGAGGGGCACACTTTGGCGGAGAATGAGAGGAAGGGATCGAGGAAGAATCGCCGAGCCGGATCCGTTTCTAGGGTTCCCAAAGAGAGAAAGAACAAGCAAGCGTAGAGAGAGAGGGTTTGGTTAAAAACTTATAAGCTAATAATAAAAACGGACCCGGATCCGTTTTTAAATCTAGAAACGGATCCAGAGATCCGTTTGTAAATATAGAAACGGATTCATGATCCGTTTCTAAATTAGAAACGGATTTTTAAATCCGTTTCTAATATTTATATATTTATTTATATCAAAAATATATATTTGAATATTTTTAAAAATTAATAATAGATAAAAAAAAAGTTGTATATTTATATAATTTACATTTATACATATTTTAAAAATTATTTCATGAAAAAAATAATTAGAAAAAAATAATAATACTTAGTTTTATTTTAAGTTATAATATCGTTCACAATAATATATTCAAAATTTTAGAAATATTTATCCAATATTTATAAAATCTTAATCCCATAGATTCTATGATATTTTAAAAAAAAATTATATATATATATATATATATATATATATATATATATATATATATATATAGATTTGAATTATCTATGATTTTCCTAAATTGTTTTAAAGTTTAAATTTTTGTTTAAATATAGAAAATTAGAAACGGACTTAAAATCCGTTTCTGAAGTAGAAACGGATTTCAGAATCCGTTTCTGAGGTAGAAACGGATTTTTAAATCCGTTTCTAATATTTATATATTTATTTTATATCAAAAATATATATTTGAATATTTTTAAAAATTAATCATAGATAAAAAATGTATATTTATATAATTTACATTTATAAATATTTGAAATATTATTTCATGAAAAACATAATTAGAAAAAGATTATAATACTTAGTTTTATCTTAAGTTATAATATCGTCCACAATAATATATTCAAAATTTTAGAAATATTTATCCAATATTTATAAAATCTTAATCCCATAGATTCTACGATATTTTAAAAAAAATTATATATATATATATATATATATATATATATAGATTTGAATTATCTATGATTTTCCTAAATTGTTTTAAAGTTTAAATTTTTGTTAAAATATAGAAAATTAGAAACGGACTTAAAAATCCATTTCTAAAAAATTATATATTATATAAATTAATATTTATGGATTTAATAAAATTGTTTTTATTGTCCAAACAATTTCAAAACTGTAATTAAACAAATATTATTATTATTTAAGTATTTAAGGTTTTAACGAATTTAATATAAAAATTTAAATTAAAATATCTTTTAATAAGAATTAGAAACGGATTGTAAAATCCGTTTCTAAATTTAGAAACAGATGTAGGATCCGTTTCTAATTTTATTAAATATATATATAATAAGAAATGATTTTACATTTTATTTCTATATTTGAGTTATATATATTTTATTTTTTAAAATTCATTATATCTAAAAAGAGTTAATGTAGTTCTAAAATTTATATATACACATATACAATTAATCTCTCTCTCTCTCTCTCTCTCTCTCTCTCTCTCTCTCTCTCTCTCTATATATATATATATATATATATATATATACACACATGCTTCCTATTGAGATTAGTCAAAAAATGGGTTCAAAATCTATTTTTACTTTTGAGAAATTTATATACTTACAGTTTTTAAAACTAATTATATATTATGCAAATTAATATATTCATACAATTTATATATTTCTAAAGGATTATATATTATAAGAATTAATATCATAGATTTAATTAATTTGTTGTTATATTGTCCAAACCATTTCAAAAATGTATTAATTAAATAATAATTATTATTATTTAATTGTTTAATGTTTTTAATGAATTTAATACAAAAATTAAAATTAAAATATCTTTTAATGAGAACTAGAAACGGATGTAAATTCCATTTCTGAATTAGAAACGGATTTTATATCCGTTTCTAATATTGAAAGCGGATGTAAATTAGTTTCAATTAGAACGGATTTTATTCCGTTTCTAAATTGAAACGGATTAGAAACGGATTTTATATCCGTTTCTAAATTAGAAACGGATGTGTATTCCGTTTCTAATTTAGAAACGGATTTATTTTCCGTTTCTAATCTGTTTCTATTTAGAAACGGAATACGTCCGTTGCTAAAATTCCGTTTCTAATCCACAGTTTTCTTGTAGTGTACTTTGTTAGCCTATATATACATCTCCATGAATAAAGTTTATAGTTGTCCTCCAAAATAGCTTCTTCCTCTCCATTACTTTCTCCAATACTTTCTTCTTGTTTTCCTATTGGCTTCCCCAACACTTAGTACCAGAGCTAAGGTTGAAAGTTATGGCAAGCAACGGGAGCGTCATCCAACCCTCTTTGCCGATCTTCAAAGGGGAATCCTATGAGTATTGGAGTACAAAGATGAGGACCCTCTTCAAGTTACAAGATCTCTGGGATCTTGTGGAGCAAGGCTACACCAACTCTGAAGATGAAGTAAAGATGAAGGAGAACCGGCGGCGAGATTCAAAGGCCTTGTTTCTGATCCAACAGGCCGTTCATGAATCTATCTTCTCCCGGATAGTGGTAGCCGAGACGTCCAAGGAGGCATGGATGACATTGAAGATGGAGTTTCAAGGATCATCAAGGGTTTTGGTGGTGAAGCTCCAGACACTTCGGCATGATTTTGAGACTGCAACCATGAAGACTGGCGAGATGGTACAAGATTACATCTCAAGAGTGATGACTATCATCAACCAGATGAGAGGTTATGGTGATCTCATCAAGGATCAGACGGTGGTGGCGAAGATACTTCGAAGTTTGTCTCTACGTTTTGATCATGTCGGTGGTTTGCTATTGAAGAGTCCAAGGACACGACAACTTATACAATTGATGAGTTGAGTGGCTGACTTGCAAGCTCATGAAGCCGAATCCTCGGGCATGCGAGAGAAGACCGAGGAGAAGGTCCTAAAAGTAGAAGGTGATACACATGGTGCAAAAGAACTTCATGCGAATAGAGGTCGAGGAAGAGGCGTGAGGCGCATCAAGAGGAGGTAGAGGCAGAGGCCGAGGGAGACACACCGATGCATGGCAACATGATGATAATTACGTAACTACAACCCTCAAAGAAACTACAAGCTCAATCTACAATGCTACAAGCTGCAATCGGTTTGGTCACATTAAAATTTGAAAGTGTTGGAACCAAGAGAAGACTGCAAATATGGCAGAAGAGAGTAATGAAAGCAATCTGTTTGTTACTCATAGTGATACTAACCCACCAGTTTCAAGTGTATGGCTTCTAGACAGCGGATGCTCAAACCATCTAATAGGAGTACGGGAGTTGTTTGAGGAGTTAGATGAGACCCAAAAGCATACTGTGAGATTGGGTGATGACAAGAAAGTTGTAGTAGAGGGTAAAGGCACAATTGCTCTCAAGTCATCAGAAGGGAAGGTCAAGCTCCTAAGAGATGTGCAATATGCCCCAGGTATTGCTCATAACCTTCTCAATGTTGGCCAATTATTTCAAAGTGGCTATATACTTTCATTTGAGGATACTAAGTGTTGCATCTGAGACAAGCAAACCGGCATTGAAGTAGCAACGGTTCAGATGTCCTCCAATCGCATGTTTCCCCTCAAAGCTTCAACTGTTAGGAGCCTCAGTTTGATAGCAAAGCAAGGTGATGATTTCAATCTGTGGCATCTACGTTATGGGCATCTGAATGCAAGAAGTTTGCAACTGTTGAATAACAAGAAGATGGTGAAGGGACTACCTCATATTGATGACATCCCAGTGTGTGAAGGATGCATCTATGGAAAGCAAAGCCGGTCATTATTTCCCACCGATCAAGCATGGAGAGCATCAATTCCACTTGAACTTGTGCATGTGGATCTTTGTGGGCCAATGCAAACGACATCACTTGGAGGTAACTCGTACTTCATTCTCTTTACTAATGACTATAGTAGAATGAGTTGGGTCTATTTCATCAAGTTCAAGTCACAAAGCCTTGAGTGCTTTCAAAAATTCAAAGCCCAAGTGGAGAAGCAAACAGGATACCACATAAAGATGGTTCGATCTGATTGAGGAGGAGAGTTTATGTCCAAGGAGTTCACTAATTATTGTGAAGAGCAAGGCATCAAAAGACAATTAACGGCTCCTTATACTTCGGAACAGAACGGGGTCATGGAGAGGAAGAATGGAACGGTGGTGGAGATGGCCCGAAGCATGCTGAAAGCGAGAAACCTTCCAAACGAATTTTGGAGAGAAGCAGTAGCCACTGCGGTCTATCTTTTGAATATCTCACCTACAAAGGCCGTGGCAAATCAAACACTTTTTGAAGCTTTCACAGGTATGAAACCTTCTGTCTCACACTTGAAGGTGTTTGGATGTGTGGCTTATACCCTAAACAATATCAATTCCCGTTAGAAGCTCCAGTAGTGCAACTTCATATGGTGTTCCCGGTGGAAAAGTCCGATCTCTTGGAGAGATCTATGAAGACCCTAGAAGTTCTCTTTCTGATGGCGTCCGATCTCTCAAGAAGCGATATGACGAATGTTCATTTGCATTTTCTGTTTCAGATCCTGTCTCCTATAATGAAGCTGCACAATGGGAAGAGTGGAGGAAGGCAATGTTAGAGGAGATGCAAGCCATCCAAAGGAACCAAACTTGAAGTTATCAGATTTACCAGAAGGGATGAAGGTTGTAGGTCTCAAGTGGGTATTCAAGACCAAGCTGAATGCAGATAGGTCTCTACAGAAGTATAAAGCTCATCTTAAGACAAAAGGCTATGCACAGCGGCAAGGAGTTGATTTTGAAGAAACCTTCTCACCGATGGCCTGTTTTGAGACATTAAGAGTGTTCCTCTCAATTGCTGCACACCAACAATGGCATGTTCATCAGTTGGATGTTAAGTCCGCCTTCCTCAAAGGAGAGCTTCACGAGGAAGTCTATGTTACACAGCCTGAAGGATTCATAGTTAAAGGAGAGGAGCACAAGGTCTACAGGCTGAGAAAAGCTCTTTATGGACTGCGGCAAGCGCCTCGGGCTTGGTACAACCGCATAGATACCTTCTATTCAAACAATGGGTATGAAAGAAGCGAGACAGAACCAACCTTGTACAGCAAGAGCCAAGGTAATGATCTACTGGTGATTTGTCTATATGTTGATGATTTTATTTGCATGGGCACTTCACAGGCGATGGTTCAGGAGTTTAAACACAAGATGAGTGATCTTGGCTTGCTTCAATACTTCCTTGGTTTGGAGGTTAAACAAGACAAGGAAGGCATCTTTGTGTTCCAAGGAAGGTATGCTCAAGATCCACTTAGAAAATTTAATATGATGCATTGCAACAGTGTGGACACACCAATAAATGCAAGAGAAAAGCTTCAAGTGAATGATGGTACAGAGAAGGTTGATGCAATGGTGTACAGAAGTCTTGTTGGTGGATTGTTATATTTGACCCACACTAGACCTGATATTTCATACTCAGTTGGTGTTATTTCAAGGTTTATGAGCTCTCCTTCAAGGCAGCATATGGGAGCCGCAAAGAGAATTCTCAGATATGTTGCTGGGACTCAAGACTATGGGATCATGTATAGGTGTGTGCCAAATTTCAAGTTACAAGGCTACACATACAGTGATTGGGCTGGATCAATTGAGGATAGAAAGAGCAAAGATTGCCGTTGAGGAGTGTGTTCTTGTTGGGATTGAGTGCGATCACATGGAGTTCAAAGAAGCGGAAGTTGTGGCTCTCTCAACATGAGGCGAGTATATAGTTGCAAGCAGTGTGGCTCAGGAGACTTTTATCAGATTTCAAACAAGTCCAGGGAGGACCAACACAAATTTTGTGTGACAACAAGTCAACTATCACCATTGCTAATTAGAATCCCACTCTCCATGGCAGGACTAAAGACATAGACCTTCGATATCACTTTATTAGAGGTCTAATTGCAGATGCACAGATTACTTTGGATCACTGCAGTACAGAGGAACAAGTAGCTGATATATTTACAAAAGGGTTATCAGTTCAGAAGCATGTTTATCTATGCTCCCTACTTGCAGTATGCAGTTATGAATCAAGGGGGAGTGTTGGATATGATTCGGATTATGTTAGTTTATGTTTTAGATAAGGTTTGTTACCTAGTTATTAGATAATAGATAAGTTCATGTTTATGTTTAGATAAGGTTGTTATCTAGTTTTAGATAAACTATGTTTTATATTTTAGTTTGAGTCTAAGTAGTACTTTGTTAGCCTCTATATACATCTCCATGAATAAAGTTTATAGTTGTCCTCCAAAATAGCTTCTTCCTCTCCATTACTTTCTCCAATACTTTCTTCTTGTTTTCCTATTGGCTTCCCCAACACAAATGTTTCTTGGCCTCAAAGGCTAGCACTATTCTGTCCACCAACTGATTGTGTCTTCCAACCTGAGGTCCAGAGCTCTTCAAAGGATCATGGTCTTTAGAGGCCAGACACTTTCCTTTATCATAGGAGGAGATGAGGCCCGGATCTGTGCTAATCTCCAATTGAGCATTATTTGGTGTATTTTGTCGTCGAACTTCATCACAATCCCGTCCACTCCTTGCTCTAACTTCAGGATGGTAAGGAATCACCGCCCTGTTGGTGTTGAGCCCGGCTCCATCTTTATCCCTGTCCCTGCTTCTCTCCCTTCTACTCTGCCGATTAGTATTGGCAAGAGGCGGCCACTCCTTACCCCCCTTCTGAGAATCAAGGTATAAGTTAGGGTTGCCTCGGGATTGGTGCCCGCGTTGCCGATCACGAACCCTCCACGACCTCCACGCGTGGGCCTCCCTCGAGCTTCTGGCCCCACTTGCCGGTCAGTGGTCAACACAACGGGTCTTCGGTCACTGGTCTCTACCCAGCTGTTTGGTGGCGGACCACGGCCTCTTCCTCTTCCCCGACGGTGGCCAGCTATTTTCCAGGTGCCTGATTCCTCCTCAGAGGTTAAAGCACTATTCTCTTGACCTTGTACCTCTGGGATCGTCGGAACAAAGGTACCCTGGCCCTCCATTGAAGTCTGCATCGGCTGAGATTGCGATGAAGATCCTGGATCCTAGGTCATTCCATGAGCTCCAGCCGACGAGCTTTGTGGTATCATCTTGCTGGCGCTGACCGTGTGGCCAATGCGACCACAACGGAAACACATAAACGAGATTCTCTCGTAAATCAGAGCCACCAACGTTTCTTCATCTCCTTCTCCTACCCAAATTCCTCTCTGTAACGGCTGTGAGAGGTCAAGCTCCACACAAAGATGAGCAAATTTCGACCTTCCCAACTCTGAAGATAGGTCATCCACCTCAAGTGTGTGCTTGTCTATCTTCAACACCGGACCTAGTAGCGTTCCCAAACTTTCCAGGCCATCCGCTTCCCAGAACTCCATCTGCAGGTGATGGAATTGTATCCACACGGTGGCGGTGTCCAACTTCTCGAAGGCCTGCTGGAAGTTCTCCCTCCACGACATGAGTTGTAACACCATTCCTCCGATGGTCCAAGGCCCCTCCCACATTGCCTTCTCCAACATCTCAGCGTACTGGCATCGTATATAATAGAAGCCATTAGGGAGGTCCGAAATAGAGAAGCTACCAAACTCTCCCTAGAGGTTGTTCAACGCCGATCGGACTTGGTCAAGGGGCAGAGCTCGACCAAGGAATTTGCCATAGAGGACGGTTTGCATGCGGATTCTCATTCTCTGTTTGTACTCCTCATCGGGGACGAAGCGAGGATGGACAAGCTTCTTCAACTTCTCGAAATTTTCCTTAGAATTTATCGTTTCTTCACCAAATGTTTTCGGGTTTTGCTTTCCAGAGATCCTATGGGCAAAGGACTTTCCACTCTGGACCTTGCTTCCCAAGCCTCTGACCCCACCCGCCATCTCAAGTGGGGCAAAGATGAAGGGACGACCGTGTTCCCCTGAAAGTCGCTCAAAATCGTAAGAGAGCTTAGAGAAAACTAGCCGTTATTGCTTGGAAAAGAGAAAGTTACCAGGTTGTAGTTAGTAGTCCCATAGTTGATATGGATATAATTCGTTCTACTCCTGTTATGGAGCAAGATGTAGTTGAAGCTCATGTAGATATTGTGTGATTGCAATGATTCATTAAGGAAAATTTATCGCCAATTTCATTTTTTAGAACCCTATAGTTTCATTATAAAACATTGAATTAAATTACAAGATTTTAAGTGGAGTTTACATTTTGTCACACCTGGCAACATAGCCCTTTAGAAAAGACAGAGAAGTAATCTCATAGTATAGTCATTATCTACCTATTCTCTTCTTATCACATGGAGAGGCCTTGGAGGGTTTGGCTGGACAAGAACTTGAAATTTGGCAACATGGAAGAAAAAAGTTTTGAATTTTCTTTGTGGGCCTCAAGAAAATGTGGAATTGGGAAAAGACACACGTGGTTTTTACCAAAAGGAATGAATGATTTAGAAATAAAATTAAAGATGATGTGTTGTGTTTGCCATCTTGGAGAAAAGGTTTTGAATTTTCTTAGTGGGCCTCAAGAAAATGTGGAATTGGAAAAGTACGCGAGTGGCTTTTACAAAATTAGAGAGTTTAAAGATGATGTTGTATGATGTGGCACTTCAACTACCCTTTTGAAGTCAAGAGTCCAAGTCTCTTTAGTGGATTGTTTTTATTAAATATAAACAAGTCACTAAAAATATATTATAAATTTAATTTGAACCCTCAACTTTTCTTTGTAACAAAGAATGAGCTAATTATTTTTTCTTATAAAAATTAATTAAATCTGCTAGTAGACTTGATTACACAAATGATCAGTAAAATACGACCCTCTACGATAAAAATATTAAATTTTAATAATTAAAATATTTTTTAAAAAAATTACATGTGTGAAAAATAGCACTTTTATACTTGTTGATCACTTCATTTCAAAACTTAAAATAAATAAATAATACTCAATGTTACACAAAAAATTATAACTCATAAAGTGAAGCGATAATCTTTCAAATTACAAGGACAGGAAATTATGGCATATATCCTATATATCCTAGTTCTCTGGAACAATTGTCTTTGACATTGTTTTTTTCTCAAGAAAAATCTCATGATAAATGATGTTTTAGAAAATAGGTAAGTTTTTTATTTATCCTTGCCAGCGGATATCATTGCTTAGTGTTGATGCCAAAGCTATTATCGCCACGCTTAGGCCATTTTTTGCGTGATCGATCTGACTCTCGGCCCAGCGGTTAGAATTTATAGTTGATGTGGGCGCTTACTTCTGCCTCTGAGCGAGGGAGTGTGAAGAGTATCATAAAAACTCAGCTCGGAATTATTGGAATCACCCAATCAGTGAGCCTATAAAGAAAGGCGAGGGCGGTGATCGGAATTTGGGCCTTTCTGGCCGGATTCAAATCGATGCTTAAGTCAAAAACTTGTGTAAAACTTGAATCGAGAATCTTAATTTTAGGCTTTTGTGTGTTGAGTTTTTCGGATTCCCTTTTCTTCTATTGGTGTTCTCTTTTTATAGCACCTTAGAGGCGGTTCAGGAAAGGTGGTGGAGTAAGGCGGTGGGTTAGGTAAATATCTCTTAAGGCGGTAGGAAGGCGGTAGGAAAATATCTGCCTACTATAGCAAGTGGATAAGGCTCACTCACTGTAGAGGCGTTAGATGTTTCTCTAGCTCTTTCTCTCTATCCTACACCTTTTACGAGAGGGTTGTTACAATTAAGCCGGACTTTGTTAGGTAGGATTGAATCCTTACGCTTATTCTTAGAAATGGAATTGTACAAAGATGGTGATATTGTTATGTAGCCAAAGGAACAAGTGGTCCTTTAGCTTAGTGACACCTGTCTCTACCAAATATATCCGTAACACTAGTCCCTCCCCTAGTGTACTTGTTCGAAAAATCTAAGTGAGGGGTGAGCTAAACGCACGTTTCGCTTGGTTCGAGAACAAGTATCATCCTTAGTTGGCATGTCTATGTAGGCGTGGGCTCTGTATACAGTTGCTTACCTAAAGGACACATGTTTTAATAGGCGACCGACGTTTACTGTGTTGTCTTTGCTGTTATCGAGGTAGATTTTGGCTCCGGGATTCTCGCCTATAGTGTTGATGGGCTCTCCTATTTAAGGGCTTGTATGGATAAGGTGTTTGATCAGAAAACTTGCACCCTTGTATTCTTGTATCATGGCTCAACGTCTGTCCTTTTACAAGTTTTTCACTTTTTCTCAATGCTCTCGCCGTTTGCGAATTCCCAGTTCTTTTTATGAGCACTTATCGGAACTAAGGACTGGGGTAATCCACCTAGTAAGTCCAAACGGCTGTGTATGGCCGTCTATTTTGTTGATTGACAGGGGGGTAGGTGAAATGAGTATAGACGCGGGGTGGGAAGCTTTTCATGTTGACCATGATGTGGAGGCGGGAGACCTCTTAATTTTTACTTACGCAGGGGGTATGCGCTTCGAGGTTGAGGTGTTTGGAGACGACTCCTGCCGTAGAGAGGTGGGTCCTCACCTCCGTCCCCGTGCCGAACCAAGCTCCCCTAGTGGCAACGAGGATAGCGACGGCTGCGGAAGCCCGTGTATCTCCTCCGAGTCTTATCCGAGCTTTCCTTCGGACGGGTCCGCAGACGTTTAGTTAGGATAATCCGTTCGGAAATATAGTTTGGATAATCCGTTCGGAAATATGTTTTAGGGTTTGTTATATCGCTTTATTTACGTCCGTCATGTGTAACTTGAATAAATGACGTTTTGTCGTTTTGTTTTTAAATCCTTTGGCATTTTTATGGCTTTTGTTGATGATCCTATGTTGGAGTGTGCGCTTTGTCTTTGTGCTGATGCATGTGCTCGCCTTCTATCGCTGCACCGGCTCTACCTTCCATGTAACGCTTCTTGTTCCCTAAAACGACACGTGTCTCCTCTACTATTTAGCATTGAAAGGGGGATAGTGGCGCGATATGTGCGGCGTGTGCGTTTTGTCAACGTTATGATGGGCGATGGGGCGTGATTTTCCATGTGTGTCAGGCGGCGCTTGGTATTGCTGACATGTACAAAATTTTGAATTGTTCGAGGAGGTGTATGATGGTTGTTTGAACGGTTCAGATTTGTGGGCCTTTGGTTCAAGGGTTCAGATCGGAACATAACCTTAAGATCTAACGGCTAGGGATTCATTGCCTTTGTATATAAGGGGAACCGTACAGGCAGCAAAAGATTGCTTCGAAAATCGAGTCCTCTTCTCCAGATTTCTTCTTCTCCGGCGAGCTCTGGTTTAGTGCCTTTTCTCTTTATCTCTTTCCTTCTCTAAGGTAATGGCTAGCGCTACTTCTTCTTCCTCTAGTTCTTCTCATGAGCCCTTGATTCCCTTTTCGTCCAACCCTACTGTTTCTGTTGTAATTCCGGCGATCCCGGGTGAACTTGGAGGCGTTCCAGTTCAGGGTTCGCGGGTTCATCCTGCCTCTAGGGCAACGGGTAGGGGGTCTGATACATTCATAAGTCTTCTCGGACAGTCGGAGGTAGATAGCCTGGTAGCTAAGTATGAGATAAACCTCTCACTGTTTGAGGTTAGGGTTCCCTGTTCTGGGGAAAGGGCAAGTTCTCCCAGGGAAGGGGAGATAGCTATCTATCAAGATGCGCTATTAGGTGGCCTTAGACTTCCTTTCTCTGATTTTGCTAAGGCAGTACTAGAGGAGTATCATTTGTGTCCTTCTCAGTTGGCTCCGAATTCTTGGAGACTACTGAACGGTTTTGTTATTGTTTTCAAGCATTACGGAGTAAATCCGACCGTCCGTTGGTTCCGTATGCTTTTTAGTTTATGTCTAGAGTCTAATGCCGATTGGTATTACTTCTCGGCTCGTCCTGGGAGGAAATTTTTAGGGAAGGTTCCTTCTTCTATCAAGCGATGGAAGAGCAAATTTTTCTTTGTTAAAAGTAAGTCCGAGTGGGATGTCCGAACAAAGTGGGAGGTTCCCCGAACGGACATTGCTTGTGAGGAAATGACGAATGAAGAGGGGGTTCTTCTTAAGTCGATGACAGGGTTGTCCAAAGTGTACATGGATGAGTTCTTGACAAAGGAAAACCTTGTTAAATGTGGTTTAATAGTGTCCACCGGTAGGAATTATTCGTGTACCTTACTAGGCTGACTTTTAACTATAGATACTAATTTTTTAACACTTGTTTTGTAGAAAATCCGATGGAGGACGAGGACCTGAGCTATGTTAAGGGTCTTTTGGCCTCTTCGAGGCTGAGGATTCACGATCCTTGCCTCATTAGTGGAAGAAGAAAGAGGTGGTACTTGGCCAGGGGGCTGATACCTCCAAGGAGGAAAGAAAAAAGAGGAAGAGAAAGGGTAAAGGCGACTCCAATGCAGGGTCCTCACGGGAGAGGAGGACCAAGAGAAAGAATTCCGAGGACGTATCGGGTCCCGGAATTGTAGAAGAATTATTGGGGGCGCCTCAGGAAGAGGTTTGTGCGGCGGAAGAGACCCGCCCGATGTTGTCCCCAATTTTCGAGGGTCCTTCTTCCAGCCGACCGGAGGATATCCTTCTTACAGAGGTGAGAATTTCTATTTTCTATAGGTGTGTTTCATTTATAACTTTTTCACTTAGGTTTTATTTCGCAGGTGGAGCTAGGGGAAGCGGCCTTCGCGGATAAATTACGAGTGGCGGATTCCGTTTTAAAGGGATCTGCTACTAAGCAGAAGGAGTTATCTTCTGAGGATACTCCTTTTCGTGATGCCACATCCGTAAAGGATGTTTTAATAGCCATGCGGCTGCGGTTTCTCTACAAAACTTCATATTTTGGAAGGGGAAGATGCCACTTACCAATTATTCCGCTCGCCATCTGTAAGGGTTGCTCTCATATTTCCCTTTATTTCTAAATTTGGTATATTTTTATGAGCGTTTTGTTATTTCATAGACCGCGCAATGGGCGGATCGGGTTGGTGCTCTTTGCCAAGAAGATTTGGCCAAGATGGAAATGAATAGGGCAGATATCGCTCAGTTGAGCTCTAGGGTGGCGGCCTTGGAAGAGAAGGAGAAAAAACAGTATGACGCTATCCAGGCCCTTGAGCGAGACAATGAGCCGGCCGCAATGACTATCGCCCTAGAGAAGGAGAAGAAACGATCCTAGCGGCTCGATTATCTATTTCCAAGGGTTCTCTTCTCGATCAGCGAGGAGAATATCAAAGGGCTACAAGATGAATCCAGTAGTTTGAAGAAGGAACTCCAATCTACTCAAGAGGAGCGAGCCGCTGTTCGATGGGATCTAAAGCTAAAGACTGCTGAGCTTACCGCCGTTCAAGCTGAGTTGGCGGAAATAAAGGGGGAGCGTGATACACTTAAGGCAGATTTGGCTTCCCGTTTGAAAGCTCCTAAGTCCGACTCGCAAGAAATTAAGGATTTAATAGAACGAGCGGACAATTTAGAGAAGGAGGTTGCCCGGCTTAGGGCGAAAGTTAAAGATGGGGCCACTGCATTATATCTACGTGGTACAACAAGTGGGCCATCATATTCCTCCCGAGGAGGTTTTGTCTATGGGGTCGGGCTTTGGAGTCTTGAAGAAATTTACGGAGCTCAAAGAGCAACAAGTTATCAAGACCCCGGAGGCTCCTGTCTCTGTTCCTTTGATTGTCCCTGCTCCTTCGGAACCCTCTACCCAAGCTCCTTTAGAAGTAGGCGGTCGCCCTGAGGGCCCTAGCTCTTAGGATGTTTTTCTTTTATGAATGTTCTTGTAACTTTTTAATCACTTGGAATGTAATTTCTATGCATATGAATGAAACGCAAACCTTTATTTTGATGAAGATTTATTTCCGAGTGATGGTTATCCTTAACCATATAAGAAATTCACTTGAGAGGTATTTTCCGAAGTCTTTTGTAAACTTCTTCTTTCTTCCCTCTTCTTTAAGACGCTTCGTAACGAGTCCTTAGTCCAATCGTGGGACTTTAAGTTGTTGAATGAGGTACTCGTCTTCATAAATGAGATTGTTGCCTCATATTTCGATCGGGATTTTTGCCCTTTTTTTTTTTTTTGGATAAGAGTTGTCGTTTATCCCCGCAGGATAATTCCGACTCGTTTTCCAAGAATGGGAATTTCACCACATTTTTGTAGGATGGGAATTTCGCCGCATCTTAGTAGGATGGGAATTTCACCGCATCTTAATAGGATGGGAATTTCACCGCATCTTAATGAAAGAGACTTGAGCTTTATTCCGTGAAGTTTAAGAGACAGCTACAGAATTTACTGGTAGTAGCGTCGTAGATGTTCAGCATGGAATGGACGCTTGAGTGTTTTTCCGTCCATATTTACTAGATAATAGGTGCTTGCTCGGACGATTCTTTGTACGACGTAAGGGCCTTCCCAGTTAGGAGTTAGCTTCCCCGTTCGGCTTTTATTTCCACGAAACTCATTTTCTCGTAGGACTAAATCGCCGATTTGGAAGAAGACTCTCTTTACCCTTGTGTCATAGAACCTTTTTACCCTCTGGCGATAGATGGCTCCTCTCGTTTCCGCAGCTTCTCTTCGTTCTTCAAGTAGATCAAGCTCCGCTCGGAGTTTTTTCTCATTCTCTTCTGAGGAGAACGTTTGCTGTGTCCGCAAAGTAGGCATCCCTATTTCTGCAGGGATGACAGCCTCTGCCCCATAAGTGAGGGAGAATGGGGTCTCTCCGGTAGGGGTTCTTGTTGTTGTCCTATAGGCCCAAAGGGCGCTCGGAATTTCCTCTACCCAGTTAGTCCCGTTTCTGAATACTCGTGTTTTCAGCGTTTGAAGCAGGGTGCGGTTTGTCACTTCTACTTGGCCGTTGGCTTGGGGATGTGTTACAGATGTTAATCTGGATTCAATTCCGAGTTCTGAGCAGAAGCTTTGGAAGGCTTTGTTATCAAACTGTCGTCCATTATCAGAAATGAAGGCGACGGGAATTCCGAATCGGCAGATAACCGCTCGCCATAAGAATCCCTGACAGGCTTTCTCCGTGATCTTGGCCAAGGGTTCAACTTCCACCCATTTAGTGAAGTAGTCAATGGCGACTATTAGAAACTTCATTTGTCTGACTGAAGTGGGGAATGGCCCTAGGAGATCGACTCCCCAGATGGCAAATGGTCGAGGGCTAATGATGGGTGGACTATCTGACCGGATTTCTTCATGCCTTCGGACTTCGCCAGATCCTTCGGGATTATTTGGGACTCCCTGTTCTCGAATTCGTTTTGATCTTCTGGTAGTGGTCATTTGGCCTTTCGTAAAGGTCCCCGGACGGCGCCAAGCTATTGATGCCAAAAGCGGGTCCACGCCACGCTTAGGTCACCAAGCCTCGTGATCTGGTCTCAGCTCTCGACCAACGGTTAGAATTTATAGTTGATGTGGACGCTTACTTCTGCCTACGAACAGGGAGTGTGAAGAGTATCATAAAAACTCCGCTCGGAATTATTGGAATCACCCAATCGGCGAGCCTGTAAGAAAAGGAGAGGACGGTGATCGGAATTGGGCCTTTCTGCCCGGATTCAGCTCCGATGCTTAAGTCAGAAAACTTGACAGAAAACTTGAATCGAGAATCTTAATTTTAGGCTTTTGTGCGTTGAGTTTTTCGGATCCCCTTTTCTTCTATTGGTGTTCTCTTTTTATAGCACCTTAGAGGCGGTTCAGGAAAGGCGGTGGAGTAAGGCGGTGGGTTAGGTAAATATCTCTTAAGGCGTTAGGAAGGCGGTAGGGAAATATCTGCCTACTGTAGCAAGTGGATAAGGCTCACTCACTGTAGAGGCGTTAGATGTTTCTCTAGCTCTTTCTCTCTATCCTACACCTTTTACGAGAGGGTTGTTACAATTCCGACGGACTTGTTCGTAGGATTGAATCCTTACGCCATTTGGCCTAGAAATGGAATTGCAGCATGGTGATATTGTTATGTGTAGCCAAAGGAACAAGTGGTTTAAATTTTTAGTGACACCTCGCCTCTACCAAATATATCCGTAACACTTAGCATCAGATAAAAAATAAATTTTAATACACGTACCTATTATGCCTTAATGATAATTATAAGATTCAACCTGCGTATAACAATAGCTTTCATAGAAAATGTTCTCGTCTCAGCGTCTTGTTCTCAAAATTCCTAAAATCCTCCTATCTGCAGGAAGTGAACTGACTGCAAATATTTTGCTGCTTTCAGGCGTACCTTTCGAATTGCGATCTCTCAAATGAATCAACGTGACACCTTTCTCTCACTGCTTAATTCATGCCATATTTCAATCCAATTACTATCATTACTATCATTATTATTCCTGGTTTCTCCCAGTCTATCAGCAGAGCTTCTATACCAGTTTTGCGGAAGCACTGGCAACTACACAGCCAACAGCACCTATGAATCCAACCTCAACGCACTGCTCCCCTCCCTGGCCTCCAATGGCTCCGATCCAGGCTTCTACAAGGACACACTGGGCAGAGTCCCCGACCAGGTCTACGCCCTCAGTCTCTGCCGAGGTGACGTCAACGCCAGCGTGTGCCGGAGCTGCCTCGACCTCGCCAGGCAAGACGCCATTCAGCTCTGCCCCTACAAAAAGGCCGCCACCATTTATTACGACTACTGCTTCCTCCGTTACTCGAACCAGGACTTCCTTAACTATACCGACAACTCCGATGTCTTCTACATTCGGAACGCTCAGAACACAACAGAATGGGATCCATTCAACAAGATCGTGAGCGAGCAGATAGATAGAACATTCAAGTGGGCGACATACAACTCGTCCAGAAGGTTTGCCACTGGGGAGGCTTACTTCAACCTAGACTATCCCAAGATATACGCGTTGGCACAGTGTACTGCAGATTTTGCAGGGGACCAGTGTTATAATTGTTTAAGTGGCATTGTGTCAATTAAACAGAATATCTTAGGGAAGCAAGGAGGGAGAGTTCTTGGTGCAAGATGCAATTTTAGGTACGAGATATATAAGTTTTATGAAGGCAAGTCTATAGTACAATTGGCATCGTCTGATGTTGGAAGTATTGTGCCGATCTCTCCTTCGTCTCCAACTCCATCTGGGAAGAAGAAGGGTAAGACAACCAAGTCTAATTATCAGTTTTTTTTTTTTTTTTTTAAAATAAATAATAAAAGTCAATATCATGCAAGTCCAGGAATTTGCGTTTTTAATATTTGGTGGAAATTGCTATTCAAGCATTTACTACATATTGAACGGTTCGGGGGGCTGTCAGGGTACATACAGTCTTTCGTGAAGAGTAATTTAGATTTTTTTAAATTCTTCTTAACGATCACACCACTTCTGGGTCCCATGCCTCTCGCACGGATCAACAAGGTCGTGATGTCTCGGTAGTCGTTGCTGATTTTTCTTTGAGTACAAGTAACGCTCGGAATCTCAAGACTCCTTTGTTTCATACAGTACTTCACAAGATCTCCCAAAACTTGTCTAGCTAGCATGGCACTAGAAGAATCAAAGCTTGTCCCCCTGCTCTTCATCGGAGCTTATCTCCTGCTCTTCTTCACCGTCAAAACCTATTCCCAAAATAGCCCCATTTTCAAAGAATGCTCCCCTGACACTAACTACTCTGACCCGAGCTTCCAAGAGCCACCTCGACCTTCTCCTATCCAACCTCACCTCCACCGCCCCCAAGTCGCCCTCTCTCTATTCCAACGCCTCCGTGCACGCCGTCTACGGTCTGGCCCAGTGCCGCCCAGACGCATCCATCTCCACCTGCACCGAGTGCCTCAGTCGCTCGACGGATTCGTTCGCGACACTCTGCCCTGCCGGCCGCTCGGCGGCCGTCCCGCTTCGACCTCTGCATTCTCCGCTACTCCGACCAACCCTTCTTCTCCGTGATGGACACCTCCTTTAGGACGCTCATCGGCCAGAGCGCCTCCCGTCCTATCCTCTTGGTCGAGGAGCTGCGAAAGCTGATAAACAAAACAAAGTCGCAGGCCTCAGAGAGCGCGCTGAGATTTGCAACCGAGGAGATGAATCTCTCTTATCCCTACGTTGCTTCTGCAAAGGCGGATTGCACCCGCGACCTATCCGCCGTCGATTGCACAGTTTGTCTCGCTCAAGCGATTGGGTTTTTGCTTAGTGATAATAACTTTAACAATACGCTATTAGCGCGGCAGGTTGTAGGCTTGAGTTGCATCGTGGGGTACAACGTCCGAAATTCATCGCTGCCCCCAACGCAAACAACGACTCCTGTCAGCACAGAAACCGACGGTAAATGATAATTTCGGAATAGAAGCGCCACCAAAGTCTCTGCCACTGTTTAATTTAATCCCACCCTATTCATTGCTTGATTAGTCAATTTTGTCGTCCATAGGAAACTCTAGTTTTTTAATCCCTTTGTCATTTCCACAGGAAGTAGTGACCCTACGACAACAATAGTTCTCTCAATTGTTCTTCCGGTGATTGGTTCAGTTCTGCTCCTCTCTACCATTTACTTGTATTTTCAAAGGAGGCGAACAGTAAAGAAGATGGTATTTTTACCAGAAGTTGAAGATGAAACAGAGTTTGCAAGTGGAGAATCAAGATTGTTTGATTTAAATGATCTCAAAGAGGCAACTGATAACTTTTCTGATGCTAATATGCTTGGAGAGGGTGGATTTGGTCCTGTTTACAAGGTTGGCTCCAACACTGGAACACTTGGTTAATTTATTTGACTGAATTCTTTGATTAATCCTGTCAGTTTATGATGCATGCAGGGAGCGTTAAAGGATGGACAAGAAATAGCCGTGAAAAGACTTTCCAGAACATCAGGGCAAGGGCTGTTAGAGTTGAGAAATGAGGTGATTTTTGTTGCTAAGCTTCAGCACAGAAATCTTGTGAGGCTGCTGGGTTGTTGTCTCGAGGAGAAGGAGAAGCTCCTTGTGTACGAGTACCTTCCTAACACCAGCCTTGACAAATTTTTATTTGGTATGCTCCGTCTTCTACATTCTTAATCATACTTATAGGTTTGCTGTATCCGCCAACAAGTAATTTAATTGGTACACTTGCATGAAATAGACCCCATCAAAAGTCAGCAACTGGACTGGAGTAAGAGGTACCAAATAATAGTAGGCATTAGCAAAGGGCTTCTTTACCTTCATGAAGATTCACGCCTGAGGATTATTCACAGAGATCTTAAAGCAAGTAATATTTTGTTAGATGGAGATATGAACCCTAAAATTTCAGACTTCGGCCTTGCCAAGCATTTTGGGGTCAATAGAAACACATGGAAACACCGGTCGTGTTGCTGGGACATAGTGAGTTCGAATCCGCTTCATTGCATCTTTTGAATGAAATTTTTGAACTTTATAAATAAATAAATAAATTTATGGTTAGTGAATTTAAATACATGTCATTTTATCTTTTTGATGAAATCTTGAGTGAACAACAAACTCATAATTACCTTCTTGATATCATGCAGTGGATACATGGCCCCAGAATATGCTCTTCATGGAGAATTTTCGACAAAATCAGATGTTTTTAGTTATGGTGTGTTAGTATTGGAAATTGTGACTGGTCGGAAGAACACTAGCTTTCAAAGATCTAGGCCTGCTGTTAGCCTCCTCAACCATGTAAGTTTTTATATATCTGCGCTCTTGTTTTTTATTTTTTATTTTTTTGATGAAATGGTATTTTTTTTTATGAAATGGATAAACTACAGTTTATTTATTAATTAACTTAAAGTTCATTACATTGCTCATGCAACGAAAAATAAAAATACATCATTCATATTAGCATTCTCCCCATGCTTGAGATGTTGCCTTCTCTTTTCTCCTTGTCGTACCTCAACGCACCTTCTCATGTTGTGCCCTGGGGTGGTGGTGGTGAGTTGTCTTCGAATGCATCACCGCCCTCATCATCCCACCCTGGCGTGTCAAAAGTGAATTCGAGGTTAAGCTTCATGAGATTCCCTGCCGCTTCCAGTTTGAGCCGCTTATCCAAAAGAGCTGCATCCAACCAAGAGATTGTGAAGAAAGAAATATCGCAAACAATTCTTAAACAAACGCGTTGTTTGTCTTGGAAACATCGTATATTTCTTTCACCACAAATGCCCCAGGTGATTGGGATAATGACAAGATCCCATCCTCCCCTTAGGGTATTGTCCACCCTATAGGATTCAGCCTTCGATCCTCATAGAGCATGCATATTGATTCCTCTTGTTCGTAGGCCGAACAAATTCCCGAAGTGACTCCATATTTGCATTATGAAGGGGCATGAGGTCAATAGGTGTGTCACGGATTCTTCTTCCGTTTCACACGGATAATATCTTGTGCGTTCTCCTCTCCAGTTCCTCTTATGCAAGTTGTCGAGGATGAGAATCCAATCTTCTTTTGCCAACTATGCAAATAGTTTAACATTGAGGGGGTAGGGTTGTTTCCAAAACAAGTTCTTTGGAACACTCTAGAGCCGACCGTCAATTCTAAATGGTATAGTGATTTCACCGTGAATGCTCTGTTTGGTGTGAGTTTCCATTCCCTCGTGTCAGTCGCGGAAGGGGTTGGGTTGTTATTCAAGATTTCCTGCTTTATTAGCTCAAAGCCTTCCTGTTTATTGTTCTCGAGAGGTCCCAGCTTTAGTATCGACTTGCCCCTCTGTAGTTTGATTCTTGCTTGCTGGATGGTTAGATGATGCTTGATAGATAATTCTTGTAGTCCAGGATAGATGTTGCATAGCAAATATCCCTCCCGCTAATTGTCAATCCATAGATTCGTAGATTCACCTATCCCTAGTTTGATCCGCATATTTTCCATTGTCGGCGGGGCTTCCCGGTAAATACCTTTCCAAAAGGTGGATACCCGCCCCGGCGTTGGCTTGTGGGGTCGATATATCCTTTACTAGAATAGGCTTCTTGGAAGATCTTCTGGCAAATTCTTTCGCTATCCGTGAGGATCCTCCACCACAGCTTCCCCAACAGGGCCCCATTAAATGTTTGGAGGTTCAGGATTCCCTATCCTCCATTTTTTTTTAGGCCTACATAATCTGTCCCAGTTGACGAGGTGGTAAGACCGTGTTTCTTTATCCACTCCCCTTCATAGGAACTCTTTCTAATGGTGTTGATTTTTTAGATCACACATTCTGGGAGGCGGTAAGCTGACATCCAGTGAATTGGAATTGTGTAGATAAGTGAGTTCAAAATTGTGAGTCGCCCCCCTAATGACAATAGCTTCCCCTTCGAAGACCCCATTCTCCCCATGATCTTCTCCATAAGGATATTCTAGTCTTCCCTTCTCGGACGGCCTCCAGACAACGGTACCCTCAAATAACTTATTGGAAGGCTAGCTCTTGCACAGTTTAGCACTTGTACAAGGTCCTAGATATGTTGTTTCGGAGCCTTACTGGAATAATGACACTTTTTGTATAATTGATCTTTAGCCCCGATAATCCTTCGAATAGGTAGAAAATGAGTTTCAGGATTTTGGCCTCCGATATTTCCCCTGTACATAATACCAGGATGTCATCAACATATTGTAGTGATGTGGTGGTATTCTCCCCATTCGGGATTTCCCTATAGATGTTTGACCGAATAGCTTTTGAGAGCATCGTGGGTAGTACATCCATGGCTAGAACAAAGAGTAGCGGGGATAGAGGGGTACCCTTTCTTAATCATCTCCTGCTCCTAATATATCCTGCCGGCGCACCATTGATGAGGAACTTCACTTTAGAGGTAGTTAGTAGTGACCGTATTCATATAACCCATTTAGCTCCGAATCCTCTAGCTTGGAGAATTTTCATAAGGTGATCTCAATCTACCGTGTCAAAGGCTTTCTCCAAGTCGATCTGTCACGCCCCGAACCCGACCCGGGCCCGGGTACGCGAACAAACGCCGCGTACTTATAGGGTTGCCCCCACAAATACGCAAGGCAGGAAATCAGAATAACATGCTAAAGACATAGTATAATCCATAAAACGAAATCAAATTCTAACATATCAACTATTCAACTTAGATACAAATTAAGATCTTAGTTTGATACAATGACTCATATTAGACTCAGTGCCGGCTAAACAATAAACTATCACTTCGATCATCAAGTTTGTACCCCTCCAAGTCCACTATGTTGACTACTGACCTGTTCCTGTACACTGAAACAGTGGGAGTTGTGAGCTAAAACTAGCTCAGTGAGAGACATACATCACACTAGGGTTAAATATAGAAAATAACATATGTATACATATATATAACAGAACGAAAACAATATACATGCTGGTCTATGCGCATATTAATCACATCAAAAGGTCTCATGCCAGTCAAAGATAATCAAGATGAGATGCTACCGGATCTCAACACTTTCATTCACAAACACGAGTAAATCACAATATTAGAAACATGACTGGCATATCAAAACAACTATATCAATTACACCTAGTCCGTATGCACCCAATCTCAACAGCACTAATCTTACTCTCATATCAAAATCACTTAACTTAGCCCGCAGGCTGCACACAAAAAATAGGCATATCTCAACCGGTGCACACGTAACATAGATGTAGATCGATATACGAAATATGCAAAGTTAGCTCTACTATGAGCAAATACACATACATACTGAAAGTAATGATTTCAGAATCCATCGATAAAAACACGACAAAACATCAAACAATCAAATTAAAATACTGGAGTTCATCTGCAGTCAACTCACCTGGCAATCTCCCTAGTGCTTAATCCTTGTTGGACCTTCCTTCTCCTATTACTTGGATTGTTTCTCACTAAAGAGAACAAAGAGATCCTTTAACTTCTCTCACCAAATTGTATATGAATTCCCTTATTATGTCTCTCCTTATATAGAGGGGAGTGTCCTAGTCTCACTCTAACTAGATAGAGATAAATCACAAATATCTAATAATTATCTCTATTCGATAAGTTGTCATCCAATTCAAATTCGACCTTCGAACCTAATCAAGACAAAACTTAAATTTAAGATAGAGATCAATCATAAACAATCTATAATTGTCTCTACAAGATAAATCCTTAATCCAATCCAAAATCAAACATTGAATCATAATCCAATTGTAATTCATAATTATAAACAAACTATAATTATCTCTATGAGATAAATCCTTATCCAACTCAAACTCAAAGATTGAATTATAATCCAATGGTAATTCATAGTCATAAACAAACTATAATTATCTCTACGAGATAAATCTTAATCTAATTCAAACTCAAACATTAAATCATAATCAAATTAAAATCCATACTTGGATAGAGATCAATTATAATTATTTTAATGAGATAAGTCTAATTTAATCTCAAATATAATATCTTACTCAAATTAAAAGTCAAATTTGAGATAAAGATAAATCATAATTATTTTATAATTCTCTATTTTATCTCATGTTAATCCCTACAAGGTTAATCCAAGTCAAGTTGCATGATAAATTGGACCATGTTGGTTTAATCACATTGAATCACCATTATAAAATTTTAATTAGGTCCTCGAACTAATAGTTAATTACAAACAATCACTTCACACTTTCATTCTAGTAACTATTTTTGTATAGGTTCTGGGTGGGTTATTACACGATCTTGATGAGGGTCCCAACACCGTCACCTATCCTCATCTTATGGATTAATTCCTCGGCTGCAATAATGTTGTCGTGTATCATCTTGTCTTGGATGAATGCAGTTTGGGAGTCATCCACTAGGTTCCCTAGGACTCCCTTAAGTCGATTAATTGAGGAACTTTGGAGATAATCTTGATGGAACAATTTATCAAGTTGATGGTCTCAGTAGTTTTGTATGGCCTCCGGGGACTCATTTTTCATGATCAGGAGGATGTGTGCTCAATTTATATGTTCTAGGTTGGCAATCCCCTGGAAGAAGTCGTCAAAGAGTCTCAGAATGTCTTCCTTTATGATATTCTACCCTTGTTGGTAGAAAATCATAGGGAAGTTATTAGGCCCTGGAGCTTTGTCTGCCCCTAACTCTCTAAAAGCTGTTCTGATTTCACCCTCCTGAAAAGGTTGATCCAGATGATCCAGATTCACTCTCCTTTTGTGTTCAAACAAACGATCCCAGGAGGTTTTGAACCTCATCTCTCATTCGGTCCCAAACAAAGCAGTGAAATGTCTGGTGATGGCCTTAGTGATTCTTGTTAGGTCAGTATGGTTGAGTCTTCAACTTGAAGTTGATTAATCCTGTTTGTATTCCTCTTTTGACTGGCGATGGTATGGAAAAATTTTGTGTTATGGTCCCCTTGTTGTAGCCCGTTGACCCTAGACCATTGTCTCCAGTACAAGCTTCCTCCTCTGAGATAATCCGGTCATATTCTCCCATGTGTGCAATTTGCTGTTTTGATTCTTCCCTTGAGAGGTATCTGGTTTCTTTGTAAGTGTCTAGTTTTTTGATGGCCATAAGTATGTCCCTCTTCCTTTCGCTTTTCTAGTTGAGAGTTTTCTTCTTCCATCAAATCAGCTTGTCTTTTGTGAGTTTTAGTTTTTTAGCCAGGATGTAGGCTCCATTACTTGTCAGTGTGTGTCCTTGCCAATCCAAGCTGATCATCTCCCAGAAACCCTCTTCCTTACCCCACTCCCTGTTGAAACGAAAAGGGGATGAGTGAGGGTGTGCACTCCACAATCTAGATATAATGGGGCGTGGTCTAACCTTACTCTGAGCAGCGCGGTTTGCCATATGCATGGGAACTCAATGACCCTTTTAGTGGAAAGTACGAATCTGTCTAGCCTGGCATAGGCCGGTGATTCACCCATTGGTCCATGTGTACCTTCCCCCCAGGAGGGAGGCTTAACAAGAAGGAGATCTTGTATCATCCTCTCAAAGTCCTCCCTCTCCCTGATCCCATGGGAGGAAGAGGTGGCCTCTCCCATTCTTCGTGTAGTACTAAAGTCCCCACAAAGTAACAATGGACCATCCCATCTTCCCCTGATTTCTCTGAGTTCATTCTAGCAGAGTATTTTCAAGGCCAGGTTGTATGGAGCGTAGACCGTTGTAATCATTCTTGAGATTTCCAGGTTTGATTTGTTAGTCAAGATGACCGTGATGACGAATTGATCTCAGGTCGCACTATGGAGGTTGTATTTAGAGCTACTCTAGCCAATACAGCATCCTCCTCTTGTATCCGCAGCCAGAAGTTCCACCCATTTGTTGAACAGAGTTCCTCCGATGGTTCGCCTGATGTTATTGCTTATATTACCTAGCTTAGTTTCCTGCAGGCAACATATATCTACTTTGTGAAGGAAGAGGAGGTCCCAGACTAGGTAGCGTTTCTTCCATTTACCCAGTCCTCATACATTCCAGGAGATGACTTTCATTAAAAACTTGTGTGGGCCCGGTTTTCCTATATAAGGGTTGCAGAAAATCCTAGTTGATTTTCGCCATTCCCTTCCCCGCTCCTTCTCCGTCCTTCGTATATGTTGGACGTAGGAGATCTTGTGTTCTTCAGAGGGACTAAGGTCGATCCCTACCATCCGTGTATTATCCAGGAATTCCCTATCTGACCAACCACCAAGTGTTAGGGTAACATGGGTAAGGGGATGATCATTACCTTTCATTTGAGGCTTTCGTCTGGAGGTAATCCTTCCTTCTCGAGTCTTTCGGCCATTGGCTTCCGGATCCTTCTACTTCAACGGATAGCTTCCTTGGGTGGTGCCAGTGTTGCTTTGTACTTGTGCTGGTACTCTATTCCTTCTTTGCTAGCGAATCCTCTATGCCTTCCTCCCTAACCACTTGCCCTACCGATGCATTTCCTGCTATTATGTCTTCCCATACTGAATTTGCTATGAAGTTCCAAGACCCATGTATTAATCTCCAAGAGTGGTTGGATAGGTCTATGTCTGGTTGTGAGCCATGGATAGTAGGCTCTTTTCCTTTTAGCTTGTTAGGACTCTGTAGTGATCCTCCGGGTTGGATGGTGGATAGATATATATCTTGTGGTCCTCCAGGTGATGGGTTTTCCTCCCGGTTGGGTTCCTTGTTACCCTCTTCATGGTCATATAATGGGCTTACTATGTGCGCTGGGCCTTCCATATTCAGTGGTTCTCTCCTAAATGGTTCAGTCGAGGGGCTTGAAGGAATGTTTTTTCTAGTTCATCTCGTGTGGACTCGTCATTGGGGGCATCAGATTGCTTACTTTCTTCCTATCCAAATTGGGATTTCCACATCCTTTCAAATTCGAGTTCAATTTCTCTTCCCAAGTTAGGGTCCAAGTAATCTTCATCTATGTCATCATCTACCAAATTTTGTTTTGCTTTTTCAGACTCTGAGTAAGTGATAATTGGTTTGGTTAGATTGTTATTAGAATTCTCATTAGATGTAAATACAGGATTTCCATGATATTTGTTTGTTTGCCATGTGGCAGCATCGCTGCTTCCTTCGTGATGAGAAGAGATCTGATCGACAGCTTCAATAACTTATAAAGCATTTTATTTGTTGCATATAGGCTTCAATAACCTTCAGACTCTGTGCTTGTTATGGTTTCTATCTTATAAAGCATTTATTTGTTACATACATAGGTATGGCGGCACTGGAACGAAGGGAGGGCATTGGAGTTAAGGGATCATGTTCTTGACAATAACTTCATTGAAGAACAAATGTCAAGATGCATCCACATTGGATTACTTTGTGTCCAGGAGGATCCAATAAAAAGACCCAAAATGGCTTCGATTGTTCATATGCTCAGTAGTTACTCTTTTCCACTTCCAACACCTTGTTTACCAGCTTTCCTCAATTTCAGTAGCATGTTCAACGAGTGGGATGAGATTTTGAACGAGGATGTGTGTCGTTATTCGTTGAATAGCCAATGCACCGATGGATATAGTGGGAGCACCAGGTTGATCTCTACAAATGAAGTCTCTATCTCTCAAATGGAACCACGGTAGTAGTGAGTTTACATATGGTATCTGTTTATAAGATATTAGTTTATATATATATATATATATAAAGGAATCCTTCTGTTGACCTCTCCTGTTTTTGAGAGAGACTTTTTTTTGTGTGTGTGAAACAGTGAAAGTTACTTCTATAAAAAATTTATATTAAGTAAATTATATCCTGCTAAACTGATTCACAGCGGAATGATAAATGAGGTAAAATATCCTTATTTTCTATTTGATTCAAGTAATTTAAAAGCTGCACAATTGGGGGCAGCTCTCTGCAATGATCTAATTATCTAGAAGCTGTTAGTATTCTTACTGAAAATAATCTAAATTAATCTAAGGTGCCACAGGAATCATGTATCCCGTCAATAGCTTTTCAATCTAAATTATTTTTATATTTTTAATTTATATATATAATTTTAACTCCAAGCACTAAGATCATTTTTATTCTTTAATCAATAAATTTGATTTATTTATTTTCATATAAGAAATATTGACAGGGTCTACATTTTTAAGTATAAATTTGTGGCCTAATACCCAATTTAGTCACTCTATTGTACCGAATCGACCTTTTTGGTCTCTCTAATATAATTTGATACTTTTTGGTCGCTCTATTTCTCCGATTGAGAAATGTCAGTTAACTTATCTAAGTCTTTTTGAATTAAAGCTCACGTATCTTTTAGAACTTTTTTTGAATTCATATCACGTATATGCTTTTAGGGATTGGATTTTTCTGATCGTGAAATTAGAAGACTAAAAGGCTCAATTTATAATGAGGGACTAAAATAGTGATTGGCTCAAAGATAATAGAGACTAAATAGTGATAAACCTTAAATTTGCATTTGACACAAAAGGTTGATATTTTACTATAGCAACAGGAACAGGAATGAAGATATTATGAAGTAATAACAGTCAAAGTCTAATGCCAACAAACAAGTGCATAAGTCTTACTCAATGGGGGAATTTGTTCTATTAACTATTAAGGAACAAAAATTGGTCCTTGAACTGGGCGGAGCTATGTCGGAGCTACGGTGGCTCTACGGCAGTGGCGTAATTTACGGAGAGCAGATGCGTGAAGGGAAGGATGGTGAGAACCTGGAAACATATTCCCACATCGATGATGGTTTGAACTCTTACTAACGAACTTGAATAGTTGGGTTGTCTACTTGCAGGTTTGGCAGCATTGGAGTGAAGGGATGGCATTACAATTGAAAGATGAAAGACTAGGTGATGACTTCCAGGCAGAACAGTTGCTGAGATACATCAACATTGGCTTGCTCTGCATCCAGGAACTGAGCCCAGTGAGAGACCAAACATGGCTTTGGTGGTTCTTGTTGGGGTAGAATACAACCAATTCCACCTCCATGGAAGCACGGACACACACTCAACAATGTTCTAATACCTGTCAAAGATTAATTTCCAAGCACATGCATAATCTAAGGCAAGAGATCAAGGAAAAAAAAACTCACAAACCACGACAAATGATATATGTGCAGTTTGGCAACATGCCCATGTCACCATGGGGACGGGGAATAGGGTATCTACTATAAGCAATTCTTCGATGGCTTGAATGCACCCTCAAGCCTCGCCTCAAAAAGGAAATCTCATATAAGGACTACAAAACACAAAGAAAGATGCTAAACAAAAACAAGCTCACTCCTCACTTCACTTGTTCAAAGGATTAAACCAAATTCCTAGAGCTTCCAAGCCAATCTCAAACCTTCCTTCAAGTGTTGCTCAAAGCCCTCTTAAGATCTATTCACCTCTCATTCAACAACTTACTTTTCAAACGAGCAAAATAGATCTTCAATCCCTAGCAGGCGGCTTTTTGTGCGGCTATGCTGCGGGCGTGTTGCTTAAATGCCTTTCGTGCTCCCGGCCATGTTGCTTCAGTTGGCAGAGAATTATACAGAGAATCGCATGATCATTAGCACGCCTGTGCTCCCGGGCGTGTTTCTTCAGCACGCTCATGCTCCCGGACATGTTGCTTCAGCACGCTTATGCTCCCGGCCATGTTGCTTCAGCTCACATAGAATTATATAGAGAGTTGCACGGTCATCAGCACGCCCGTGCTCCCGGTCGTGTTGCTTCAGCACTCTCGTGCAACTGGTCATGTTGCTTCAACTCTGCAGACATAGAATTATCTGAGAAGGTTACGGTCATCAAGAAAACCCCATGTACTCGGGCATATTGCTTCCAAAGATGCCCATGCTTTGCGAATTCTGCTGCCGCGGTAAATTCTATTGCAAACTCACCATTCTCCACCTCATTCCTCATTTGATGCCCAAATGTAGAACGAACAAGCTACAAACAATCCTGAACAATACAAACAAGTTAGCACATCTCCACCGCACTCATATTGACGATTCCCAACCCCAAAATTCCCCTCAATTACATGGGCCAATATTAAGCAAGTTCAAGCAATGTTAAAACTTGCTTCTTCGTACTACTTTGGTGAAAATATCTGCAAGGTTATCACTTGTGTGCACCTTCAATATAGAAATACACCCTTCCTCTATTACATCCCTCATGAAGTGATACCAGACATCGATATGCTTGTTACGAGCATGGTGAACCTGATTCTTAACCAAGTGAATGGAACTCTGGCTATCACACCCCAAGTCCACTGCATTCGGCTCTATCCCTAAATCATCTAGCAAACCCATAACCACAAAGCTTCTTTCACTCGTTTTGCCATGACCATAATCTCAGCCTCTGTGGTAAATAGTACAACTATGGCTTGTAGCATCGATTGCCAACTAACTAGAACACTAAGCACCCTAAACACATAACCAGAAGTTGATCGCCGTTTGTCTAGATCACTTACATAATCTGAGTTCACAAATCTACTTAACTAACATGATCCTCTACCAAGACACAAACCCATGTCAGTGGTACCCTTCAAGTACCTCAGTACCCATTTCACTACTTCCCAGTGAGGTTTTCCCGGATTTGCCATAAATTTGCTAACCACACTAACTACCTGTGAGATGTCGGGGTATGTACAGATGATGCAGGAGGATCCGAGCTAGCCGTGATGGTGTGGTTGATTAGTTAGCCATAAATTTGGCTACTGGTGCCGGAATCGGTGTGTTTGACCCCAATCCGAAATCTCGTTTAGACGCACATGATAGGTCCGGCATGCTACACTTTCGGCCGGATCTCGAGTCTTCGATTCCAAATTTTGATGTTATCCCCTCCAATATTTCGTTTTTAGATATTTTTTTTACTACTTTTAGTAATTATTAGTCTATCGAATTAGGAAATGATTTTAGTCCGATTTGATCTAGGATTTTGGATAACTTTTTGGTTTGTTTGAAGTTTAAGTTTGGATAAGTTTGAATTTTGGATAACTATTTGTTGTTTTTGGCTATTTAACTTGGCTTGTGGGTTAGTTTTCAAGGGGGCTTAGATTTTAATAAAATTCTTTGAAATTCAGAGATTTTCTTATCTATTTGGTGACTCTCTTGGCGTCTTCTTTGGCAATCCAGAGGTTACCACTCGCTCACGGGATAATAGTTATCCAATCGAGCATCAACAGACCATCACGTACATCAAGCTGCCTACTACGCAAGCGAAAGGAACTAGAGACATTTGCTCCTTTTCTTCAGCTGTAGTAGGAGATGACTGACTAGAGAGTTTGAAATGTGGGGCTAACTGAGCCACTACTGGATTAGCATCTTGCATCCCAAACCGTGATATTGCCCTCTCAAGATAACCCTTTTGATGTAGGAATAACATAGGACTTGATGTTTCCCTTTTGATCTCCATACCAAGAATCTTCTTAGCAGCGCCTATGTCCTTCATCTTAAACTCTTTACCAAGTTGAGACCTTAATTTATCTATCTCTATCTTACTCTTACAAGCAATGAGCATGTCATCTAGATACAACTGGAGATAGATAAATTCACCACCACGAAGTGGACGAAAGTAAACACAACAATTGTATTTGCTTCTTGAGTAACCATACTTGAGCATAAAAGAATCAAAGCGCTTGTAGCACTGTCGAGGTAATTGCTTTAGACCATATAGTGATTTCTTCAAGCGGCAAACCTAATTTTCTTTACCCTCAATTTTGTACCCCTCGGGTTGATGCATATAAATTTCTTCATCCAAATCACCATGCAAGAAGGTTGTCATTACATCAAGTTGTTCCAGATCAAGGTCACCATGAGCTACCAAACTCAATAACACACGAATTGAAGTATGCTTCACTACTGGAGAAAAAATCTCATTGTAGTTCACCCCTTCTTTCTATGCAAATCCCTTTGCCACTAGTCTTGCCTTGTACCTTATACTACCTGACTTGGAGAAATCTTCCTTCTTCTTGTGCACCCACTTACAATCTATAACATGCTTACCCATAGGCAATGGGACAACTTCCAATATTTGGCTTTTTCAAAAATACTCCATCTCTTTCTCCATTGCAACCAATTAACCATCTCTTGCTATTTGTATCTCGAATAGCTTGCTTGAAGGTGACTGGCTCATCAAACTCCACTGAGAGTGTATTCTTAACCAAATTTGCCTACCCATAGTGTCTTAGAGGTTTATATGACCCAAACTTCTAAACCTATTTGATTTTTCTCTTTGGTCTAGTGGTAGCCAAAG
This sequence comes from Dioscorea zingiberensis, assembly GCA_026586065.1. Lineage (NCBI taxonomy): Eukaryota > Viridiplantae > Streptophyta > Magnoliopsida > Dioscoreales > Dioscoreaceae > Dioscorea > Dioscorea zingiberensis. Next base: position 69,378,866 of record CM048819.1, on the reverse strand, counting down.
ATGTTGAGTACTGCTACAGTAGTGCTTGTGCATCATCTTGTTGAACCTCCTCATGTTCAAGCTCAACATCATCCTCATCATGAGTACCTTTATGAGCTTCCTCTTGAACATGACTAGGATCTGGTTGGTCTTCAAATCCATCAATCTCCACCACTTGAGTTTCAGTAGTCAACTCATCACCATCAAAGGGCATCATAGCCTTTAGCAAAGCTAACATGGAGTTTTCATCAAAAGTAACATCCCTACTGATTATGAACTTTGAATCTTCTAAGCACCAAAGGCGATAGCCTTTCACACCCTTTGTATACCCCAAAAAAATTGCCTTCTTGGCTCTAAGATCAAGCTTATGCTCCTTGACATGATAATAAGCTGTGCAACCAAAAATTCTAAGCATATTATAATTTGCATGTTCTCTTGACCACCGCCTATAGGGCGTATAACCATAAAATATAGAATGTGGAGTTCTGTTCACTATGTAGCATGTTGCTGCAACTAATTCTGCCCACTATTCTCTGCCCAAACCAGAATTGGATAGCATATATCTGACTCTCTTAAGTAGTATATGGTTCAATCTCTCTGTGACCTCTTTCTGTTGTGGTGTTTCTCTGACTATCCAGTGTCGAACAATACCTCTTGTTTACAGAATTCCTTGAAGACACCCTCTGTATATATATATATATATATATATATATATATATATATATATATATATATATATATATATATACTCTATACCATTATCAGACCTAATTGTCTTCAACTTTCATTCGGTTCTATTCTTAACCAATGCTCTCCACTGCTTGAATGTATAACATACTTCGTTCTTATGCTTAAGAAAATACACCCAATCATATCTCAAATAGTCACTAACAAATGAGACAAAATATCTGGAACCCCTTTTGAAGCAATCTTGGTCGGCCCCCATATGTCCGTATGCACATAGTCTAATAGCCCTATGCTCTTGTGTTTGCTTGTGGCGAACTTGACTCGGTGTGTCTTTCCATACACACAATGCTTGCAAAAATCCATGCAAAGTTTCTTCATGTTTTTCAATAAGCCTTCCTTTCCAAGTAGAGTTAGACCCTTTTCTGACGTATGCCCAAGGCGCATGTGCCAAAGTTTCATGCAGTTTGATGGGTTACTGCTTCCATAGATCCCCACTTCTGTATTATCTGTAACTGTCATACCCAACAGTTCAAATAAAGAGTTCCATAAAATGAGTTTGGCCTGGATAGCTTCCCCATGACCCTCTACTAGCAAGGCTGGGAATTTATCAGGCAGGATATACTTCAACTATTTGAGGATCTTTTCCAGGGAGGGCAAATTTGGAAAGACTGAATTGGGCACACATTCTACTCATCCCAAAGAACAACACTCCAATGACCATTAGGGATTATAGACCCTTTAGTCTACTAAATTGCTTAATAACAATCATCACCAAAGTCTTTGCAAAGAAACTAAGGGGCGTCATTGGGGAGTTTTTAGATGACTCACAAACAACTTTCATCAAGGAAGATTGATTCACGACAACATTATGGTTTCTGAGGAGCTCATCCAAAAATGAAATATAATACTCACAATGGGACGCTCATCAAGATGGACTTTGAAAAAGTTTTTGACATAGTGGACTGGAACTTCCTCTGGAAGTGTTACAAGCAAGAGGTTTTGAATGTAAATGTGTGGGATAGATCCGATCCCTACTACAGAGCTCCAAGGCCAGAACTCCTAGTAAATGGAGTACCAACGGGATACATTCGACATAGGAGAGGCCTATGCCAGAGGGATCCTCTCTCGCCCCTCCTCTCCACCCTACCCATGGATGTACTATCTATGATGTTCAAGGAGGCGTCCTGGGCAAACATATACAATGGAATCTGTATCGGAACCAGCAGGAGTGACGACATTATGAACCTCCAATACACGAATGATCTATAAGTCTTCTACACAGGAGGCCTACCCAAGTTGCAGATCTTGAAGTTAATTTTCTACCTTTTTGAGGATATGTCCGGCCTCCGCATAAACTATACCAATAGTGCAATCATCCCCCTGAAGGCATTAGGGTACACGTCCAATGACATAGCACACATCATGAACTGCCCAATCTTTGCCCTCCCTATAAGATACCTAGGTATCCCAATCACCGGAGGAAGGCCAAAGAAAGAGGATTGGCTAGGCCTCATAGCGAACCTATAAACCAGGCCCACCTCTTGGAAAGGGAAATTACTATTAGGGGACGTGTCACACTCATCAACTCAGTGTTCTCCTCAATTCCAGTGCACTTGATGTCTATTTACTGTCTTCCTAAATGGGTAATAACCTGAATCGACGCTCTACAGAGGAATTTTCTCTGGAAAGGGCCGAACATCGAAGGTTAGCCATACCCCCTTGTTAACTGGCAGAAACTTTGTCAACCAAAGGAACAGGGAGGCTGGGGAATCCTGAACATCAGAGCTTTGAATGAAGCCTTCTTAGGGAAATGATGGTGGAGGTTCCTCACAGATGAAGCTAGCGCATGCCTCAAGATTATCAAAGACACCTATTTTAAGAGATCTTTCTTTGATGCATACAAGAGTCCACCAAGACAGGCCTCCTACTTCTGGAAAGGGATATGCAAGGAACAAGTAGCTACCCTCCATAATATCATCTCTCACCTAGAGGAAGGCCAAACAACCAACATGTGGTTTGACAACTGGGTCCAAGGACAATCCCCATGGAATCTGTTTCCATTGTTACAACCCTTGATTAGGAAAAGATCCACGTCCATCAAGGAGGCCCGGAGGTCCCAACAAAGGAGGATCCTGCTTCTTAAACCAGGACCACTATCACTAGAGGAAACATAGGCATACGACATGCTCAAACAACCCCTAACAATCCTTCAAGGGACCGCGCGCGGCCGGGGGGGTGGGGGTGTTGCACAAACGTAATTGGAGTTGTACCCGCACTATAAGTTACTTTTGTGACTCGGTTGAGGAAACAATTGCACACCTTGCCATTACATGCCCATTTGCACAAATCATATGGGAGTTTTACCGGATCCTTTACGGGCTGAACTCCCCCCTAGCCTCCATGCACGAAGTACCGCTTCCCTCTCTAGCAAAGTCCACAAGACTTTGAGGAGAGGGTGAGAGCGCTAACAATGATGGCATTCATCCGAACCTATGACTCTGAGGAGGAACAGACGATGTTTCTAAGAAAAACAACACGTTTTCTTACAAATTATTCGCGACACTAACTTCCTTTTATTGTCACAGTTTATTGCAACCCATACATCCAGGAAGCCAAAATTGGAAGTAGCATAAGCCTTGGTCAAAAGAAGTCTCCAATTCCGGGGTTTACTACACCACTATCCGCTGTGAGGAGGGAGGAGATACGACGGGAATAGCGGGAGCTCTCAACACACTAGAGGCCCTTGTTCTACGTTTTACTTATATAATAGGAGTGAATCACCAATGAGGCAGGGCTTTGCCGCTCCAATTTTCGTCCCTTCAAAATGAGGCTACTCCTTCCCTTTTATAAGCATCAAATCCTGGGAAACTTGGGTACCAAGTTTAGCCCACTTGGCCACTTGCATGCCACCCAGCTATTTTTCCTTCCAGAGGCTTCTAGATGCCAGTTGGATGCATTCCAGTTGTTCATCATTCTAGAAGGCGAGTTGGGCTTCTCGGGGCCTTCTCATTTTGCATGACTGATTGTAGTACTAAAATTCCGAATAGAATGATCTGGATAGAATTCCGAGTAAAGGGTGTTTCACAAATGATCACGAACAAAAAAGTGCTTCAGCGAATCAATAAAATTTATTAGGTCGAGCGAGAAAGTGCTTCACGAATCCAAGTAGGATTCCGTGAACTGAGCAGAATGTTCTAAATGGCTTCGGATCCGGGCCGAGTAGGACTTCGGATTGAATATAACTATGTGGATTCACAGAGAAATGAGTACAATTCTAGTAGGAATAGTCCGGGGTCCTTCCGTGGATAATTGTAAAACGCCAATTGCCCTTCTAATACTTTCATCCCTATCATAATAAAATAATTTTACTAAGTTAAATAGCCATCCTACTCATCCTAGCTGCATATAATACAATTGTGAAGTTCATCAATGTCTTTTTCATAATTTATTTAAAGATATTTGGAAGACTTGGTATATAATGATAAATAAATTTATATATCTATATTAAAAAAGATTTGCATGAAAATATCTACAAATTTAAAATAGTAAATATAAGAATCAAAATAGAGCAATTATAAACATATTCACACTGATCTTTTTCTAAATATATAAATGTCCACTTAGGGGGCAGTTTCTTCTTAATTTTGTTTAATTTTTGACCTTTCAAAGATATCATTGTAGGAAGAAAAGTCATCATCCTGTAACTCTTCTTCCTATGATAAGAAAAGACACCAACTGCTCATCAAATTCAAGCAGTTTGTTTCCGTCCTTTGTTCTGAGAGACATGTCTCTTCTAGATGACAGTCCAAAGGCTCTCAATTACTCCATCTCACTCTTCAACAAAGGCCTCATCGCAACCTTATTATTACTGATGTTATTCCTGGTTTCTCCCTGTCTATCAGAACCTGTATACACGGTATGCGGCAACACCGGCAATTACACAGCCAATAGCAGCTATGAGTCCAACCTGGGCACACTCCTAACTTCTCTCTCCTCCAATGGCTCCATTCGGGGCTTCTTCAACGACACAATGGGCAGTCTTGCTGACAAAGTCTATGGTCTCGTCCTCTGTCGCGGCGACACCAACACCAGCATGTGCCGGAGCTGCCTCGCAGTCGCCAAGCGAGACATCCTCCAGCTCTGCCCCTACAACAAGAACGCCACCATTTGGTACGACTACTGCATCCTCTGTTATTCTAATCAGAACTTTTTATTGTCAGCCAACAATCCTTAAATCAACTACATCTGGAACCCCGAGAACATAACCGAACTGGCGCCGTTCAACAAGATCATCAGCAAGGTGATGGATAGTATATTCAAGTGGGCGGCATACAACTCGTCCGGAAAGTTTGCCACCGGAGAAGCCTACTTCAACATGAACTTCACCAAGATATACGGGTTGGCACAGTGTACCCCAGATTTGTCCGAGGACCAGTGCTATGGATGCTTGCATGAGATCGTCGTGAGTACGTCCTATTACGAAGGGAAGCGAGGATGGAGAGCACTTGGAATAAGATGCAATCTGAGATTCGAGGTGTATCCATTCTTCGAAGGCAAGTCTTCAGTACAGTTGGCATACTCTCAACAAGTCCCTGCACCTGTATCCCCTACACCTGCAGGTATTCCAGTGAAAAAAAAGGGGCAATTCGCCAAAATGGCCATGGTCTATTTATTTATTTATTTATTTGTTTATTTGGCCCTAGGTCGAATATATTTGCCAAAATAGCGCAGGCTACTTGCGTCCGGCAACCAAGCTATTTGGGGATGCTAAACGCCTTTCAAACGCCGATCATTTGAAAGATGATGTTAGAGCTAATCGGCTTTCAAATCTTAGATTAGCTCAACCTAACAGGGAAGAGGACTGCTTTCAAAATTTAATCGGCCTTTCAAATGCGATTAGCTCCATAGAAGGCTCTTTTTCATGGAGTATGGAATAATCGGTCTTTCAAATACCCGATTAAGCTAATCGCCTTTCAAAGTTTTCGCATCCAAAGCAGTGGTTCTTGGCTACTTGTGATTCAGTATTTTAAGAAATATATTCAACCTAAGGTCAAAAAAATAAATAAATAAATGGACCAGGGCCATTTTGGCAAATGGTCATCATCACAACTTTTCTTTCTTTACTATTTTTCTTTTTTGAAAAATAATAGAGATTAATATTAGAAGATGAATGCACGTCTACTTTTCTTATATCAATCAACCTTCAACGTGTGACTGGGTCTCACGTTTGCGTTGAACGCGAAGATTAGAATAAGCAAACGGTTAGCAATTAGAATAAGCAAACGATTGTTTTCTTTGAGAAAACCTCCCTGGCCACCGATGGTGCCTGAAACTCGACCAGCGGGCCAACTCCATGTTAGAGCTCTCATCCTGCTTGTCTTTGCAGCCATAACCTGTGCCCAAAATGACCCCATTCTCTTCCATTGCTCCCCTGACACCAACCACACTGACCAGAGCTTCAAGAGCAACCTCGACCTCCTCCTATCAAACCTCATCACCACCGCCCCCAACTCCTCCTCTCTCTACTCCAACGCCTCCATGCATAGCGTCTATGGTATGGCCCAGTGCCCCCCCGACGGGTCCCCCTCCTCATGCGCCGACTGCCTTGGCCGCTTAAACACTTCATTAGCGACCTTGTGCCCCATCGGCCGCTCCGCGGCCGTCCGGCTAGAGCTCTGCCTCCTCCGATACTCCGACCACACCTTCTTCTCCGAACTGGACGTCACCTCTTTCAAGATCCTCACCGGCCAGAGCGCCTCCCAACCGACCTTCTCCCGCGAGGAGCTGTTCAACTTGATGAACAACACCAGGTCGAAAACCATAGAGAGCAAGCTAAGATTCGGGAGGGTGGAAGCGAAGTTCTCCGATCCTTACGTCGCCTCCGCGAGTGCTGAGTGCACCCGCGACCTATCCACCGTTGATTGCACTGTTTGTCTCGATCAAGCGATTGGGATGTTACTGAATGATTATAATAATAGGCTATTAGGTCTCCAAGTCGTTGGTTTGAGTTGCATCGTCGGGTACAACGTTCAATTCACCTCTGGAACTGACGGTAACTAACGATGTTTTAGCCTTTTTAGGAATCTAATCAAGCTCCACAAAGTCAACACACTGTTCAGTTTAATATTTAATTTAATAGATTAAAGAACTTTATTATTCATAAGGACCACAAGTTTTTAATCTCTTCTATATCCATCGTTTATGCAGGCAGCGTTGACCATACGACAAAACTTGTTCTTGTAATTGTTCTTCCAGTAATTGCCTTGGTTGTACTCCTCTCTGGCATTTATATATATTTACTTAGGAAGCGAACAGTAAAGAAAATGGTATTTTTACCAGAAGTTGAAGATGAAACAGAGTTTGCGAGAGGAGAATCCAGATTGTTTGGTTTAAATGATCTCAAAGATGCAACTGGTAACTTTTCTGATGCTAATATGCTTGGAGAAGGTGGATTTGGTCCTGTTTACAAGGTTAGCTCCAATGTAAGACTATATACATATGGATTCTAAGTTCTAACTGTATGTCTTAATTTGTTTGTGATGCCTGCAGGGATCATTGAAATGTGGGCAAGAAATAGCCGTGAAAAGACTCTCTAGAACATCAGGGCAAGGGTTCTTGGAGTTGAGAAATGAGGTGATTTTTGTTGCTAAGCTTCAGCACAGGAACTTGGTAAGGCTGTTGGGCTGTTGTCTTGAGGAGAAGGAGAAGCTCCTTGTGTATGAGTACCTTCCTAACACCCGCCTTGACAAATTTTTATTTGGTATGCTCCATCTTCTACATTCTTGCTTAGTAGATTTATCTTTTTTTTTTAATTATTATTTTAATTTTTGAAGTCTCCCTAAACTCTAAAAACTGAACAAAACAATCATAACTCTAATTTAATTTTTTTTAATATAATTTAAAATGATGTGATGGTGATTAGAGAGAAGAAATAATGAAGCATTATATTTTCATATAATTTTAATTTGGATTAAAATATTTCATAAAAATATAAATACTCATGAAACTCTGTGGGGTCATTTGCTTGTTTGAATCTATGAAGAAATGATTTTCTCTGCTTGCGTGAATAGACCCAATCAAAATTCACCAATTGGACTGGAGTAGGAGGTACAAGATAATACAAGGCATTAGCAAGGGGCTTCTTTACCTTCATGAAGATTCACGCCTAAGGATTATCCACAGAGATCTTAAAGCAAGTAATATTTTGTTAGATGGCGATATGAACCCCAAAATTTCAGACTTCGGCCTTGCAAAGCATTTCGGTGTCAATGAAACACATGGAAACACCAACCGTATTGCTGGAACATAGTGAGTTTGAACATCAATTTATCCTCTTAGTAAAATGGTTATGGAAAAACTAACTTAATGACAAAAAGAGAAAAAAGAAACGTGAATGTTATGCTTGTTCTGCAGTGGGTACATGGCTCCAGAATATGCCATTCACGGAGAATTCTCAACAAAATCAGATGCTTTTAGTTATGGTGTGTTGGTCTTGGAGATTGTGACCGGTCGGAAGAACAGAGGCTTCCAAAGAGGATCTAAGCCTGTTGATAACCTTCTCAGTCATGTAAGTTTCCCCATATCTGTGATCATGTGATTTTAGGTTTTATCTGATCAAAGTTTTTCTATTTCTTTAATTTACAGGTATGGAAGCATTGGAATGAAGGGAGGGCATTGGAGTTGAGGGACCAAAGTCTGAGTAATAGATTCATAGAGGAACAAATGTTGAGATGTATCCACATTGGATTACTTTGTGTCCAGGAGGATCCAACAAAGAGACCCAACATGGCATCGGTTGTTCACATGCTAAGTAGTGACTCCAGTCCTCTTCCAACACCCTCTACACCAGCTTTCCTCAATCTAAGTAGCATGCTCAATGAGTCTGTTGAGCTCTCAGGGGATGTGTGTCTTGATTTGGGGAGTAGCGAACGCAGCAGTGAATATACAGGGAATCCCAGGATGGTCTCTGTAAATGGAGTGTCCATCTCTCAAATGGAACCACGGTAGTAGTGAGTTTATGGATCCATGTCTCTTTGTTAAGATACATTTTGCTGAACTAATTATTGGACATGAGAATGATAATTAGAAGCTTTATTTGCTACTTGTCAAGTGGAATTCAAAACCTGCACGTTTGGGTTGGCTAATTGTTATTGTTTAAAAGTAATTGGGATTTGTATTGAAAATAATCAAAGTTATTATAGGCTCCATGTAAATCAGTTTATCCATGTAATTTATGGATGCTTTCAGTAAAATATATAATGAAACATGTGTGGGTAGGTTGTGTTTCTAATCATTTTTATTTTTTGTTTCAAATGAAGAGTTCTGTAAAATGAATCTAGTACAACACCAAATACATGAGGTATGCATCACTCCCAAGTATACATACTCAATATAATTTGAACTAATACTTGAATAATAATACTCAACAGGGAGGACGACATTGCCACACTTTAGTATGTGGATGACTTACTGGTCTTCTGCATAGGTGACCTTTCCCACTTCAGAACAATGAAACTTATCTTCTACCTCTTCGAAAGGCTTTCGGGTTTGAGAATCAATTTTCACAAAAACACAATTAGCACCTATGAATCCAACCTCTTGTCACTGCTCCCCTCCCTAGCCTAAAATGGCTCCGATCAAGGCTTCTACAAGGACACATTGGGCAGAGTCCCCGACCAGGTCTACGCCCTCAGTCTCTGTCGCGGTGATATCAATGCCGACTTGGCCGGAGCTCCTCGACCTCACCAGGCAAGACTCCCATCAGCTCTGCGCCTACAACAAGGTCGCCATCATTTATTACGACAACTGCTTCCTCCGTTACTCGAACCAGGACTTCCTTAACTATACCGACAACTCCGATGTCTTCTACATTCGGAACGCTCAGAACACAACAGAATGGGATCCATTCAACAAGATCGTGAGTGAGTAGATAGATAGAACATTCAAGTGGGCGGCATACTGCCACGCCCCAAACCCTGCTTGGGCTCAAGCACGAGACAACGCCGCATACTTACAAGGTTTCCCCCATAGGTATGCAAGGCACGAAAACAATCTATAAACCTGTTGTAATCATAATTCACATAATACAAAATCCTCAAATAATAATAATAACAAGTCTTATTTATTCTTTAATATACCATAGAATTATTCTTAAATCCAGACAATAACAAAGTTCCTCCAACATCTCAATAATAAAAACTAAAATATTGTTCTTACAATCCAAATCAAAACACTAAATCACTAACATCAAGAGACTCAATACGCCGCCCAGATTATTACGTTCCTTGTAATCTAAGCCTCTTGATCTGAACCTGAAAAATAGTAGAGAGGGGGGTGAGCTAACTAGCCCAGTAAGTATTGATGGTCCCGGGGGCACCCCACCACTTCACACTAGTTGTGATATTGTCCCCTTGGGCCGAAACCCAAGTGGTTTTGTTTTCCGTTTTACCGAAAAGGCCTCACAACAGAGAAAATGGATCAGGCTGGCTGGGCGCCCGACAGCCACTGACCCCATGAGTGGGCCCGCACTCCATCAGTTGTGATATTGTCCACTTGGCCCCAATGGCCAAACCCAAGTGGTTTTCTTCCCGGGGCCCAATACCCCAGAAGGCCTCACAACTATGAAGTGGTAAACCCTATTTAACCCCCTCACTCTTTCCTCTATTCAGCCGATGTGGGACTATGTGGGACTTTGATTGCCCACATCCCAACAATCCTCCCCTCAAACAAAGGACCACATAATTAGCCTCCCCTCAGGCGAAACACTTGCTCCATCGACACCCTTTGCACACCAGGGCCTTCATCGAGAGCCAACTCGCCATACTTGGGTCAGCCTCCCCTCAAGCGAAACGTTATCGACTGCTCAACATCATCATGGGTGCGCTACGCCTTTACGTGGAATCACCGTGAGCCCGGCCGATCACACCGCTATACTTGGAGAACTTTGTTCCGGCTTTTTTTCTCTCTTTGTTTGGCACCGAGGATCTACCTTCCCACATCGCTGGAGAGACCCAGCTCTGATACCAATTGATGGTCTCGGGGGCACCCCACCACTTCACACTAGTTGTGATATTGTCCCCTTGGGCCGAAACCCAAGTGGTTTTGTTTTCCGTTTTACCGAAAAGGCCTCACAACAGAGAAAATGGATCAGGCTGGCTGGGCGCCCGACAGCCACTGACCCCATGAGTGGGCCCGCACTCCATCAGTTGTGATAGTAAGAACCAACAACCTATCTAGCTTAGGGGTGAAATCGGTTCGGTTTGGGTCAGTTTGGACGAATTTCCAAACCAAACCGGTATTTTTCGATTTCAAAAAAATCAAACCAAACTGGACCGAACAGTTTGAAAAATGAAATCAAACCAAACCGGTTCTGTTTGCTGTTCGGTTTGGTTTGAACTACGGTTTGAATGATAAATCATAATTGCATGTCTATTCTCTCATCATATCTCTCCTTATATAGATGAGAGTGTCCTAGTTTCATTCAAATCCATATTCTAGATAAGACAAATCATAAACTTTTTATAATTATCTCTATAATATGAATCTTGATCCAATTCAAATTCAAATATCAAATCATAATCAAATTATGATTATCTCCTTTTATCTCATACCAATCTCTACAAGGTTAACCCAAGTCGGATGATACAATAAATTAGACCATGTTCGTTCAATCGGAGGTTCAAACCGCATTTCTCAAATTTCAAACCGAACCGAACCGAATATTTATCGATTTCAAACCAAACCAAACCAATTTTTTTCCGGTTTTAACGGTTTTGGCGGATTGGTTTGGAGCGGTTTGGGCGGTTTGCCGATTTGGAGTTTTAGCCCTAGTCTAGCTGGATCAAACAGGTTTTAAGTCATCTAATGCAATAAAATTCATATCATGCTCACAAATGATAAATCAATTTTAGGCATGCTCATAATAATGTATATTTTTCAAATTATAAATTTGGGATCACATGCTCAAAAATCATTCAATAGTTCAAAGATTCAAAACTGGACACCATTTTCAAAAATCCAATCATACTAAGTCTACATTATCCCTTATGGCTAGGTATCTAAAGTGTCAACATATAACCCCCGTTGACTTGGTATCGAAATCCCAATGATTACCCCCATTGGGAGGGTGTCGAATTACCAATGTTACCCCCATTGGCGAGGTATCAAATTTCCAATGTTACCCCCATTGGACGGAAATCAAATCATAGTCTGATTGTTCAAAACATTCGAAAACCAAGTAAAACAAATCATTTTGGTGTCCATGCCAAAAGTATTCAAAAAGTTCAAAGTCTAATAAAACATAGGAGTCATACAACATGTGTCCAATCAAAGTTTGTCAAATATACATGTTTAATCCAAGTTGCATACAAAATTAAAGGTCATCGTACATACAAATCATGGTTTTTGTGAAAATACTAGAAGGCGGAAGGAACTTACCTTATTCTCAAAATGCTCTAATCAAAGTTTCTCACTTCTTGTATTCCCCAAATTACACTAAAATAATCAAACAAAAAAAGACATATAGGTTTCTATACTACTTTAATTTCTTTGCACAAATTTCAAAATCACCTATTTTTCCATTCCTTGCTAATTTTTCTGAATTGTCTCCTAATTACAGCTTTTTATTGTAATTTCATAAATTATTTTTCTAGATTTCAGAAATTACTGTAATATTTCACAAATTTATGAAATTACAGAATTTACAGAAATTCCAAAAAAATCAGAAAATCAGAATTTCCAGAAATTCAGCAATTACAGAAATTGCAGAAATTTTTGGATTTTAGATTATTTGTTTATTAATACTGAAATTTTCTGTTTTTCCCATTACCATCAACTAGTTTCAAAGTTTTCAGAATCGTGCAATTCAAAAGCTAAGTGCATATTAATGAATCTTGAGGTATACCGAATCGGCTAGGGAGAAGGAGAACAAATTCCGACACTATTCTATGCTGACGACCTGCTAATCCTCAGCTCAGGGAAGGCAAGCGATTTCAGGACCTTGAAACTCATCTTCTACCTGTTTGAGGAACTATCGAGCCTCAGAATAAACTACAACAAAAGTGCAATTGTACCAATCGGGACTACAAACACCAATGTGAACACCGGCACCGCCATATTAAACTGCCAGGTTAAATCTCTCCCAATAAACTATCTAGGAATTCCACTTGCAGGGAGCCGACCCAAAAAGACAGAATGGGAAAGGCTAATCCAAAAGTACAAAACAAGCTCGCCACATGGAAAGGGAGACTTATGTCAAGGGAGGGACGCATCACGCTCATCAACTCAGCTCTTTCAGCAGTCCCCAATCACTGGATGTCTATGTACAAGCTGCCACTCTGGGTAATTCGCCTAATTGAAGGAATCCGATGAGACTTCCTATGGAGGGGTGCGAACCCGGACTCCAAAGCTTACCGCCTAGTGAAATGGGAAAGACTAACTAGACCTAAAGAACTAGGCGGCTGGGGAATCATCAACCTGAAAATATTCAATGAAGCATTACTTGGCAAGTGGTGGTGGAGACTACTGCGGGGAGAAGCCGGCATCTGTGGTCGGGTCATAGCGCATGCATACTTTCGGGGCAACCAAGTGAACCCGTACAAAAGACCACCCACACGAGCATCCTATTTCTGGAGGGGAATCACCGAACAACGAGACCCCGCCCTAGCTAATCTAATCACCGTTCCAAGAAGGGGTGACTCAACCAGACTCTTGTTTGACAACTGGCTTAATGGGCAGAGCCCCTTTAGGCTATGCCTAGAACTCCAAACCCTGTGGGAAAAGGCAGAGCACACAATCGCAGAAGCTAGGAACCAACTGCAACACGAAAGGCTACTTATCCGCACAGGATCCTTATCACGGGAGGCAACCGACCTGATTCAAAGCATAAAGGATTACCTGAACCAGGACTACTCGGAACAAGCAGACAGAAGACTGTGGAATCTCACCCCAAGCCAAACCTTCACGGTCAAATCGCTATACCAGTTTCGAATCGATGGAGGAATCAGAAGTCCCTTAATGGCCTATTTTTGGAAACAACCATCCCCCCCAAAAGTCAAACTTTTTGTTTGGCTTGCATTCGAAGATAAGCTTCCAACGCTACAAAACCTGGCAAAAAGAAACTGGACAGGGGACCGGATACTATGCTACCTATGTCACGGCGAAGAGGAAACCACTGAGCACCTCCGTCTCCGATGTTAATATTCGACGGAGGTATGGACACACTACGGCGAATTCACCGGAATTGGGACTAACCCCTCAAGGATACAAGATCTCTGGGGCCCCTCACAAACCACAAATCAACTCGAACAAGATCTCCGCATGGGCTGGAGCCTATTGGTGTTGGCTGTCACCTGGACCCTATGGACGGAAAGGAACAAAGAATTTTCACAGATAAACATCGTGTTTACCAGAAGTTGATTCAACAAGCCGACTTCCTTTTCCTCTCGTGGCTCGACAGCGCACATGCCAACAAGCAACTACAGCTCCAACCAATGCGCAACCTCATCAATCATAGCCTTTCCCTCACAAGGGAAACGACCCTGAGCAGACCCCCCGGAAAAGACTTCGAAGATGAGGTGGACCGAGAACACCCCCCCTAGAGAGCCACACTGTCGTAGAGGGGTTGCTTGTAACTACCTGATCCATCAAGGAATCAATTTGTACCAACCCATTTCCTTTAATCAATAAACGAAAGTGGTTTATCCACTATTTCAAAAAAAAAAAAACAAAAAAAGTTCAGAATTCCTACGTATTGAAAATTCCTATATTTTCTCTATATTCCTAATCCCTATCGAAAAAAACTAGATCTGCGATCAAAGGATAAATCCAAACCCTATTCATAACCTTTCGAGAAAATTGACAAATAATAGGGCTACATATGGGACTATTTATACGAAAAGGACGAAACTTATCGGTGAAAACCCGAAAGATAGAGAGGATCTTCTTCTCAGACCGTTCCGCCGCCTTGTTACTTTGCTCCTTTGAGTAACAACGGCGGCTGGGGAATAAATATATTCACAATTAGGGTTTTGTCCTATTTAGTAAAAACCCCTTATAGTTTTATTTATGTAATTACTTATTTACATTTAGATTCCTATTATATTAAAAATTTATTTTAGTTATTACACAAACAACTCGTCCAGAAGATTTGCCACCGGGGAGGCTTACTTCAACCTCGATTATCCCAAGATATACGAGTTGGCACAGTGTACTGCGGATTTAACAGGGTACCAATGTTATCAATGTTTCCGTTGCATCGAGAAAGTTGCAGAAAAAATCTTAGGGACGCAAGGAGGGACAGTTATGGGTACAAGATGCAATTTTAGGTACGAGTTGTATACGTTCTATGAAGGCAAGCCTATGGTACAATTGGCATCGTCTGATTTTGGAATATTGTGCCGAACTCTCCTCCGTCTGCAACTCGAGCTGGGAAGCAGGGTAGGACAAGGCAACCATGTCTAATTATCAGAATTTTTTATTTTTAAAATAAATGATAAAAGTCAATATCATGCAAGTCCAGGAATTTTCGTTATTAAAATTTGGTGGAAATTGATTAATATTTACTGATGATTAATATTGATTGATTAATCAATTTTTTTGTCCATAGGAAACTCTTGTTTTTAATCCCTTTGTCATTTTGCCAGGAAACGCATGACCTAGCGATGACAACAGCTTCTCTCAATTGTTCTCTCACGGTGATTGGTTACCGTTTCTCGCTTCCTCTCTACTATTTACTTGTATTTTCAAAGGAGGCAAACAGTAAAGAAGATGGTAATTTTCCCAGAAATTAAAGACGAGACCGTGTTTGTGAGTGGAGGATCCAATTTGTTTGATTTAAATGATCTCAAAGACGCAACTGATAACTTTTCTGATGCTAATATGCTTGGAGAGGGTGTTTTTGTTGCTCAACTTCAGCACAGGAATCTTGTGAGGCTGCTGGGTTGTTGTCTTGAGGACAAGGTACTTGTGTGCCGCACGACTTTATTTTTGGATCACCCAAAAGTCCTTGTTATTATGGAATGTTACAACTATATATACGCTGCTTTTATTTTCTCTCCATTATCCGATGTGGTCACATCAGATAATTGGAGAAGAGTAAAGGGACATTGGAGTTAAGGGACCATGTTCTTGACAATGACTTCATTGAAGAACAAATGTTGAGATGCATCCACATTGGATTACTTTGTATCCAGCAGAATCCAACAAAAAGACCCAAAATGGCTTCGGTTGTTTACATGCTCAGTAGTTACTCTATTCCACTTCCAACACCTTGTTCACCAGCTTTCCTCAATTTCTTTAGTAGCATGTTCAACGAGTCAGATGAGATGTCGAAGGAGGATGTGTGTCGTTATTCCTTGAATAGCCAATGCACCAATGGATATAGTGGGAACACCAGGATGATCTCTGCAAATGAAGTATCTATCTCTCAAATGGAACCACGGTAGTAGTGAGTTAATTACAGAAGTATCTGTTTATAAGATATTAGTTTATATATATATACAATAACAACAATAACAACAATAATAGCCTTTTGGCCTATTTGTATCGGCTTCCTGCGAAGGGTGTATTCTTTTGGATGAATCGAGTTCGAACCCCTCACTCACGTGGATGAGGGCTCAGATGTGTTGAGGTGGGCTCCACACTTGTGTCCATCCCTGACTTCCCTTTGTGGGGGTGTTTGTCGCTTTTGTTAAAATAAAAAAAAAAACAACAATAACAACCAAACCTTAATTTTATATTAGATAGGATCGGCTATATGATTCTCCATCTTCATATTCTTTTGTCTATAGCAAGATCTATATATAGAAAAACTATTCTTTGTTCCACAAAGGAATCCTTCATACATGTTTTGGCCCATTCACCTCATTTTTTGAGAGACTTTTCTTGTGATTTTTCCAATTTTTTTTTTTATATATGTCATTACAAGCATGTTGAATATATGGTTCAAACCTCTCTTTACGAGAAAAATGAATAGTCAATTTTTCATATGCAAGTTTTTTCTCTAAAAAAATTTATATTGAGTAAATTATATCATGCTAAACTGATTCATTATCACATCAGAGTTATAAATGGGTAAAATACCTTTATTTTCTATTTGGCTCATGTAATTTAAAAAGTGTACATATGGGCCAGCTCTCTACAATGATCTATTTATTTAAAAACTATTGATATTCTTACTGAAAATAATCTAAATTATTTCTATAATCTTTACTTTCACAAAAGAAAAATTGACTGGGTCTACATTTTTAAGTACAATCTTGGACTTCTCCAAAATACCCAGTTGCATTTGATGAACCTTTCAAACATTTGTCTGTTGAAATGTCAAGATTCTCTAAGTTTGGTCATTCAGCTACGAAGTAAACAACTCTCGCCCACAATTCTCGGAAGAAAAAAAATGTATGCTCTTGGGATGAGAAACATTTTCATGGTGCCATTACTCACTATCTTCCTCCTCCATCTCTTCCTGGCGGAAGCCTATCTTTCCCAGATAAATCCCAGCAATTTAGAGTGCGACTATAGTTCCAACTATACCATCCCAAGCCCCTACAAGACCAACCTGGACACTCTACTCTCCAACCTCACCGCAACGGCCCCATACTCCGACGCCTTATTCTACAACAACTCAGTCGTGAAAGACTCCGACGCCGCCTACGGCCTTGCCCAGTGCCGCCCCAACACCTCACCAGACGATTGCGCGGTCTGCCTCTATCGGTCGGCCTTATCATTCTCCTCCAACTGCCTGTTCGCCCGCTCGGCCGCCGTCTGGTTCGACAACTGCTTCTTCCGCTACTCCGACCACCGCTTCTTCTCCCAGCTCGATGACAAAGTACTTGCCATCGCAGTGAACGCCGGAAACATCTCAAATCCAATGGTTTTCAGCCAGCCTTTAAAGGAACTCATGTACGAGGTGACGTCCAAAGCCCAGAGGAACGAGACTAGGTTCGCTTCCGCGTCCTTTAACTACTCCATGTTCGGGAACATCTACGGGATAGCAGAGTGCACTCGAGATCTAACTGATGTTGATTGCTCCACTTGCTTGAATCAATCACTTCCGTTATTACTGCAGCAAGCCAATAGTGGTCGACCAGGTTGTCGGGTGATTAGTTTCAGCTGCTCCCTCAGATTCGAGCTCTATCCTATTTTGCCGCCGCCGCTGCCTCCGCCGCCCAAGTCGCCAAATCCAACAGACAATGGTAAATGACATTTTTTTTTGATAACATACCGCAAAGATCAGCTTTCATTGGAATCTCACTCCTTTGTGCAGGAAACCGTGATGATTCAATGAGGACAGTTCTTACCGTTGCTCTTTCTTTGGTTGTTGCGATTGGGCTCGTCTCTGTCATTTACCTTTGTCTGCGGAAGAGTAGAATAGTCAGAAAGCTGGTTTTCCTGTCAGATATTCAAGATGAAACAGATCTCACAAGTGGAGAAACTAAATGGTTTGAATTAAGTACTCTAAGGGAAGCAACAGATAACTTCTCTGACCAAAATAAACTCGGACAGGGTGGATTTGGGCCGGTTTATAAGGTAAAAAGATCTCTTCTTTTGAACTCTCTTTTTTTTTTGAGTAAGTGGTAAACCACACATTTTATTTATAATATTTAATAGAGAGAGTTGATTACAGGGAGCAATTCTTAATCAGGAAATTACAAAAGCATGGTTCATATGAAACTTTTCTCCTGATCAGAATGATCTCTGCGAATCACCTCAGGTCCGTCCTTGATCAGCTAGGTCATCTTCAAAGGGGTCCCTTCCCTCGCCGTCGTTTCTGGGGGTGGTAGCAGAGAATTCCAGGGTGCGCTTCACCAGGTTTTATTGTCGCCTTCCAGGTTTTGGCCGTTTTGCAAGTGGAGCTGCATCCAACCAAAAGAGAGTGAGGAAGGAGATATCGCGAATAATTCTCAAAAAAACGCTATTGCTTTTCCCCGAAAACATCGTCATTCCTTTTCACCCCTGTGATGCTCCATATGATTGCCACGACGGTGAGTTCCCATCCTCCTCACAGAGGGTATGGTCCACCCTAAGGGGAGGCCCTCGAATCCCGTGAGGGTTTTAGCTCGATGACCCTCGTGCTTATCCCAAACATGTGTCTGAAGTGGTTCCATATATTTGTAGTGTAAGGGCATGAAATAAGCAGATGCTCGACTGATTCGTCTTCGTTGTCGCATAAATAGCATCTAGTGCGTTCCCCTCTCCAGTTTCTTCTATGCAGGTTATCTAGCGTAAGGATTCGATTTTCCTTAGCTAGCCAGGCAAATAATTTGATCTTGAGAGGGCACGGTAGTTTCCAGAACTTGGTCCCTAGGTCACTCCTGATTCCCCCATCAGCCCTGAAGAGATACAGGGATTTAACAGTGAATGTCTTGTTAGTGGTGAGCGCCCATTCCTTGACATCCACTTGCATGTTATCTGGTAGATTAGGGGGAAGAGCTAGTGCAAGTTTGATGAGCTCTAGGCTTTCTGCTTCTCCGAATGCTAGCGGACTTTACAGGCTTGAGGCGGTGGTAAACCCCTTTGTATTCTGCCTCTTGCTTGTTGGATGGTTAGATGCTTTTGGTTTGCTAGTTTATGTAAGCCTGGAAATGTGTTGCATATTGATTGACCATTCCACCAGTTATCCATCCAGAAATTTGTGGTGTGCCCCGTTCCAGGAGTGTACCTCATGTTTGCCAGTATCGGTGGGGCTTCTCGACATATTCCTTTCCAGAATGCTGAGGCCCTCCCTGGGGCTTGCTTGTGAGGGTTGATGTATCCACGTCTTGAGTATACGTCCTGAAAAATCATTTGGCAGATTCCGGCACCCTCAGTGAGAATCCTCCACCACCATTTTCCCAGAAGAGCACCATTGAAATGACGAAGATTTAGGATTCCCCATCCGCCATTTTCCTTGGGTCTACACAGTCTGTCCCAATGTACGAGATGGTAACCTCGTTTTTCTTTGTCTACTCCATTCCATAAGAACTCTTTCCTTATTGAATCAATCTTCTTAATGACCCATTCAGGGAGGCGGTATACCGACATCCAGTGAATCGGCATTGTAGAGACCACCGAGTTAAGTAGAGTGAGCCTTCCTCCTAGCGATAGCAATTTACCTTTCCATGAGCCGAGCTTTCCCCTGATTCTTTCTATAAGTGTGTTCCAATCCTCCTTTCTGGGTCGTCCTCCTGATAAAGGAACTCCCAAATATTTGATCGGGAAGTTTGCCGTCGTACAATTAAGTATTTGGGCGAGTTCATTGAAGGAATTGTCAGAGGGCTTGATTGGGATGAGGACACTTTTGGTGTAGTTAATACTTAGCCCTGAGAGCCCTTCAAATAAGTAGAAGACGAGCTTGAGCATACGGGCGTCTGCCGTGCCTCCCGTACAAAATACGAGGAGATCATCAGCATATTGTAAAGTAGAGATCAGATTTTCCTTGTTAGCCCCAATCGGGATCCCTCTCGTATATGTTAGCTTTGACCGCTTACGATAACATCGTCATTGGCCAAAACGTCTGCCGCCAAAACGAAGAGTAAAGGGGATAGTGGGTCCCCTTGCCTCAATCCCTCTTGCTCCTTACGCACCCCATCGACTCCCATTTATCGAAGCGTGCTTTGGAGGATGTCGTGAGGGTTTTAATCCATCGCACCCATCTGGGCCCGAATCCTCTGGCCTGTAGGATCTCGAGGAGGAAGTCCCAGTCTACCGTATCAAATGCTTTTTCAAAATCAATTTTTATAAGGACCCCTTCCTCATTTTCACTCTTTAACTTATGTATCAACTCTTCAGCTGCGATGATATTGTCATGTATCATGCGGCCTTGGATGAAGGCTGTTTGGGATTCGTCCACAAGGTCGCCAAGGATACCTTTTAGCCGATTTGCGAGGACTTTGGATATGATTTTCATCGAGCAATTGATCAAGCTGATCGGCCTATAATCCTTGATGCTTTCTGGGGCGTTATTTTTTGGGATTAGCAGAATGTGTGCCCAGTTGATACGCTCCAGGTTTGCCGTGCCTTGGAAGAAGTCCTCGAAGAGTTTGAACAGGTCTTCCTTGATGATGTTCCACCCTTGTTGGTAGAAGGTCATGGGGAAGCCATCCGGTCCAGGGGCTTTGTCCGCCCCCAACTCGTTGACTGCTTTCCGAATTTCGCCTTCAGTGAAAGGTTCATCGAGGTGACCCAGATCCACAATCCTTTTGTGCAAGAACAGTCGATCCCAGGAGGTTTTGTACCTCATCTCCCGTTCTTTACCAAAGAGATTGTTGAAATGATTTGTTATGATTCTTTATTATGGGCAGATAGAGATTACGTATTTGCGATCCCTCATATTGTATCTGGTGTATCTGGTTGACATTCCTTCGCTGACTGGCGACGGCATGGAAGAACTTTGTGTTGCGGTCTCCTAATTGTAGCCAGGTTATTCGGGATCGTTGCCTCCAATAGGCCTCCTCTTCTAAGATGAGTTTTTCATACTCACTCTTATGTGCCACTTCCTCCTCCGCCTCCCCCCTTGAGAGTTGTCTTGTCTCTTTCTGTGTATCTAGTGTGTTAATGACTGCCAGGAGTTCTTTTTTCTTTTCTGTCTTCTGGAATAAGTTTTCCTTTTTCCATACTCTTAACTTTGCCTTTACAGACTTTAGTTTCGCAGCTAATGTGGAACCACCGTTTTCTCTTTCGGGCTGGCTTTGCCAAAGGTCCTTGATCATGTCCCAAAAACCTTCCTCCTTTGCCCATTCTCTATTGAAGCGGAATGGGGTAGTGTGATGGGTGTGCTCCCTCAAGACTCTAGGCGGTCGAGCGCGCATGATCCGATCTCACTCTAGGGAGGGTCGCTTTGCCATATCACGTGGGGACGGCGGTGTCCAATCGGTGGAGAGGAGAAACACTGTCTAGTCTTGCAAAAGTAGGGTTTTCCCTCCCATTTGTCCAAGTGAATCGTCTTCCGAGGAGGGGAGGATCTATGAGCATAAGGTCTTGTATCATACTTTCAAATTCTTCCCTTTCCTGGCTTCCGTGAGATGATGAGGTTGACTCTTCTTGTCGTCTGATAGTGTTGAAATCCCCACATACCGACCATGGTCCATTCCATCGGTCCCTAATCATTGGAGCTCCTCCCAACATGCGATTTTGAGATTTGAACTACATGGGGCATACACCGTTGTGATCATTCGTGGCGCATCCCCATTTGTCATGTCCTTCAGGATCACCGTAAGTGCAAATTGGTCTCGGGCCACACTTTGAAGGTTGTACTTGGAACTGTTCCATCCTATACAGCACCCCCCTCTTGTGTCCCTAGCCGGTAGCGCTTCCCATTTGTCCAAGTGCGAGCCCCCTATGGATCGCCATATTCCATTGTTTATGTTTGCCCGGCTTTGTCTCTTGAAGACAACAAATATCGATTTTGTGGGGATAAAGGAGGTCACGAACTAGATATCGCTTTCTTCCTTTTACCCAAACCTCTTACATTCCGTGACACTATTTTCATAAGATAACTTGGCAGGCCCGATTGTGTCTTGCAGGGGTAGAAAATGCTAGTTGATTTTCCTCCACTCCTGCACCCGTTCTGCCTCCTTCATCCGAATGTTCTGGATGTAAGAGGCCTTCTGTTCCTCCGAGTGTCCCAGATCTATTCCCATGAGCTGGGCTTTGGCTAGCATGTCCCTGTTTGGCCACTCACCAAAAATTAAAGGGGAAGAGGAGGGGTTAATGTCATTACCTGAGGTAGATGTTGGCGCGCGCTCCGCTGGTCGCCTTCTGGAGCTGCTTGGTGGGGCAATAAAACCTTCCTTCTCGATCTTTTCCATGACATGCTTCAGTCTCCAGCCGTCCCGATGCCGTCCTTGGGTGGGTTCGGATTGGTTTCCTTGTGTTTTCCTTTGTTCCCTTCAGTGTGTGGTTCCTCTGGCCTCCTGTGATCTTGTGTTGCCTGTCCGGCTGAGTCTATTCCAGCTGTCAATATTTCCCATGCATCATCTGAGATTAAGATCCAGGACCCCCGGTAGGGCCTCCAAGTGTGATTGGATAAATCCATGTCTGGATCTGGGCCTGGATTATTGAAGTCCTTCCCTTTTAAAATGGGTTGTGTGTTTGGTGATCTCCTTTGAGGATGTTCTTCGGACGGGACTGGTGTCTTCTCTCCATGTGCGATTATCAAATTGGCTCCACCAGACTCATCCAGGGGGACCCCTGCGGTTTGGTCAAAGCCTGCATGAGGTTCCTCATGGGACATGGGCTTATCAGGCCGGTCCTCTATGATTTGATCAGCATCTTTCTGGGGCTCTTCGTGGGGATCAGGCTCATCGGAAGGCTTCTCCGCTATGGTATATTCATCTCCTTTACCAGGGTCCTCATTGGGGCCTTCCATAGCTTGGTCAGGATTTATGGGCACCATAGATTCTTCTCCTCTCTCCTGGCTTTTTTCCCATTCCAGTTGGGCTTGCCACATGTCTTCAATTTCTTGTTCAATTTCCATTTCTAGTCTTTCCGCCATCTCATCATCCAAATCTTCATCTTCCTCATTATTAGAATTTGGATAACTAGGAATTGGATCAGCTTGAGTGTCATTATACTCTTCAAACCGGTTTACATTTGCTTTTTGTTTTGTTGAGTGAGTATTACATGTGTTGCTATCTCCTAGGCCCAGTTGGAGTATGTTTGGTTGATTATCATGCAGGGGGGAATTCTCCATAATTGCCACGTGTTTGTGAGATGAGTGTTGTTCAAAGATTTCCATGGGATTTCCACCATTTCTAGAGGACCGCGCATGTCTCTTCATATGTGTTTGGACATTATCGGATCACCGCCTTGACCGGTTCTTCGTGCATGCAATTCCCGGTTTGTCCAAGGCTCTCAGTGACATGTGTCGAGCACCCGAGTCATGCTGTCTCGCTTCAACTCCTTTTTGTCGAGCGTCCGAGAGTTGATTACTCGCCATAGCACCATTTTGACTCCAATCCGAGTCTGCCACTTGTCCAGCTTTATCAGCGGGCATCCCAACGTCTTTCCTCCTCGTCTCATCGCGATTTGCTCGCATTAATACTTGTGGGCGGCGTCCACGGTGGGTAACGCGATGCGTAAGCGCTACCGAATTCCTTTTGTCTTTCAGTCAACTCGACGATGTCACGGTCTTTGTCCAACGGTCCAGCCGTTGCCTTCCCCTTTCTCTGTCTTTCCTCTTCTTCCCTGGGTGGCTCCGCGATTGCCGCTTGTCTCCGATTCCCTGGCGGAGGGTTGGCCATGCACGCTTCCACCCGCACTGTGTATTTTCGTCTAAAAATACTACAGTCGATCGATGTTGGAAGCGTCCGACCACGGCGGAGCCTAACCAACGCCCGAAAATGAGTGGACCTGAGCCCTTCGCGGCTGCCAAGGTGAACCAGCTCCCCCACTGGCTTCAAGATCTTCACCATGGTGTCTCTTCGCCCGGCCGAGGCAGGGGAGGCCCTTGCCATGGATCCATACGATCTACGCCTCGGCCTTCCCATTAAACCCGATTGTTGCCGGTCGACCACGGCTCAAAGCTGGCGGAGAACGCAGGGAAATCTATCTCCCCCCTGCTCTCAAGCCCCCGTGCGATGCTTGTCGAGGGGCATCGCAGGAGAAACCTCCGGTCATCATAGGTCTCCGCCTCCCACTTCAGCTCCGGGTCATGTTCAGCAGCCACCGCCTCTATGACTTTCTTAGGATCAATGATACATCTGAGCTTAGTCACCAACGCCACAGTGTAACGGTCTAAGTGGGTTTTCTCTTCCAACATTACTTCATCCACCGCCAATGAAACATGATGTGGGCTCTCCTCCAGCAAAGTCTTTCCTTTCAGCTTCTCCTGTTCCCCTCCGCGATTCCTTGCGCCGGTGAGGTTGCTGGTGCTGTCCTTCGAGTGTCTTTTGGCCTCCTTCGCTCCCACCAGTTTCAGTCCCTGGAGCGAAATCGTTCCTGTCGCCGGCGGGGAAATAGGGCACCGGGCTTCTCTGTGTCCCGGTCGCTCACAACGCCGGCACACTTCCACTCTTCTGCAGTCCTTCATCAGGTGCCCAGGCTGTCTGCACTTCCCACAGACCTCGACGACGCCACTGGGCGTTCTTTTCGTTGGCGGTGAGTGTCGGCGTCGAGGTAGTCCGCCCAAGCTTGGCCTCGCCGTGCACGCATCCTTCACCACCGGAGAGAGGCGGCGTTTCTTCTTGCGGCGGACCAGCTCCCATGGTTTCTCCTTCGAGCTCCCTGTGTCGAAATCCATCTTTGAGGGGCTTCCATCCTCCTGCTTGTGCCCCAAGGTACTCAGATGCTCCATACTTCCGGTGACGGCCGCCACGAAGCTTCTCTCCGGTGACACCCTTTGCGCTGGCGGCTTCGCCCTGTCCACATGACCGCGTTCTTCCCGGGGTCCGCCCGTGGCCGGAACAGAGTCGTGAGCTTGACGGGCTAGATCCCGTTGCTCACCCCGCCTCTGCTCCTGCACATTGGCCCCGTAGTCCGCTCTCCGTGGTGCATCCGCATGCCCTGGTTCCGCTTTCCGCAACCATACTCTTGACTTCCCCATTCGAGAAGGATCTCTCTGATTTACTGCCGCCGTTGACCGATGCGCGCCGCCGTTGACCGCCGCTGGCCGGAAATCGCTCCGCCGCTGGCCGGGAATCGCTCCGCTCATCGGGGACTAAATTTTTGCCACTTTTCACTTAATTTAGGGATTATTCCTGAACTCTCCCCTCTTTTGAACTCTCAATGCTATTAGTACTTAACCCATTTGGTGCAGGGGACATTGAAAGATGCACAGGAGATAGCCGTGAAAAGACTTTCAGCAAGCTCAGGTCAGGGTATGCAGGAACTACGGAATGAGGTTATCTTTGTTGCTAAACTTCAACATAGGAACCTTGTGAAGCTTCTTGGCTGCTGTTTAGAGGATAGTGAGAAGCTCCTTGTCTATGAATACCTTCCTAATACCAGCCTTGATAAAATTTTATTCAGTAAGTTTCATTGCTTAGATTTTAATAAACCAATACGAGATTATTCTTTTTACTAAACTGCATGAAACAGATAAAAATGGAAATGAGGCTCTTGATTGGAGTAGCAGGTATAAGATCATTGAAGGCATTGCTAGAGGGCTACTATATTTGCATGAAGATTCGCGCCTAAGGATCATTCATCGGGACATGAAAGCAAGCAATATCTTACTAGACGCAGAAAAGAATCCTAAAATTTCAGACTTTGGTCTTGCAAAGCATTTTGGTTTGAACGAAACACAAGGGAACACTAATCGAATTGCCGGGACCTAGTAAGAAAAACTTTTTATACAAAAGATGTTTGTTCACCTCTTGATTAATCTTTCTGTGCAGTGGCTACATGGCACCAGAGTATCTCATGCATGGAGAATTCTCAACAAAATCAGATGTTTTTAGTTATGGCGTGTTGGTGTTGGAGATAGTGACTGGCCAGAAAAACAGGGGCATTGTAAGATCTCAGCCTGCAGCTAACCTTGTAAGCCATGTAAGTTCCAGTCTATCCATGTGTTAATTAATGAAAAGAATGATTTAATATGCTCCCGTGAATAAGTTGAAAACTGATCAAACTTGTAGGTATGGAGGCACTGGCATGAAGGGACGGCATTAGAACTGATGGACAGACAAGTAGGAGATGGATTCCCTGCTGAACAAGTGCTGAGATGCATGCATGTTGGGTTGCTTTGTGTTCAGGAGGACCTAAATAAGAGACCAAGCATGGCTTCGGTTGTGAACATGCTCAGCAGCTATTCCACTTCTCTTCCAACGCCTTTAATCCCTGGTTTCTTCACTAGAAGTAATACTACCATGGAGTCAGATGAGAACTCCGGGAATGTAGATCATCTCCAGTCTGGGGAAAGATGGCATACTAACGGATCCACAAACAACCGTGCAAACCCGACCTCCATAAATGAAATTTCTTTGTCTGTTATGGAACCAAGATAGTGGTGAAGTAATTTCTGTAATTATACTAAAGCAGACATTTTTTTTCCTTTTTTGTATGGATTCATTCATAGAGTCAAGACATTCCCACAGAATTTAAATACAGGTTGATACTTTCTTATAGATGATTTTGTTCATTTCTTAATTCTGACAATTGCATATATAATTCACTTAATAATCAAACAGGAGGTAAATCTTATTAGAGAATAGAAGATATTAGAAATATGACATGCTGCAAGTTATAGATCTCTAAAGCTATCCTGAAGAGCAGAGAGAGTATAGAAGTAATTGATCCATGATAAGCAATTGTGTCCTGAATTCTGCAACATCTATCTGGGTTCCATTTCTGATATGGAAACTTCATTGGTAGTCATTCGGATGGATTTCGCTAATGATTGATCGAATTCACCGGTCGAAAAGTTATAACCTTTTTGTAATGCATCTGAATCCATGCCGCCAGTCAGTCCAACACAAAATGCAGGCTTTGAAGGAGCTTGGAGGGACACAGAATAGCTGTTAAGCATGAGAACCACCATTGACATGCTGGGTCTGCTAGCAGGATCTTCTTGAACACATAATAAACCAATCTGAATACATCTCAATGCCTCACTTCTTGGCCACTGATTGCCAAGAGATGGGTCTAGTATCTCTGCGATTGTTCCTTGGGTCCAATGCTCCCATGCCTGTTAAAAAGCAGTCAATCAATTGGTAAATCATTATCAGACTATAGAATGATTTGATGAAAGTAAGATGCCACTCATACTTACATAGCTTAGCAGGTCTTCAGCTAGTTCAGTGTCAAGAAAATTACTGTTCTTTCGTCCTGTCAGTATTTCCAGTACTAAAACACCAAAACTGAATATGTCTGACTTCGCTGAATACTGACCCCGGATTACATACTCTGGAGCCATGTATCCACTGCAAACCATTGAAATTAATGGATTGTTTAGAGTCAGCTCCTTGTTTCATATTTAGAGCTTTGAGTTTCATACTTACAATGTTCCAACTACTCGACTTGTGGTTCCCCGTGTTTGATCACCACCAAACAGCCTAGCGAAACCAAAGTCTGAAATCTTTGGATTCATGTCCTCATCCAACAATATATTGCTCGCTTTTAGATCCCGATGTATAATCTTCAACTGGGAATCTTCATGCAGGTATAACAGGCCTCGAGCAATGCCACTGATGATCTTGTACCGTCTTCCCCAATCTAGTTGTTCGTGTTGGATAGAATCTGTTTCATACAAACTCAATGGTTCAAGAATTAT
Source organism: Dioscorea zingiberensis (assembly GCA_026586065.1). Classification (NCBI taxonomy): domain Eukaryota; kingdom Viridiplantae; phylum Streptophyta; class Magnoliopsida; order Dioscoreales; family Dioscoreaceae; genus Dioscorea; species Dioscorea zingiberensis. The sequence goes on along the minus strand of CM048819.1, from coordinate 69,351,013 downwards.
GGTAGTATGGAATAACTGAAAGGAGTAAAATGCATACAAACATGAAGGTGATGGAACTTTAAAACAGAGAATACACAGTTTGTATATAGGATTATATGCAAATCCTTATAGTTGAATATAAGAAAACAGAACTAGAAGAAAGACACATACCAAACAGAATGGTATCCAGGCTTCTGTTAGGAACATACTCATAGACAAGCATCTTCTCTTGTTCTTCCAAGCAAACACCCAAAACCCTCACAAGATTCCTGTGTTGAAGCTTTGCAACCAACACTAGTTCGTTTTTAAGCTCACCAAATCCTTGCCCTGAGCCTGTCAAAAGTCTTTTAACTGCTATTTTTCGTCCATCATACAATACACCCTGTGAAGGCCATAACTTTAAAATGATTAAGTGGATAACCTTATTTAAAATGTTAATCATGAACAGAATCCAATTTCCATGATGTAACATCAGTGAATCAGATCTAATATAGGCATGCGTGATTTATATATATATTTTTTTTTACATCGAACAAACAGGAGCTGCCTTACCTTGTAAACTGCGCCGAAGCCACCTTGTCCAAGTTTATTTTCACTAGAGAAGTTTTCTGTTGCATCTCTAAGAGTTGATAGATCAAATAGAATCGACTCAACACTGGTGATCTGCTCTGGATCAGAAGTATCTACAAAAAGAGAGAAAGAAGGTTTTTGCCTGAAATACTGAAATTTTTAAAAGTTGCTAAATTTTGTATTGCTACAAATTGTTGAAATTAAGTTCTCAAAGTTTAGCCATAACAACAAGAGCAGTGATATATAAACTAAACAGATTTCATGCATGAATCAATGAAATCCATTCAATTTTTCTCTGGATCATCAACACCACCATCCTAAGGAAAAGTGAATAGATAACATTGATTCATGCACTCACTCCGTGAAACCTGGTCGTTTATATATCATTTCTCTAACAACAAACTGGACAGTGAGATTTTAATCCGTCCGTTACACTCACCAGGAACTTTCTTTGCCATCCTCCTCCTCCTCCAAAAGCAAATGCAAATAGTGCAAATCAACAGAAATGCAATAACCAGAGGGATGACAATCCCAAGAACTATACCAGTATTATTCTTGTTTCCTGCATCAAGAGAAACCCAATTTATCAGCAGTTCCTCCACAGCACCAACAAGAAAGAACTTTTATTGAAGAAAAAAAATGGTGCAGTTTTATTGGAAGCCACAATTCTATCTGTGATTATTAATATCAATGAACTGTTAAATATTTCATTGTCAAAACCTATTGCTGTAGAATTATATATTTAAAGTGGTTTTGTGGTCAAAGATTCTATCAATATAATTCTTTAAGAAGTGGATAACGGTAGTGATGCACGCACTTAAAGAAAATGGTTGAAATTTATTTGTTTATACATTCTAAATGGTCAGTTCTATTTGATTGAAAGGAGGGCCACTCACAGTAAAACACCTTATTAATTCTTAATCCTTACTCTATTGAACAAGCATGGACATCTGGCCATCTTCTATGTCAGAGATTTTTTAGCAGGCATAGAGGTACATGCAATGGCCCATGGTTCATCAACCTTCCTAAAGATGATGCAAATGAATGAAGAAAAAAAAAACAACAAAGTTCTCTTACCTTCTTCCTCCACTGTGGGCGTGGTGGTTGTATTCGTGCCATTGGACTGGGGAGAGGAAGAAGGGAGCAGCACCATCGACTTACCCTCGTAAAATGGATATAAATCATACCTGAAATTGCACCTCATTCCAAGAACTCTCAGTCCTCGCTTGTCTGCAAGACTGGAAATCACGTTGAAAGCATCAATCAAGCATCTATAGCACTGGTCTCCTGTCAAATCTTGGGTGCACTGCGTCAACCCGTATATAGTGGGGTTAGCGGCACTGAAGTTGGCCTCCCCTGTGCCGAATCTCCGGGATGAGTTATAGGATGCATACTGGGCAATCATATCCATCAGCTGAACGACAAGCTTGTTAAATTTATCGGGCTCAGCTACGCTCTGGGTGTTAACCAGGATGGCGGGATTAGAGTTGACGGTGGAGGAGAGAAAGTTCTGGTTGGAGTAGCGGATGAAGCAGGGGTCGTACCATACGTTGGCACCCTTGTTGTTGGGGCACAACTGGATGACGTCTTGCCTGGCCACGTCGAGGCAGCTCCGGCAAGCGGTGACGTTTTGGTCGCCGCGACAGAGGACGAGGCCGTACACCTTGTCGGGCACACTGCCCACTGTGTTCTTGTAGAAGCCTGGAACGGAGCCGTCGGAGTAGAGAGAGGACAGGAGGGTCGCGAGATTGGATTGATAGGTGCTATTGGTGGTGTAGTTGCTGGTGTTTTCGCATGACTGATATATGGTGTCTGATTGCGCCGGAGAAGCCAGTAATGATAACAATAACATGAGCAGGAACATGGAGGACCGAGGAAGAGACATGTTCTAATGAGTAATGAGGTTGGAGTGCCTGGACACAAATCAGAGGATGGAGGTCCGTCTGGATATTAGGAACGCTGTTTCCAGGTTTTATCTTGTGATTACGTAAACTTACAAGAAATTGGTCATGTGTGAAGACTAGTCTTCTCTGGTAGGCCGTGCATCATAACTCTTGTGGCCAATTGGCCCCAATTCATCATCAGCAAACTGGTTTTGTTTGTTGACCGTGCTATGCCATCAAAGTACACGGATTTGGAGCTTTTATCAGATTGTTCTGCGGCACGTGTAGGTGCTGAAATCTTTCCGGGCTGGAACGGCGCCTTTCTATACTGGTTTCTGGATTGGTAGGGATCGTTTTTTATTGTGGGTCCTGGTCCTCCTGGACTAGTGTAGGAATAGACCTGTAGATCTTCATGTAGGTCTTTAGATTGGACTTTTCCATTTTTGCTTCGGCTTTTATTAGTTGAAAGGTGGCAAGGTGATGTGGGCACTCCGTCATTTACACAGTTTTAATTGTTGTGAAATTCTCTTGCTATTACAAACAAATAATATATTTATGAATTTATGTATATCCACAAAAATATGACATGTAAAATGGTGGGGGAAAGTGGTGGACATGTGGCGATTACATTACCCAAGCATACTTTCGACAAGTGGAAGTCCAAATCACCCCCTCAAGCATCCTAGAGTCAAGGCCCCTCGAAGAACGCCCTTCCGCACTCAAAGCTGAAATGCCGGTAGCCGAAATCCTTCCTGAGTCAGCCGAAAGCTCTTTGGAGTCACCACCTCGGACTAGGGTCCTGACCGGCCTAGAATGATGACACAGAGGCAATGCTGTAAGCATCTAACCACTAATACAAAGACACGTGGCTTACCGTAATCCCAAAGACGCATATTACTTACGACCAAAGAACGCATAAGTCAATCACACACCTGGATATGGGTGAAATTAAGGTGATGGGCTGCCAGATTGGGGGAGGAGAAAGCGGATCGATTATCACCCCAAAGCTCATCTTTAAAAAGAAGAAGGAAGAAAGGAAGAAGGACAAAGAAAAAGAGAGCCCTTGGCTAGCCCCACTTTCAACCTCGCCTCCTCCCCTTCTTCAAACCGTATCATGAAAAACTAGTGAATCTTGCTCCTCACCACTAGACCTTGTGGTTTTTCCCCGATTTGAGAGTTTCCACGTTAAGTGTGTGTGTCTCTTCTTTGTTGATTGCTCTTCTCTTCGATTTCCTCACGAAGTTCGAGTCCTAATCCCAATATAAATTCAACAATTAGAGTGGAATTGGGATCAAAAGCCGATTTCTACCCTAACATAAAATAATTATGGGAAATAAGCATCTAACTCTTCACTAGAGCTGGTTAAAAACCAAGAAAAGACACCAGAAAATTCAGTTATTTGAGTTCAGATTTTTTAAACAAAACTGTATTATTTATATTGTTATAGAGAAAAATAATTAAAGACACGTGACATATTACAAAAATTAGAACTCCACTGTCAAAATAACCGCATAATCATCCAACTATGGAGAGTGAATTTCAGAAGACACTAAAAACTCTCATATGATAAAAGATCTAAAATGTAACTAGAAACCTTAACTAAAACTAAAGCTGTTTGGATTCCAGCGATGAGATTAAGTGCTATGCATCTCTCTGAATCCAATATCTAAGTGTTCCCTTCTTTTTTCTCGAAGTCCCCGACATGATGAGTGCCGAAGACTCTCTTGAGCATTAAGCGCTCAAATCTTCGCTTCTCCACGGTTCTTATCTTTTGCAAAATTAATCTCTAGCGCCAATCACCGGATGGATGCGATTAATCCCTCTGAGTTGAAAAAACAAAGCGCAGTCGGATGACCTAAAAAAAAGACCAAACATGGATTCGGTTGTGAACATGCTCAACAGCTATTCCACTTCTCTTCCAACGGCTTAACATAATCCATGGTTTCTTCTGCTAGTAGTATTATCATGGAGTCAAAACGAACTGGGGATGTAGATCTCTTTGTTTGTGGAAAGATAGCACACTAATGGATCCACAAACAACCATGCAAAGCTGACCTCCATCAAGGAAATTTCCTTGTCTGTTATGAAACCAAGATAGTGGTGAAGTAATTTCTGTAATTATACTATGGCAAACATTTTCTTTCCTTTTTTGTATGGATTCATTCATAGAGTTAAGATGTATTCCCACATAATTTAAATACAATTTGATACGTTATTTTTTTTAAAAAAAAATAAGTGGATAAACCACATTTTATTTTGATTATGATAATCATTACATTGCTTGATCACACAGAAATAAAGATACATCATTCGTTACATAGCCCATTTCTAGGGCCGAGCAAAGTGCATATTACATCCATCCTATCTCCTCCCTCATTCTTGGCCCGTGATCTTCCTCAAGGAGTCATCATCCTCATCAACCCTCCTTAATGTGGTTGATGTGAATTCAGAACTATGCTTTATTAGGTTCTACAAGCCTCTAGCTTTGAGCTGTTTCGCCATCGGAGTACAGATCCAACCAAGAGATTATAAGGAAGAAAATATCACGAATAATTCTTAAGAAAACGAGTTCTTTATCTTGAAAACATCGTCTATTTTTCTCCCCCTAAATACTCCAAGTGATTGCCATCAAGACTATCGATCTCCCAACCATCTCGTAGGGTATTGTCCATTCCTGAGGCGGTATTCCTAGATCCCCATAGATCTTTGAGATCGGTTCCCCCTTTTTGCGATCCAAATAGAGATATGAAGTGATTCCAGATGGTCCCCACATATGGGCATAAGATGAGCATGTGATAGACCGTTTCATCCTCAAAATGGCATAGCTAGCATCTAGTGTGATCGCCTCTTTACTTCCTCTTATGTAGATTGTAGAGGGTGAGGATCTTATTTTCCCAAGAAAGCCAAGCAAATAATTTTACCTTAAGCGAACAGGGTTGCTTCCATAACCTCAACCTTAGGTCACACTTGATAACCCCGCCAATTCTGAATTGGTAAAGGGACTTGACCGAGAACACTCTATTGCTCGTGAGTGCCCATTCCCTGTGTTGATCGCATCGTGGGATGGGATGGGTGCAATTATTGCTTGGATGAGAAGTTTATGCCCTCCCTCCCCAGTCGTGAGGGGCCACAGTCCCCAGAAGTGAGAGACCCCTTAGGATCCCTCAGCTCTTGCATTCTTGATGATCAAATGTTTTGTAATTGCTAAATCATACATCCCGTGATATATATTTCTCGAAGAGTATCCATCCCACCAGCCCTCCTTCCGGTAAGTTGGTGGCATTGCCTTTGTCCCAGCGGCTTTTGACTCGAATGTTCACCATATGATCGGGAACTCTTCCCAAGAAAGAACCCTCAAGAGAAGGCAAGGGGTTTGGTCTATAAGGGTCAATGAGACCCTTATGTGAATATACCTCTTGAAAGATTTTCTGACAGATCCCCACACGACCGGTGAGAATTTGCCACCACCACTTCCCCAAAGAGCTCCGTTGAAGGTTCAGAGGTTCATAATTCCCCAACCATGCACCATTCTCTTTAGGCCTACACAGTCTATACCACTTTACCAAATGATAGCAATGTGTTTCTTTGCCCATTTCCTGCTATAGGAAATCTTTTCTAATATTGTTAATCTTCTGGATAACCCATTCCGGTAGTCGAAATGCAGCCATCCAGTGGATCAGAATGATAGGGACTACAGAGTTCAACATTGTGAGTCTTTCCATAGAGATAGTAATTTTCTTTCCATGATGCCAGCTTCCCCTTGATTTTCTCAATAGTGGTGCCCCAATCTTCTTTTCTAGGACGACCTCCTGTGAGTGGTATCCCAAGGTATTTAATTGGGAGATGAGCAACTGTACAATTCAGTACTTGGGCAAAGTCTTCAATGGGAAAATCGATATTCTTGATGGGGATGATGACGCTTTTGTTGTAAGTAATTCTTAACCCCGAGAAGCCTTCAATTAAACACTTTGATACTTTCTTACATAAGATTTTGTTCTTTTCTTAATTACGATGATTGTATATAATTCACTTAATAGTCAAACGGGAGGTACATCTTATTAGAGAATATGACATGCTACAAGTTATAGGTCTCTAAAGCTATCCGGAAAAGCAGAGAGAATATAGAAGTAATTCATCCATGATATGCATACTCATACTTGAAATAATTGGAAAGTATCCAGATTTAGGATGGACTAAGAAGTGAACTAAGCAATGTGTCCTGAATTCTGCAACAACTATCTGGGTTCCATTTCTGATATGGAAACTTCATTGGGAGTCATTGGGATGGATTTGTCTGATGATCGATTGAATTCACCAGTGGAAAAGTTATAACCTTTTCGGAATGTATCTGAATCCATGCCACCACTCAGTCCATAAAAAAATGCAGGCTTTGAAGGAGCTTGGAGGGACACAGAGTAGCTATTCAGCATGAGAACCACCATTGACATGCTGGGTCTGCTAGCAGGATCTTCTTGAACACATAATAAACCCATGTGAATACATCTCAATGCCTCACTTCTTGGCAACTGATCCCCAAGAGATGGATCTAGTATCTCTGAGATCGTTCCTCGGGTCCAATGCTCCCATGCCTGTTATCAAACAGTCAGTCGATTGGTAAATCATTTTCAGATTATAAAATGATTAGATGAAAGTAAAATGTCACTCATACTTACACAGCTTAGCAGGTCTTGTACTTGTTCAGTTTCAGAAAAATTACTGTTCTTCTGTCCTGTCAATATTTCCAGTACTAAAAACACCAAAACTGAATATGTCTGATTTTGCTGAAAACTTACCCCTGCATTACGTACTCTGGAGCCATGTATCCACTGCAAACCATTGAAATTAATGGATTGTTTAGGAGTAAGCTCCTTGTTTGATATTTAGAGCTTTGAGTTTCTACTTACAATGTTCCAGCCACTCGACTTGTAGGATCCCCCTGTTTGATCACCACCAACCAGCCTAGCCAATCCAAAGTCTGAAATCTTTTGCATTCATGTCCCTCATCCAACAATATATATTGCTCGCTTTAAGATCCCGATGTATAATCTTTAGCTGGGAATCTTCATGCAGGTATAACAGGCCTCGAAAGCAATGCCAGTGATAATCTTGTACCGTCTTCCCAATATAGTTGTTCGCTATTGATAGAATCTGCTTCATACAAAGTCAATGGCTCAGGAATTATTATAGTATTGCATAACCAAAAGGAGTCAGACGCATACAAACATGAAGGCAATGAAGCTTTAAACCAGGAGTATACACAATTTGTCTTCGTGAGTATATGCAAATCCTTATAGTTGAATATAAGAACACTACACCAACTTCCACAAGGAAAGTTAGCCCATTTGCTCTCACATGAAGAGTGGTTGATAGTTCTAACCACGCATACTGACATGCTTCTAGTGGCTTTTCCACATTTATAAAAAAATATATATATAAGAATAGTACAAGAAGAAAAACACATACCAAACAGAATGGTGTCCAGGCTTCTGTTAGGAACATATTCATAGACAAGCATCTTCTCTTGTTTTTCCAAGCAAACACCCAAAAGCCTCACAAGATTCCTGTGTTGAAGCTTTGCAACCAACACCAGTTCGTTTTTCAGCTCCCCTATTCCTTGCCCTGAGCCTGCTGAAAGCCTTTTAACCGCTTATTTCTCTCCCATTATGCAATGTTCCCTAAATATGTGAAACAAACATTTTATCATGCAATATCTTCAGTAATCAGTTAAGCTTTTCTAGTTTTCTTAATCAACAAACTTAGTGGTGTGGCTTTACCTTGTAAACTGAACCAAAGCCACCTTCTCCAAGTTTATTCTCCTCAGAGAAGTTTGCTGTTGCATTTCTAAGAGTAGATAGATCAAATAGTATGGACTCAACGCTTGTGATTTCCTCTGGGTTGGTATCATCTAAATAAATAGAAATTGAAGAGATAGTTCATAAGTATAACTCACTGAAATCACCCCTGTTTTTCAGCTTTTATTGGTCTTAAGAAATCTCTTTAACCATTTGACAGTAAACTAGATGTAAAGAATTATACTGTAAAAAAATAGTAATTTGACTCATGAACTACTCACGAGGGAATTTTTGGCCAACCTCCTCCCTCCTCCAGAAGCAAATGCAAGAAATGAGCAGGAAAGCAATTACCAGAGGAATCACAATTGCCAGAATCATACGGATGTTATTCTTGTTTCCTGCATCAATTAAAAAGAATCATTAATTAATTTCTAATTTAGAAATATTGTTGCAGAATTGAATAGTCAACTAAGTCCATAATTAAAGATTTATTCCAGAGTTGAAACAATGAATAATAGAGCAAATCCGTGGTTGTTGTGCAGATTACCATCTCCTGATCCCACTGTGGGTAGTACCGCCGGTGTGGGATTACCATTCCCTGTTGTGTTGGTGCCATTGGTCTGAGAAAGAGGAGAAGAGGAAGAAAATGGAAGTTGTAGAATCGACTCTCCTTCATAGAACGGATACAACTCATACCTAAAATAGCATCTGCTTCCAATAACTCTCCCTCCTCTCTTCCCTGCAATATTTTGCAACACAGGGAGCATACCAGTCAAGCAATTATAGCACTGGTCGCCTGAAAAATCTCGGCTGCACTGCGCCAACCCGTAAAGCTTAGGTTCTGCGTCAGTGAAATTGGCCTCCCCGGTGCCAAATCTCTGGGACGACTTAAACGCGGCATAATGGAATGTCCTGTTGACTAACTCAGAGGGCAGCTTGATGAAGTTATCAGGGTCGGTCACGTCCTCGATGTTCAACATGAGGATTACATCGGAGTTGTCGGTAGAGTTGAGGAAGTTCTGGTTCGAGTAACGGAGGAGGCAGTTGTCGTAATAAATGATGGTGGCCTTGTTGTAGGCGCAGAGCTGAAGGGCGTTTTGCCTGGCGAGGTCGAGGCAGCTCCAGCACGCGCTGGTGTTGGTGTCACCGCGACAGAGACTGAGGGCGTAGATCTGGTCGGGGACTCTGCCAACTGTGTCCTTGTAGAAGCCTTGATCGGAGCCATAGTAGACCAGGGAGGGGAGCAATGCCAATAGGTTTGATTCATAGGTGCTGTTGGCTGTGTATTTGGTGCTTCCGCAACTCCGGTATAGAGGGTCTGAAAGACTGGGAGAAACCTGCAGGAATATTAAGGATAATAGAAATAAGGAGAGGAGTTTGCATCCAAGAAGAAGAAGAGCCATGGCACTACTGCACTACAACACAGCGTGAGGTTGGAGTCCATCCTAGAAACCACAAACCAGGGTATACGTACAGGTGAAGGGATCGGTCATGACTCTACTAGAGTCGAGACCAGGACTGTGTGGACAAGCACAAACAGCATCCTGGTTCGGTGGTTCCGTGTTCTTGGACACGAGAAACAAAAAAGGAGTAAGCTCCATTTGGAAATTTGCTTTGATTACACGTACGCCACATTGTTATCTTGTGCAAACTCCCGCAGCAGATCAAAGCCCCGAAGTAGAATAGCCCCGTAACTGATCACGTCAGAAGAGGGTAGGTGTCAGGAATAATCAAAGATGAATAAAACACGCTAATGGAAAGATAAATCATCCTATAATTGTGGAACAACAAACCATAAGAAACCAAGGAAATTCTATCGTTTGACCAAACTTTAAACCAATTTCAACCACCAAGGACAAACAAAAACCTTATCAGCCTCTACTCAACCCAAGAACAGAACTCTCTCTCCATAAATAATAATCATAATAATAATAATAATAATAAATAATGTCTATTTTTGTCTTTGCTTTCAACCCCTCTCTTCAATAATCTCTCCTCTCTTTCTCTATGTAATTAAATAGACTACAAAACTGAAAATATTCCATATACCTTTGTAGTTGGTAGCTTGATGTATGCTATGATATGCATAAGGCTGGATATTGCTTATGCATTAGGGGTTGTTTCGAGGTAAATGTCTAATGCCGGTTGGGAGCATTGGCAAGTCATCAAGTGGATTCTTCGTTATTTGAAGGGTACGCAAAATTTATGCTTGTACTTTTGAGGTTCTTCATTGGTGGTTAATGGTTATGTTGATGTCGACTATGCCGGTTGTAGATGCCGACTATGCCAGTTGTAGAGAGACAAAAAAGTCCACTACGGGGTATATTTTCACTTTGGTGGTGATGCGTTGAGTTGGATACCTAAACTTTAAGACATACTGTTACATTGTCTACTACTTAAGGATAATATATTGCCTTAATTGAAGGAGCAAAACGATTTTGTTGAAACATGTGCTTAATCAATTTGAAGTGGTCAAAGAAGTAGGTGTTGCAATCGTGATAGTCAAAGTGCGATATACATCTCCCCAAAAATGCGGCTTTTCATTCTAGAACAAAGACACAATGATGTGAGGTATCACTTTATTCGATTTGCTTTGGAGTTGGATATTGTATATTGAGAAGGTTAATACAATGACAACCTTGCGGATTTGTTGACGAAAGTTGTGCCTTCGGAAAAGACCTCTCAATGTAGGAGGCTTTTCGGGTTAGTGGAGATGTGACCTAGATGTTTCGAGGACAATGCTTAAATGCTTCATTGCATCTTGATTGAAGATTTGACTTCAAATGGGGGATTGTTAAATAGTATTGACGGGATGAAGCCAAATCAGATCTCTTTAATCCAATGGTCCGATTTCTCTTGGGGTTTTGGGGTAAAAGTTTTATAAGTATAGTAAAGCAAGAGGTGTATGTAGAGAGAAAGAGAAGGTGAACAAGAGTTGAAGAAACCCCAGATTTCATCATATTAGGTGAATTCCTCAGTATTCGGAGGTGAGAGAAAAGTGGTGACTCTTATAAATCTCTCTTGCCGCCAGTCATTGTTTTCTCCTCAATGGCCTTGTAAACATTGCCCTGCAGTGGGTGTAGACTTTTCTTGGCCAAACCACATAAAATTTGGTGCTCTCTTATTCTTAGTGTATACTTGTATATCCTCTTCAGATTGCCTATCCATTATATCATTGCTAGGTGCATGTGAAGTTGTCCATCAAGTGTTCGACACGAATTGCCATCGGCCAGTCGCTCCACGCTTCAGCTCTCCTACAAGGCTGCAACACAGAAAACAGGGGCATTGTAAGATATCAGCCTGCAGATAACCTTGTAAGCCATGCAAGTTCCAGTCTATGCATGTCAATGACAAGAATGATTTAATATGCTATTCCACTTCTCTTCCAACGCCTTTAATCCCTGGTTTCTTCACTAGAAGTAGTACTATCATGGAGTCAGACGAGAACTCCAGAGATGTAGATCTCCAGTATGTGGAAAGATGGCACACTAACGGATCCACAAACAACCGTGCAAAGCTGAACTCCATAAATGAAATTTCCTTGTCTATTATGGAATCCACTTAATCCAGATAGAAGTGAAGTAAATGAAATTCTCGAGATTCAAGACTTATTCCTACAGAATTTAAATATAGGTTGATACATTCTTATAGATGATTTTGTTCTTTTCTTAATTATGACAATCACATATAATATACTTAATAATCAAACAGAAAGTTCATCTTATTAGAGAATAGAAGATATGAGAAATCTAACATGGTACAAGATATAAGAGCAGGGAGAATATATAATTAATTCATCCATGATATACATACTTGAAATAATTGGAAAGCATCCAGATTTAGGATGGACTAAGAAGTGAACTATGCAACTGTGCCCTGAATTCTGCAACATCTATCTGGGTGCCATTTCTGATATGGTAACTTCATTGGGAGTCATTGGGATGGATTTGTCTTATGACCTATCGAATTCACCAGTGGAAAAGTTATAACCTTTTGGGAATGCATCTGAATCCATGCCACCAGTCAGCCCAACACAAAATGCAGGCTTTGAAGGAGCTTGGAGGGACACAAAGTAGCTGTTCAGCATGAGCGCCACCATTGACATGCTGGGTCTGCTAGCGGGATCTTCTTAAACACATAATAAACCAATCTGAATACATCTCAATGCCTCACTTCTTGGCCATCGATCGCCAAGAGATGGGTCTAGTATCTCTGAGATTGTTCCTCGGGTCCAATGTTCCCATACCTGTTAAAAAACAGTCAATTAATTGGTAAAGTATTGTCAGGCTATAAAATCATTCCATGAACCTAGGATGTCACTCATACTTACATAGCTTAGCAGGATCTTCTGCTTGTTCAGTTTCAAGAAAATTTCTGTTCTTTCGTCCTGTCAGTATTTCCAGTACTAAAACACCAAAATTGAATATGTCTGACTTCGCTGAAAACTGACCCCGCATTGCGTACTCTGGAGCCATGTATCCACTGCAAACCATTAAAATTAAATGATTGCTCAGATCTAGTGAGTTTCTGGATTGATATTTAGAGGTTTGAGTTTCTGCTTACAATGTTCTGACTACTCGACTTGTGGTTCCCCCAGTTTGATCACCACCAAACAGCCTAGCCAACCCAAAGTCTGAAATCTTTGGATTCATGTCCTCATCCAACAATATATTGCTTGCTTTTAGATCCCGATGTATAATCTTCAGCTGGGAATCTTCATGCAGGTATAATAGGCCTCAAGCGATGCCACTGACGATCTTGTACCGTCTTCCCCAATCTAGTTGCTCGCGTTTGATAGAATCTGTTTCTTACAAACTCAGAGGTTCAGGAATTATTATAGTATGGCATAACTGAAAGGAGTCAAATGCATACAAACATGAAGGTGATGAAGCTTTAAACCAGCAGTATACACAGTTTGTGTTTGTGAGTATATGCAAATATTTATAGTTGAATATAAGAAAACAGAACAAGAAGAAAGACACATACCAAACAGAATGGTGTCCAGGCTTCTGTTAGGAACATATTCATAGACAAGCATCTTCTCTTGTTCTTCCAAGCAAACACCCAGAAGCCTCACAAGATTTCTGTGTTGAAGCTTTGCAACCAACACTAGATTCTAGTTTTTCAGCTCCCCTATTCCCTTGCCTCTGAGCCTGCTGAAAGCCTTTTAACCGCTATTTTCTCTCCCATTTATGCCATGTTCCCTGAATATATGAAACAAATCCATTTTATGCATGTTTATATCTTCAGTGTAGTCCAGTTAGCTTTTCTTATCTTCTCTTAATCAACAAACTTAGAGAGGTATGGCTTTACCTTGTAAACTAGAACCAAACGTTTTCACCTTGTCCTTCAGAGAAGTTTTCTGTTGCAGTTCTTAAGAGTAGGATAGATCAAATAGTATGGACTCGACACTTGTAGATTTCACTCTGGAAGGTTGGGTATCATCTAAATAAATAGAAATTGAAGGAGAGAAAATAAGTTATGCAACTCAAAATTTTGAAACCATCCCTTCTTTTGCTAGCCGAAGCTTTTATTGGTCTTAAGAAATATCTTTTAACCATTTTAACAGTAGAAGCTAGATGTAAAGAAATTGTACTGTTGCAAAAGAAGGAATAGTAATTTGATCCAGTTGAACCACTCACCAGGGGTTTTTTTTGGCCCAACCTCCTCCTCCTCCAGAAGCAAAATGCAAATAGTGGAAGTGAGGCGGGAAAGCAATCACCAGAAGGGAATCACAATTGCTTTTCAGAATCATACCAATGTTATTCTTGTTTCCTGCATTAATTAAAAAGAAATCATTAATTAATTTTTCTGGCTTTTAGGGAAAACTATTGTTGCAGGATTGAATAGTCAACTAAGTCCATAATTGTAAAGTGCTATCACTTTTGTTTTAGACATTTTTCTCAACCAAGTGTAGACTTGTATATCATAACATGAAGCACTAGGCCTAGATGCATTGTCATCCTAACGATTCAGAACAGAGTTGAAAGCAATGAATAGAAAGAGAAGTAAAGCCATGGTTGTTTTGTGCGAAGCTTAATTACCATCTCCTTAGATCCCACTGTGGGTACCGGCGCTGGTGTGGGATTACCATAATTCCACACTGTTGTGTTTGGTGGCGTGGTAAATAAGCTCATACCTAAAAGTAGCATCTGCTTCCAATGAATTCTCCCACCTCTTCCCTGCAATATTTTTGCATCACAGGGAGCATACCACTCTAGCAATTATAGCACTGGTCAATGCCTGAAAAATCCTCCCGGCTGCACTTGAGCTGCAACCTGTAAAGCTTAGGGATCTGGTGGCAGTGAAATTGACCTCCCCGGTACCAAATCTCTGGGACGAGCAAAACGCGGCATACTGGAATGTCTCCTGTTGACCAGGTCAGAAGGCAGCTTGATAAAGTTATCAGGGTCGGTCAATAAGGTCATCACTTTTCCAACGCCCATGAGGAAGAGATCGGAGTTGTCGGTCAGAAAGAGTTGAGGAAGTTCTTGGTTCGGAAGTAACGGAGGAGGCAGCTGTCGTAATAAATCATGGCGGCCTTGCTTGTAGGGAGCAGTGCTGAAAGGGCGTCTTAGCCTGGCGAGGCCGGGAGCGGCTCCGCTCCGCCAATACCCCTGGCGTTGATGTCACCAAGCGACAGAGACTGAGGGGCGTGGATCTGGTCGGGGACTCTGCCCACTGTGTCACCTTGTAGAAGCCTTGATCGTAGCATACATTGTAGACCATGGAGAGGGGAGCAGTGCCAAGAGGTTGGATTCATAGGTGCTGTTGGCTGTGTATTTGCTGCTGGCTTAATCCCGGGTAAACATGGTGATAGAGGTCTATTGTGACAGACTAGGAGAAGCCATCCTGACTTCCGCCATTTTGGAGAGCCTTCAAGTATAAAGCAGATTTCGGCCAAATCAGTATAAATACAATAAAAAAACATCAAAAATGCTCTGGGCAATGCCGATACCATTTATATAATCACTTTTAAGTAGATTGTGAGAGATGATCATCTCATCTTAATTGCTCTGCTTATTTTATAGAAATAAATCCTCTTCCATCGATTATTTTATCAAAATCCCCTTTAAACAATGCCTTCAGGAAATGTACATAAACCTGAGTTCCAGGCACATAATCTAGTAAGTAGTTGAAATTCACAAATTTAAATGGTTTTTTTTTTTTTTTTTTTTAAATACCGATAAGTGGATAAGCCCATTCATTTATTTACTAAAACCTACAAGTTAAATTAAATGCTTAGAACTAAATTAAGGTTTGTCAGACTCACAAATTTTTATGTAATTGTATAAATAAAAAAGTAATATATATATATATATTTGAAAGATTTGATTTAGCATAATTTTCACTTCCGTATCTTTTTATCTCCTTTTTTGGAAATACAACAAAAGAAGCAAAAATTTGGAATTTGAAAACGCGCGTTGGGAAGAAGAAAAGTTTGATTTTCTCATACATTGGACCTCTAAAAAATATAGATTTACAAAATTGGACACGACCCAAAATAAATTTATTGGTAGCAGGCACATCAAAGGAAATATAAGTAACGGCTAACGGGCCCGTTGGGAGAAGAAGATAATTTTTTTTTTTTTTTGATAAAGAGGAAGAAGATAATTGCGCAGCAGAAACGTCCAAAGTGAAGAAGGAGAATATCAGTTGCAGGGAACATCGCAAATATATATGCCCTAAGGGCCCATATATTTCCTTTGCTTATGAACTAGTTTTATTTTTAAAAATTAAAATATTTATCAAAAATAAAAAATTGCACATGGGGAGATTCTCTCAAATGAATTGGTGCTTAATTTATACCAGCATCTCTTCGCCTATTGGTATCGTGCTCCTTTGCAGAAGGTAATATTGCTTTTAGGATGAGCGCAGATTGAGCGCCCGCTTTCTAAGTAAAGTCTTGGAGCTCAAGTGTGTTGAGTGAAACTGCTTGCTATGTGCTTGTCGACTTCTTTTTGTGTGGGGTGTTTTGTAAGCCTTTGTTAAAAAATATTATAATTTATGTGTGTATTTGAATGCGTCAAATTAATTTGATACATTAAATTTCCTTAAGAAAGAATAAAAATGAAAAAAGCTGGGGAGACTTTAGAGACAGCCCAAGTCCATCAATGGGATCCTCCTGAATGATGCACGTTCACGAAAGTTTCCTTGAGTTGCAGTAGAGATGTTTCCCACAACTTTGAATGCATGCTACTGAAATTATTTGGCCATTTATTCACATTTTTGACAAATGTCTAGCAGAAGATCATCAGCATCATCAGCAGAATGTGTTTTAAATTTTAATCAATTGTTCGGTCGGTAAGAATATTTTAAAATTCTTTTTGCAAAATGGTTCCTTAGTGACACCAACTTATTTATGTTATTTCTAAAAATAGGAACTTATTATTACTATTTTTGATTCACCAAGTGTATTCAGTGAAACCTTGACACAGGTAAAATGTTTTTTTTTAAAAAAAATCTGGACTGTATGAAGAGATTGTGTTTAATCTTTGTAGTTTTACTAGAAAATTCATGAACATATAAGCATGCTCATTTGTTTGGGAAGCAAACAAAGGTATCTTTTTTTTTGGCAAAATAGAGGCTAATACAAGCTGTTGAAAGAGGATAGGAAATTAATACAAAGAGATCCATGCGATTAAAGTCCCGGAAGTCTTTGACCATAACTGCTGTGATCATATTCTCAAGCCATCTTGGCATCACTTATCGGCCTCATGGAAGGGGAGATTTGGGTTAGTCCTTGCGTTTGTTGGCAGGGCATCCGCTATAATGTTTATGTCACCGGTGCTTGACTCCGGTATGGATTTGATCCATGAGAATTGCTTGATTGCTAGTATAATCCTTTGAGTATTTGGATCCCGATGCTTGTCGTTGCCTTACGTGATGGGTTGGAAGTGCACGGCGGTCACGGCGGTATATATGGTGGGGCTTCCAATTCCTTAGTCTCTCCATTGATACAAACAACTTTGAGGATTCGGCTTGGAGGCTTGGAAGGCGGCTTCATATTACGAACAACCGACCGCGGGATCTTATCTTGACCTTGAAGGGATAATAAAACCTACACCACAATTTCTGGATACATCCCGATTAGGGTATCACACATGATAATTATAGAGTTGTTAAAGCTGAGATGTGGAGATATTATTCCACGAAGTGGCTTCTAATCTTCGGAAGTGCTTACATTAGCATGGTAGTTAGTGCTTGTTTTGAATAATGTGAAATTTGAATTCGTGTTATTGAATACAATTTCATGTCCCAGATTTCCATATACTCAAACCTGCAGAGGTGTGCATTAAAGCTTTTATAAAGCTTTTGATTTATAGAACCATTTCCTCTATCTTTGAGAACTCCTTCCATCCCATTTTAAAGTTTTCCAAATCCATTTCTCCCCTCCATGTATGTTGCCACCTCCCAGGACCAGTAGAGTTAAACAGATTCTCTGATCATCATGAGGTGTTTAATGGTTTCATTCCTCCCAGCAGAGCCACATAGGGGGCCGAGGTGTTTGGGACCAAATCCAGGTGAGAGTACATGTAGTCATAAGTGGGGATTTTGCCATGGAGGGTCTCCATATATAAATGTTCACGATTCTTGAGTGCTGGGGAAGCCTCCAAACCTTGTACTAACCATGCTGCTCTTTTCGCTATCATTAGTGATGTTATGATTCCCCAAAAACCATAAACCTCTACGGCTATGTGTAATGCGGTGGAGCCGGAGGAGATAAACCACGCATAATTTTGGGTATACCCGGTATATATACATATTTATGTTTCTCCCAATCCTAGATTCTTTTTAAAACAATGTGTAATGTCATAATAGTTTAGCTTATCACCTTCAATAAAACTTTCTATGCTCAAAGATTCAAATAGGATGTCGTATTTGAGGGAATGTAGGTTTTAGGCCTAGGGAATGTCAAATAGCCAAAGGTTCATTAAGAAAGGCTTTTTTAGCAACTTACTTTAAGTTTCTGATTTTCATCCAAAGATTAAGCTTTGATATAATCAGTGATCTTACAATTTCTTAAAACCATGAGGTTGATTGGATAGTAGGTTTTATCCCAAAGATTATAAGGGTCCATGTACAAAATTGGTTGGCCCCGGATTTAAAGTTTGTTTTCATTATTGAGAAGAGCAAAGATATGTTTTTGCCATGAGTGCGATTTTTGCAAATCCTAAGATTTCATTTTATGCCCATTCCTCCCTGATTTGTCCAAGTGCTCCTTGTGCCAAACTAATGGGGTGGAAGGGCAACCCGGTGATTACCCGTTGCCCCATAAAACTTCCTAGAGGCCTTGAAGATTTAATCCAATCAGCAGATCCTTACCGGGATAACGGGATAAATAATAGATTGGGATAGACATTAAGGATGTAATTAACAGAATGGATGCGCTAGCGAGGATATGGATGAAACACTAGGAGTTTGAAATTTTGCATTTAGTAGGTCTTAGGGTCAATGGTTGCCGTTGGTTGACAAGAAGTCTTCGAGGAAGAGATCAATGCTCCTAAGTACTTAAAGGGAAGAAGCACTACTCGTCCCTGGAGATGTTACTTGATAGAATTCTCGAGGCTGCTTTGTTGAGCCAAGAAGGATAATGGATGGTAGACTTATGCAGGTTGACTTTCCGACCATTAGGTTAGGTGAAAGTAGATCGAGACATAATCTGAGTTCCACAGCCCACATTTAGTTTACTCTGGTGATATGCGAGGGGCATCGCCGACTGAAATTAGAGAGATGATTACAAAATTACAAGTTAATCTGTATCAAAGCCGAAGGAATAAGATTTAATGCCATGGCGTAGGTTTTAACTTATGGATGATAGATTTTGAGAAACCAAAGAGAAAGAGATAAAAGGATAGAGGGGGCCCCACATACAATACCCTAGAGCTATTGTGATCCCATCCGAAGATTTCCCGTTGATTAATAGTGAAAAGAGTGGGAGAGTGATGCAAGCTTTGATCCAGGGAAATCGAGGGAAATTTCGGGGAGGTTCATGTGCTGGAGGTGCTTGGCAAGGATGGCATTTCATTTCCAAGTGTGTGGGCCTTATACATGATATCAATTTAAAGTATCTTCCCTAGGAAGGGGCCTTTGAGTCGTATTCTAGAGGAATGCACAATTTCTTGAGTAAGTATGAGTGTTATCATGTGTTGATCTACCGGTGAGAAAACGACTTGCTCTTGTCCAATGAGTTTAATTAATATGACTTTTCTTTGTGTGAGAGGAGCTTGGTTAAGATTTTATAGGCCACAATTCTTGCTGAAGGAGATGGAATACGAGAATCTAAACCATGTTAGATACACTTCTTGTTTTAGGTATCAAGGCCCGACATAGGTTTTTGTCCCTATTCTCTAGGAAGATGTGGCAGCCGGGAGGAGAGGTATACCGATGGCTTGGAAAGTAGTTTCCTTGACAATGTCCCAATAGAATAAATAAAATTCTATAGCCAAGCCCATCTGGTCCGGGAACTTTTACCTTTGGGCGTGGCTTTAAGGGTTTGATAAATTTGTTATGGTTAGTGGATGAGGGTTATCTATCTCTAATGAAGAGGTAAATCCGGGGGCATTCTTCCCTGTAAATCCTCTCTGATGTGGTATTCTTAAAGTCCATAGTTCTTAAATACAGAATGGGAGGAATGCTTTGGTTATGGATTCTTGATGAGATAGGGATGGTGCGCCACCAGTTTACTCGAAATTGAGATACTTTATTTGTGTCCTCTAACTTTGGCTTGCACCTATGAAAAGGTTGAGTTGTAATCCCACCATTGCTTGAGCCATAATGAATTTATCTCTTTGTGCCATCGAGGTGTTTTGCAGAAGATTATGTTATTGACTCCAGTCAACACCAAAGGTCAAATCCCAAATGTTTTCTAGATTGGTGCTATCTCTTCGAGAGGAGCTATCAAGGGGTGTTAATTCTTATTCTTAAAGATAGTGTCCTTTAAAAAAAATATATTAATATAAAAATGTTCATCCTGCTCATGTTATGGAGCATGAGGAAGCTTGACTAAGATATTGTGTAATTCAATGATTCTAGGAAAATTTATCTATAATTTCAATTTTTTAGAACTATAATTTCTTATAATGTATTGATTAAATTACATAAGTGATTTTAATATGTTGTGCACTTTTGTATTTGACATTTGATTCTTGAAAGTCAGCAAAAATGAGGTCAAAGTCGTAAAAGTCAACAGCATTTTTCGAAACACGTTGATAATCTTGAAGATAATTTGAAAATAAGAATAAATAGAAAAAAATATTGTTCAAAATTTGGAAGAACCTTTGAATTGGTAGATAAGATTGAAATTATGCAACTGATTAGGAAGTGGCTCAAGTGGCTAAACATTGTTTATATAAAAAAATTAGTGATGTGAATTGATAATAATTTGTGATTTTTTTGATAAATAATGAAATTTAGAAAAAAGCACCCTTAAAGTGATTAACTATTAAAAATTTACAACTTGACCAAGCATATGGTATACTAAATTCCCCTTACGATAAAAAATATATAGCATTAATTTGCAGATGGGGATCAATATAAATCAATAATTATGTTATTTAATGATAATTGTAAGATTCAACTTGCATTCTTTTATAAAAAAAACTAAAAAACATACTTCAATTATTTACACTCAAACTTAAAATCTATATAAATATAAATATTAAAATTTAATAATAAAACATATTTTTAACTTAACAGAAATGTGACTTTATATGCTTTTATATATGATTATTTATGATAAATAATAATAATCAAAAATTTTTTGTTGTATTGTTTTATACACGCAGGAGGTTTGAAACACGGCAAGTACAGTTACCAAAATATGAAACAAAAACTTTCTGGTTTACATTTTGTCACACTCAACGTAGTCATTTAGAAAAATAGAAAATCTACGAAGTCATTATACCTATTCTCTCTTCACACGGAGAAGATATTGATAAAATTTGAGGCAACGAAAATAGTTTAAAATCTCACAAAAAATGTTTTTTTTATAAACGCCTCAGAAAATAAATTAAAATTATTATATTTTAATTTACAAAACTTGTGACAATTTCAAAGAAAAGAAAACAGAATTTTTGTCTCTTTAAAAGAATCTTTTCGGCTCAGAAAATTTAGAATGAAGCATGCTGCTTTTCATTGGTTAACGATGAATTCATTCCAGAAGTTTACTCGGGACGTCCTAGAGGTGGGACACAACCCCGACAAATCCCTACCTTGGCAGTGTAAGATTTGGGTCCACCAATGTGTCCGCGCATCCACTTCCCTTAAAAAAATGTTTTTACAACTACTGCGTTATTGGTACAAGACTGCAACTCTAGTGATCTTGGACTCTCAACAACAGAATGGGATCCGTTCAACAAAACATATTATGTACAAAATCTGTCTGATGTTGGAAGTATTGTGCCGATCTCTCCGTCTGCAACTCCAACTGGGAAGAAGGGGTAAGACAACCACGTCTAATAATTATCAGAATTTTTTATTTTTAAAATAAATAATAAAAGTCACATCATGCACGTCCAGGAATTTGGGTTATTAATATTTGGGTGGAAATTGCAATTCAAGCATTTACTATATATATATATATATTTTTTTGAGAAAAGGCATATAAATTGAACGGTGCGGGGGGCATTCAAGGTACATACAGCTTTCGTGAATAATTTTGACTTTTTAAAATTCTTCTTAACGATCATGCCACTTCTGGTCCCATGCCTCTCGCACTGACCAACAAGGTCGTGATGACTCAGTAGTCGTTGCTGATTTGTCTTTGGAGTAGTAGCACTCGGGCTCCTTTGTTACAGTATTTTGGGGGGATTGGATTGATTCACAAGATCTCCCAAAACTTCTCTAGCTAGCATGGCATTAGAAGAATCAAAGCTAGCCCCTGTGGTCTACGTGGGAATATTTTTTTCTTTTTTTTTTGATAAGATGAGTCAACCGGTCAGACCGGCTCGCTAAGAAGTCATGGGCGTGCTTAGGTCTTCGGTTCAACCAGCAACGGGGGGATTAAATACTCAATAGCTACACCCATCTCACACTCCTGTGCGAACTCTCAGAACAAAGGTTCTCACCCACGGTTCGAATTTGTGCCTTGAACGGAGCGGAAGCTTTATGTGGGAATATGGCTCAAGGCCGTTGGTGGAATTTTGCTCTATTAGCGCAGCAGGTTGTAGGCTTGAGTTGCCTCGTGGGTTACAACGTCCGAAATTCCCCGACGCCCCCAATGCAAACGATGACTCCAACCACACCGAAGTCTCTGCCACTGTTTAATCTAATTTTTATTGATTGATTAATTAACTTTGTAGTCCATAGAAAACTCTTGTTTTTATTCCCTTTGTCATTTCCCCAGGAAGCAGTGATCCTACAACAACAATAGTTCTCTCAATTGTTCTCCCGGTGATTGGTTCAGTTCTGCTCCTCTCTACCATTTACTTGTATTTTCAAAGGAGGCTAACAGCAAAGAAGATGGTATTTTTCCCAGAAATTGAAGACGAGGCCGTGTTTGAGAGTGGAGAATCCAGATTGTTTGATTTAAATGGTCTCAAAGAAGCAACTGATAACTTTTCTGATGCTAATATGCTTGGAGAGGGTGGATTTGGTCCAGTTTACAAGGTTGGCTCCCTCCAACACTGGAACACTTGGTTTATTAGATTGAATTCTTTGATCAATCCTGTAAGTTTATGATGCATGCAGGGAGCGTTAAAGGATGGACAAGAAATAGCCGTGAAAAGACTTTCCAGAACATCAGGACAAGGGATGTTGGAGTTGAGAAATGAGGTGGTTTTGTTGCTAAACTTCAGCACAGGAATCTTGTCAGGCTGCTGGGTTGTTGTCTTGAGGAGAAGGAGAAGCTCCTTGTGTATGAGTACCTTCCTAACACCAGCCTTGACAAATTTTTATTTGGTATGCTCCAACTTCTACATTCTTGCTCGATAGATTTATCTTTTTTTTTAAGTCTTCTTGTTTAATCAAAAATCATAAACTCTAATTTAAAATATTTATATGTTCTGATTTAGTAACAAAATTTTCATGTAGTTTATAAAGTTAAAAGTTATAAATATGAGAAAAATTTAATTATGGGAAAAATTTAAATAAAAAATTCAAATTTTCTTAATATAATTTAAAATTATGTGATGGTGATCAGAGGGAAGAAATAATGAAGCATTATATTTTCATATAATTTAAACTTTTATTAAAATATATGAAAAAATACTAAATACTCAACTTTGTGGGGTTATTTGCTGGTTTGAATGTATGAAGAATTGGTTCTCTGTGCTTGCATGAATAGACCCAATCAAAGTTCAGCAATTGGACTGGAGTAGGAGGTACAAGATAATACAAGGCATTAGCAAGGGGCTTCTTTACCTTCATGAAGATTCACGCTTAAGGATTATTCACAGAGATCTTAAAGCAAGTAACATTTTGTTAGATGGCGATATGAACCCCAAAATTTCAGACTTCGGCCTTGCAAAGCATTTCGGTGTCAATGAAACACATGGAAAGACCAACCGTATTGCTGGAACATAGTGAGTTTGAACATCATCGATTTATCTTTTTAGTAAAATGGTGATGGAAAAACTCACTTTATAACAAAAAGAAAAATGAAACACCTCCTCATTCATGTTATGTTATGCAGTGGGTACATGGCTCCAGAATATGCCATTCATGGAGAATTCTCAACAAAATCAGATGCTTTTAGTTATGGAGTGTTGATCTTGGAGATTGTGACCGGTCAGAAGAACGGAGGCTTCCAAAGAGGATCTAATCCTGCTGATAACCTTCTCAGTCATGTAAGTTTTCACATATCTGTGATCATGTGATTTTGGATTTCATCCGTCAAAACTTTTCTATTTCTTTTACAGGTATGGAAGCACTGGAATGAAGGGAGGGCATTGGAGTTGAGGGACCAAAGTCTCAGCAATAGATTCATAGAGGAACAAATGCTGAGATGTATCCACATTGGATTACTTTGTGTCCAGGAGGACCCAACAAAGAGACCCAACATGGCTTTGGTTGTTCACATGCTCAGTAGTGACTCTAGTCCTCTTCCAACACCCTCTACACCAGCTTTCCTCAATCTAAGTAGCATGCTCAAGTCTGATGAGCTCCCGAGGGATGTGTGTCTTGATTTGGAGAGTAGTGAACGCAACAGTGAATATACAGGGAATCCCAGGATGATCTCTGTAAATGGAGTGTCTATCTCTCAAATGGAACCCCGGTAGTAGTCAGTTTATGGATCCATGTCTCCTTGTGAAGAAACATTTTGCTGAACTTATTGACTTGGGAATGATAATTAAAAGCTTTATTTGCTACTTGTCAAGTGGAATTCAAAACCTGCGCGGTCGGCAAGCTAACTGTTATTGTTTAGAAGTGTTAGTGCAAGTGCACATTAGGTTGGCATTACTTGATACAATGATGCAGTTGATTTTAAGAACACTGCTGAAACAGAGTTGAATGAGAAAGGGCTTCAAAATACTTCAGATGATGATTACCCATCTGTGAGTGGATAAGAAATAGTAGTGACAATCTGCAAATGTTACTCCATTAACCACCACAAACCATCTCCAATTCCAAACACTATCCAATCCCACCAAAATCCCAAATTTCCACCACCAAGCAATTCCCCAAATTACAATCAGCGGAAACAATCACACACAACAAAAATCCCAAGAACAAAAGGCTCCTAGCATCTGCAAATGACCTGGGAGGTGGAGATGAGAGCTAGGGTGCCAATAACCTGAGAGGTGGAGACGAGGCTATGACATGCTACAAGTTATCGGTCTCAAAAACCATCCCGAAAAGCAGAGTCATACTTGAAACTATTGGAAAGCAACCAGATTTAGGATAGACTATGTAGTGAACTAAGCAACTGTGTCCTGAATTCTGCAACATCTATCTGGGCTCCATTTCTGATATGGAAACTTCATTGAGAGTCGTTGGGATGGATTTGTCTGATGATCGTTCGAATTCACCAGTGGAAAAGTTGTAATCTTTTCGGAATGCATCTGAATCCATGCCACCACTCAGTCCACCAAAAAATAAAGGCTTTGAAGGAGCTTGGAGATACACGGAGTAGCTGTTCAGCATGAGAACCACCATTGGCATGCTGGGTCTGCTAGCAGGATCTACTTATTATAAGATGATTTATTTTTTTATCAGAGTGTTTTATTCATCTTTCAAGATTTGATTATTCCTCAAATGAGGGGGGACTATTCTACTTCGGGGCTTTGATCTGCTACGGGAGTTTTCACACAATAACAATGTGGCGTACGTGTAATCAAAACAAAAATTTCCAAATGGAACCAGGTTTGCGGTCTCGACTATAGACCTTCACCTGTACGTATACCCTGGTGTGTGGTTTCGAGGATGGACTACAACCTCACCCTGTGTTATTGTAGTGCCATGGCTCTTCTTCTCGGTTGCAAACTCCTCTCCTTATTTGTGTTATCCTTAATATTAATCTTGGTTTCCCCCAGTCTATCAGACCCTCTATACCAGGTTTGCTGATGCACTGGCAACTACACAACCAATAGTACCTACGAGAAGATGGTGTACAAGAACTAACACCAATCATGTTACAAATGTCAAGTAGTTGAGGACGAGGCAAAGGTTTCGTTAGTGCATTAGCAAGTTGATCAACAACAAAGATATGAACAACCCGGAGAAGGGAAGACTAAACAAGATCACGTACAAAGTGATAGTCAATGGCAAGATGTTTCATTCGAGAATGAAATACAAGATTAGTACATAGATACGTGGCACCAAGATTGTCCCAGTAAATAATGGGTGCTGAAGGAACAGGGACATGCAGTTCATGAAGAAGTGTCTTGACCCATGGAATTAATTTCAGCTGCACCGGAAGCAATAGCATGATACTCCGCCTCAGTAGATGACCGAGCAACAGTGCGTTGTTTGGTAGACCGTCAGGAGATGGGATTAGCACCCAAGAACATGACATATGTACCCGTGGAGGTACGATCATCCGATTACCCCCCAGTTGGCATCGGAAAAATCATGAAGCTGAAGAGGAGAATTCGCTCGAAGTCGAATGCTAAGAGATTTGGTGCCATTCAAATATCGGAGCAAGCGCTTAACGACCCCCAATGATTCTCAGTAGGCTGATGCATGAACTGAGAAAGTTTGTTGATAGCAAAAAAAATGTCCCATGAAGGTCAGTCGTAAGTAAATGTTGAAGACCACCAACAACTTGTCTATATTTGGTAGCATCAACCAGAGAGGATCCATCATGAAGAAGGAGGGATGCACTACTTGACAAAGAGTAGAAACCCGCTTTTGAGTCAAGCATGTGGTGTTTCTGTAGAAGATCAACAATATACTTGTGTTGAGAAAGAACCACACCATCAGAGGTCGGAGTGACTTCAACACCAAAGAAGTAAGAAAGCAACCCAAGATCTTTGGTGGAAAATTTGGAGTCAAGTTGCCCGATAATATGATCAATTAGATGAGGATCACTGCAAGTAATTAGAAGGTCATCAACATAAACCATAAAATAGACAAGAGTGGAGCCCGCCGGCAGAATGAAAAGTGATGTATCTGCTCGAGAAGTAACGAAACCAAGAGACTTAGAGCGTCATGTTCGGGACCTCCCCTGACTGGGTTGCCTTCCTCTCTGCGAATGCCGCCCAAGTCGTCCATAGATAAGGCAGAGCTCCCGGAAGTGGACGGTTCTCCATCCTTTCTTGATCTTCTAGAGCCAACATACCGTGGAGCTACATCCTCTCAGTATGTCAAATCAACTTTGCCCTTCGAGTTGAACACTGCGGTCTAGAACACGCTCCAGCTCTTCGGCAATGTCTTGATGAGGCAAATGGCTTGCACATCTTTTTGAATTTCACTCCAACAACGTCCAGTTGGTTGTATAGCTTGTGAAATTCATTCAAGTGGTTGGCCACACTCTCCTCCTCTGACATTTTCAAGTCCATGAAACTAGTGAGTAGGTGTGCCTTGTGTTCCGAAGAACTCCCTGCATACATCTCCTCCAGGAGATCAAACAGCTCCTTCGTTGTCTTCGCCTTTGAGATGTTCAAAGCAATTGTTGTTGGGATTGTCAGACGAACAGCCCCAAGAGCTTTCCGGTCGAGTAGCTTCCACGCATCATCTGTGGAGTCTCTAGCTGTCTCGCCAGTCATCGGGCACCATAAGTCATTCTGGTATAGATAATCTTCGATCTGCATCCTCCCATATGCATAGTTCTCTCCGTTGAACTTCTCGAGCCTACACTTGGTGTCGTCATCCATCTCTTCTCCAGAACCTTGGTGCTCTGATACCAGTTATTGGGGAATCTGCCGAGGAGCTCAGCTAGTCGGCAGTTTTATCCGAGTAGCTCTCCAGGTCGGCAACGAGCGGAACTCTTGCAACTTGGATCTCGTGGATCACTCTTCACGGAAAAACAACCTTGCAGGTTCCTCAAGTCTTCCTCAGACATGGAATGGATCGCTGGAGGTACGCCAACTAAACAACTCAAGCAACCTCGCAAATAAGAGCAAGAATAAAACAACTCACAACACAAGGTTTAACGTGGTTCAAAGAATCAGCCATCTACGCCCACCTACCCACACTTGCAGCATACTATTCCATTAGAATCAAGAAGAAGAAGCTACGTGAGATACAAAGCTCACACTCTCTCTCACCGCTAGTTATCAACAAAGAAGATAAAATCTCTCTTGAACACACCGCTGAACAACACCTTCAAAGGTTGAAGAAGACAACCTTATATAGCCCCTTGATAGTGTAGCTTCTAGGACACACTACCGCCTTTTTCCTTGTAGAACACTCACATGTCACTTCTACGCAATGTCGACCATACGCGACGAGGCCGGGGTGTTAGAGTTTACATTTCCAAGAAACGGCGCCATACTCACAAGGTCAACGCTTAGGGATTCCCGCCTTGAACCTTTCCTTCTACTCGGCCCATCCTCGCTTCTGCTCGGATGCCTTCATCATCTGTAGAAGAGTAGCTCCCACTAGCTCGGCAACGCCTTGGTTACTTGGCCGACTAGATGAGCTACTCGACGCCTAGGCTTGAGCTGCTCGGCAATGAAGAACGGAGACTCCATTCCTCATAAAGAAAACTAGAAAAGCTGAACTAATTACTGAACATATAACATGATAAATGGTTGTTTCATATATCCAGGGAACATTGCATAATATGAGAGAAATAGCGGTTAAAAGGCTTTCAACAGGTTCAGGACAAGGAATAGGGGATCTGAAAAGGAATAGGGGAGCTGAAAAACGAACTGGTGTTGGTTGCAAAGCTTTAACACAGGAATCTTGTGTTGGTTGCAAAGCTTCAACACAAGAATCTTGTGAGGCTTTTGGGTGTTTGCTTGGAAGAACAAGAGAAGATGCTTGTCTATGAATATGTTCCTAACAGAAGCTTGGACACCATATTGTCTGGTATGTGTTTTTCTTCTTGTACTATTCTTATATATATCTATATATCTATAAATGTAAAAAAACCACTAGAAGCATGTCATATGCTTGGTTGGAACTATCAACCACTCCTTGTGAGTGGGAATGGGCTAGCCAACTTTCCTTATGAAAGTTGTACTGTTCTTATACTCAACTGAAGATTTGCATATACTCACGAATACAAATTGTGTATACTCCCTTTTTAAAGCTCCATTGCCATCATGTTTGTATGCATTTGAGTCCTTTCAGGTATTTCATAGTTTCATAATCCCTGAACCTTTGAGTTTATATGAAACAGATTCTATCAAACGTGAACAACTAGATTAAGGAAGAAGGTACAAGATCATCAGTGGCATTGCTCGAGGCCAGTTATACCTGCATGAAGATTCCCGGCTGAAGATTATACATCAGGATCTAAAAGCAAGCAATATATTGTTGGATGAGGATATGAATGCAAAGATTTCAGACTTTGGATTGGCTAGGCTGTTTGGTGGCGATCAAACAGGGGGATCCAGAAGTGGAGTAGTTGGAACATTGTAAGTAGAAACTCAAAGCTCTAAATATCAAACAAGGAGCTGACTCTAAACAATCCATTAATTTCAATAGTTTGCAGTGGATACATGGCTCCAGAGTACGTAATGCGGGGTCAATTTTCAGCAAAGTCAAACATATTTAGTTTTGGTGTTTTAGTATTGGAAATATTGAGAGGACGGAAGAGCAGTAACTTTTCTGAAACTTAACAAGCAAAAGACCTGCTAAGCTATGTAAGTATGAGTGACATCTTACTTTCATCAAATAATTTTATAGTCTGAAAATGATTTACCAATGGATTGACTGTTTGTTAATAGGCATGGGAGCATTGGACCCAAGGAACGATCTCAGAGATACTAGAGACATCTCTTGGGGATCAGTTGCCAAAAAGTGAGTCATTGAGATGTTTTCACATGGGTTTATTATGTGTTCAAGAAGATCCTGCTAGGAGACCCAACATGTCAATGGTGGTTCTCATGCTGAACATCTACTCTATGTCCCTCCAAGCTCCTTCAAAGCCTGCATTTTTTGGTGGACTGAGTGGTGGCATGGATTCAAATGCATTCCGTAAAGGTTAAAACTTTTCCAGTGGTGAATTTGAATGGTAATCAAACAAATCCATCCCAATGACTCCCAATGAAGTTTCCATATCAGAACTGGAACCAAGATAGATGTTGCAGAAATCAGGACACAGTTGCTTAGTTCACTTCTTAATCCATCCTAAATCTGGATGCTTTCCAATTATTTCAAGTATGTGTATGCATATCATGGACGAATTACTTCTATTTTCTCTCTGCTTTTCCAGATGGTTTTAGAGACCGATAACTTGTAGCATGTCATATTTCTAATATTTTCTATTCGCTATATTAATAAGATGTACGTCCTGTTTGATTATTAAGTGAATTATATGCAATCGTCGTAATTAAGAAAAGAACAAAATCATCTATAAGAAAGTATCAACCTGTATTTAAATTCTGTGGGAATATGTCTCTGACTTTATGAATGAATCTATACTGTTAGTGCAAGTGCATGTAAAGTTGGCATTACTTGACACAATGATGACTTGATGCAGTTGATTACGTTGCAACAGATGTAGGGGCAAAAATGACAAAAGGACTAGGTTGACAAGTCAAGGAAGTGTGATCATAAAGCTATCTTGTGACAACATGAAGATATGTTTGCCACTGGTGATTTGGAGAAAAAGTCGGGTGCAAGTCATGCTTCGCAGGAAATTACAACCAATATGCAAGCAACATGAATCAACTTGGAGGAAGGGATCAATAAAAGGCTATTGCAATGGGAGAATTGATGTAGGCCAGATTCAAGTGGAGGCATATAGAATTCAAGCTTGTTTTTAGGAAGTGATTGCATGCATTAATTAAGAGCAAAATATTAATTTGATTGGAGATTCCATGCACCCATGCATTGAGAAGATGATTAAGAGCTAATTGAATATGTGATTGAAGGCCCAAACTTGGGTGATTGAAGAACTAAGTGTCACGCCCCAAACCTGACCCGGGCCCGGGTACGCGAACAAATACCGTGTAGTTATAGGGTTGCCTCGACAAATACGCAAGGCAGGAAATCAGAATAACATGCTAAAGACATAATATAATCCATAAAACGAAATCAAATTCTGACATATCAACTATTCAACTTAGATACAAATTAAGATCTCAGTTTGATACAATGACTCATATTAGACTCAGTGTCGGCTAAACAATAAACTATCACTTCGATCATCAAGTCCGTACCCCTCCAAGTCCACTATATGTTGACTCTTCGACCATTTTATTCCCCGTACACTGAAATAGTGGGAGTTGTGAGCTAAACTAGCCCAGTGAGAGACATACATCACACCAGGGTTAAATATAGAAAATAGCATATGTATACATATATATAACAAAATGAAAACAATATACATGTTGGTCTATGCACATATTAATCACATCAAAAGGTCTCATGCAAGTCAAAGATAATCAAGATGCGATGCTACCGGATCTCAACACTTTCATTCACAAACACGAGTAAATCACAATATTAGAAACATGACTGGCATATCAAAACAACTATATCAATTACAACTAGTCCGTATGCACCCAATCTCAACAGCACTAATCTTACTCCCATATCAAAATCACTGAACTTAGCCAGCAGGTTGCATACAAAAATCAAAGTGGTCCTCGGACCCGAACCCCGACATAGGCATATCTCAACCGGTGCACACGTAACATAGATGTAGATTGATATACGAAATATGCAAAGTTAGCTCTACTATGAGCAAATACACGTACATACTGAAAGTAATGATTTCAGAATTCATCGATAAAAAAAACACGGTAAAACATCAAGCAATCAAATTAAAATACTGGAGTTCATCTGCAGTCAACTCACCTGTCAATCTCCCTAGTGCTTAATCCTTGTTAGACCTTCCTTCTCCTATTATTTGGATTGCTTCTCACTAAAGAGAGAACAAGAGATCCCTTAACTTCTCTCACCAAATTGTATATGAATTCCCTTATTATGTCTCTCCTTATATAGAGGGTCGAGTGTCCTAGTCTCACTCTAACTAGATAGAGATAAATCACAAATATCTAATAATTATCTCTATTCGATAAGTTTTCATCCAATTTAAATTAACCCTTCTAACCTAATCAAAATAAAGCTTATATTTGAGATAGAGATCAATCATAAACAATCTATAATTGTCTCTACGAGCTAAATCCTTATCCAACTCAAACTCAAACATTGAATCTTAATCCAATGGTAATTCATAATCATAAACAAACTATAATTATCTCTACGAGATAAATCTTAATCCAATTCAAACTCAAACATTAAATCATAATCAAATTAAAATCCATATTTGGATAAAGATCAATTATAATTATTTTCATGAGATAAGTCTAATTTAATCTCAAATATAATATCCTACTCAAATTACAAGTTATATTTGAGATAAAGATAAATCATAGTCATTTTATAATTCTCTATTTTATCTCATGTTAATCC
This sequence comes from Dioscorea zingiberensis, assembly GCA_026586065.1. Taxonomy (NCBI): domain Eukaryota; kingdom Viridiplantae; phylum Streptophyta; class Magnoliopsida; order Dioscoreales; family Dioscoreaceae; genus Dioscorea; species Dioscorea zingiberensis. The sequence goes on along the minus strand of CM048819.1, from coordinate 69,318,816 downwards.
CTACAAGGTTAATCCAAGTCAGGTTGTACGATAAATTGGACCATGTTGGTTTAATCACATTGAATCACCATTATGAAATCTTAATTAGGTCCTCGAACTAATAGGTAATTACAAACAATCACTTCACACTTTCATTCTAGTACCTATTTATGTATAGGTTCTGGGTGGGTTATTACACTAAGTTTGGATGGAATTCGTGGAAGACAATCTGGGAGGATTGTACAACCAAAATGTTGATTGAGGAAATCAAGTTTTGGAAGAAGAGCACTCACCTTGGTGAGGTATGCACTTTAAAGAGGACTGCAGACAAGACGAAGTGGAGTCCTGCTAGATGTCGTGGTCGTGATCGGGAGGATAGACAGAATTCGACTCAGATACAACTAGGAGGGTTTGAGGGTCTTGAGGTAATAGTCCAAAGCAAAACTGCAGTCTTAGTTAGTCAACAGTCAGGCCACGTTGCAAGCTTGGTTGCAACAGGAGTTGCAACCACTAAATTTGGAAGCCGTCCAATTTAGTAGCTGTGGAGATTTTTGAGATCCAAAAAGAGGAGGTGTTATGTTAGTGACAGGGAGGTGTCTATATAAGACATGGATGGGGACTTAGTGTAAATAGAAGTTTGGGTGGGTAGGGGAAAAAGGTGAACAGTGCGCAAATAGTGTAGGGACTAATAGATAATTTGCTCTTTAAAAATAAAAAATAATAATAATATTCAATGTTACAGAAAAAATTATTAAAGTAATAGAAACAAAAAAAATATAGCAAATATTTTTATTTATTATATATATATATTTTTTTGACAAATCTAGACAAGTCACTAGAAATGTTTACGTGATTTGAGAACTCGACCTTTTCTTTTTTTTTAATAAAAATAAATAAATCATATTTTTCTATTTAATACAGAACCTGTCGTGTTACATAGGAGGTTACATATATTCATTGCATACCGGCAATTACAAACAAGTTCTTAGTTGTGATAAAGAAAACTTAATATTATTAATAATAAGTTGTGGTATATATAATACCACTACAAGGGTAAAGCAGGAAATAAAAACCTAAAAAGATAAATATAAAAAATCCTAATGATAAATATATGAAACCCTAATAGGCTCCCTCAAGATGGTGTACGAGAAGCAACACCAATCTTGTCACAAATGTCAAGTAGCCGAGAACGAGGTAGAGCTTTCGTTAGCGCATCAGCAAGTTGATCAGCAGCAGATACATGAACAACCCGAAGAAGGGAAGACTAGACAAGATGACGGACAAAATGATAGTCAATGGCAAGATGTTTCATCCGAGAATGAAACACATGATTGGCACATAGATACGTGGCACCAAGATTGTCCGAATAAATAGTGGGTGCTGAAAGAACAGGGATATGCAGTTCATGAAGAAGTGTCTTAATCCATTGAATTTCAGCCGTAGCATGCAGAAGCAATAGCACGATACTCCGCCTCATTGGATGACTGAGCAACATTGCGTTGCTTGGTAGATCGCCAGAAGATGGGATTGGCACCCAAGAACATGACATATGCACTTGTGGAGGTACGATCATCCGGATTATCACCCCAATCGGCATCGGAAAAGCCTTGAAGTTGAAGAGGAGAATTCCCCTGAAGCCGAATGTTAAGAGATTTGGTGCCATTGAAATACCAGAGCAAGCGCTTAACAACCCCCGAATGATTCTCAGTCGGCTGATGCATGAACTGAGAAGTCTATTGAAAACAAATGAAATGTCAAGGCGAGTCATGCGCAAATGTTGAAGACCACCAACAACTTGTCTATACTTGGTAGCATCAACCAAAGAAGAGCCATCATAAAGAAGGAGGGATGCACTAATAGCAAGAGGTGTAGAAACTGGTTTTGAGTCAAGCATGTGGTGTTTCTGCAGAAGATCAACAATATACTTGTGCTGAGAAAGAAGCACACCCTCAGAGGTCAGAGTGACTTCAACACCACAGAAGTAAGAGAGCAACCCAAGATCCTTGGTGGAAAATTTGAAGTCAAGTTACTGAATAATACGATCAACCAGATGAGGATCACTGCCAGTAATCAGAAGGTTATCAACATAAACCAGAAAATAGACAAGAGAGGATCCCGCCGACAGAATGAAAAGTGATGTATCCGTACGAGAAGTAACGAAACCAAGAGACTGAAGAAAGAGCTTCACCTCCTGGTACCATGCTCGCGGGGCTTGGTTCAAACCATTGAGAGCCTTCTGCAAACGGCAAACATAATCAGGAAACTAAGGATCACGCATGTCTTTGGGTTGGGCCATGTAAACTTCCTCAGTAAGATGCCCATTGAGAAAGGCATTGTTAACATCAAGCTGCCTAATAGACCACATGTGATGCAAGGCGACACTCAAGACAGCGTGAACAGTGACCGGATTAACAACATGGCTGAACGTCTCATATAAATCAAAACCGGGGCGCTGATGAAATCCTTTGGCAACAAACCGAGCTTTATACCGGTCAATAGTACCATCCGAGTGCCCTTTGATACAGAACACCAACTTGTTCCCAACAAGATTCTGATGGCGAGCAGGAGGAACAAGTACCCAAGTGTTGTTGTATTGGACAGCATCATATTCAGCTTGCATGGCTTGAGACCAGTGCGGATGGCGAAGAGCCTAGGCTACCGTAGCAGGTTCACTATCAAAAGAAACTGTAGCAAAGAGAGCGTACTTCGGATTGGGATTGCCAATGGAGTTTTTGAACCGAGTAGTTATCGGGAGTACATTAGTGGCAGCCTTGGGAGCATCGGAGGAAAAACCCGGAACCGAGGAAGGAGGCCGGCTGGGAACCGCGGCGGGGAAGAGCCCACATCAGCGGGGCTGGCAGCGGGACACGCTGTGTCTAGGGCGGAGGGTAGACCCGAAGGCGGGGCGACGTGGTCAGTGGGGGCACCGGGACGGGCTGCAGGCTATGATCGTGAGCCTAATGCTATTGCAGTCCGCAAGTGCACGGGTCGTGCAAGTAATACAGTGGACTAGGAAAAGTCGGGTATCGATCCTCAGGGAATAGATACTAAAGGATACTATTCATCTATGAACTAGGAAATCATTTTGAGTAGGATTGGTGATTGACTGAAGATTTAACTAACTAGAAAGCAAGAGTAAAAGTAGGTGAATGGATTGAGGGGTAATCAATCAAGAGGGAGGTATTTGGGCAGTGCTCCCCATTTGGATTTCTTCTAAAGATAGATTATGATTGCTATTGCTAATGAATATGCATCATTGGACCAAGGATTCTTAACATGTTTTCCTTCCCTCTCTCGAGGTGAATTACTCAACTATCATTATATTGGGGGAATCTATAGCTTGGAGAGATTACCGGAGCGATGAATCACAAGGATTGGCTCCTAGATGCCCGGTTCCCTGCAGACATCCGAATCCCTTCTATTGGGGTATGCCAAGACACGGGAGGCGCTCAGATCTTCCCCGTAATGGCACAAATTAAACAATCGGGGCTGTCGCATCGTAGAAGGTCTAATGCAATGAATGACGCCCAATAAATCTCAATAGAAAAGCATATCCATTAAGCAATAACAATCATGAATCAAAGTTAAACATTCATCCAAAGGGTTCACATGCCCAAACACCTAAGAGTTTAGCCTTCAATGGAGGAAGGATACAAAATAAAGATTGTAATACAAATCAAACAATCAATCAAAGAAAAAGGCACTCCCTCCACAAGATCTATTGTACGGAGATCTCCAATGTCGATCTCCGTCGAGCCCCTTGATGTTGCCCTAGGTGTGGCGATGGTGGTGATGATCGATGGGTGGCCGCCGCCTTCTCTCCCAAGCCAAGGACTAAAAGATGACCCCAAAGATAGCAACAAAACTTATATGTCCTTTGGCCTGGAGGATTCTTTCCTTTTTCGTGCTGGGCCCACTTTTGTAAAGTGCCCGCTTCTACTATATCGCGGTCCCGCGTGCTTTTCGCACTGTACCGCGCGGGAGAATAATCCTCAATATCCTTCTCGCATTGTACTGGTACGCGGTACCGCTCGAAAATCAGGCGGTATCGCGCATCTTCATCGCTCCTTTTTTTGCATTGATGTGCGGTACCGCCCAAGAATCCAGGCGGCAGACCGCCATCGGGCTCACACTTGACGTTGCCGGGCGCTGGACTTCACTACTGGGCGCCAAGCCTTGCCCCGCTTTAGTCTTACGGGCGCTTTGAGGGAGACTCTCCGAGGTTTTACACTGGCTGCTGGCATGATCCCCGCTGGAGAAGTCTTGATGTACAGGTGTGCTAGTGTAAATTGCCTTCTTTTCCTTCATTTTCCCTCGGAATTTCTTCATATTTCATTTTGTCCTCAAATCGCCTCTGGTATGTCTTGATGAGCAAAATTGACATGGATTCAGTACCGGAAGTCTAAAACCACTTAATTTTCCATTCTATAAATGCACCAAATGGATGTGAAAATATGATGGTGCAAACACTTATCAGGCGGTATAGGTCGCACAGAAGGAGGCAGCTTAGGAGGTACCGCCAGAGGTGCCGAGAGGCCACTCGAGGGCAACGATGGTCGCGGTAGACAGGATGATGTTGTGAAGGTCGGATCAAAAGGGTCGGCAGGGGCGGAGGCGGACGAGGACCGAGAGAAAGGAAAATTATCTTCAACAAAGCAAACATGACGGGAGATGACAAGGTTATGGGTGGAGAGATCATAGCAAATAAAGACACTCTGAGACAAGGAATTTCCTAAAAAGACACACATACTGGACCGAGAGTCAAGTTTGTGAGTAGTATAGGGACGAAGCAAAGAAAAACAAAGACAACCGAAGACATGAAGAGATGTGGGATTTTGTTGTTTGTGGAAGAGAAACTCAAAGGAAGAACGGAACTGAAAGTTTGCTTTTGGCATGCGATTAATGAGATAAACTACAGTAGCAAAGGAGAAGGGCCAGAACTTAGAAGGAAGAAAGGCATGATAAAGCAAGGACAAGCCGGTCTCGACAATGTGCCAATGCCGACATTCAGAATACCCATTGTGTTCTGGAGTATGTGGAGGGGTGGTGAGGTGAGTAATACCATTGGCAGTTAGAAATGGACGGAGAGCAATGTACTCTCCACAATTGTCAGAGTACAAGGTGCGAATGGGAAGTTGGAAATTCTTTTCAACCAGGTTTTTGAAGGCAACAAAGGTCACATGGACATCAGACTTCCGAACAAGAGGATAAAACCAAATATGTTCGGTAAAGTGATCCACAAAAATACATAATATATGTAGCTATCAAGACAAAGGACAGGGGACGTCCAAACATCAGAATATATTATCTCAGGAGGGGAAGAGGAAGAGACTGAGGTTTGAGAGAAAGGAAGCTTGTGGCTTTTGTTAATATGACACGAATTGCAAGAAAATTTGAGTAATTGGGAATGCGAAAAGGAAATACCGTGGGATAACAGCTGTTGTCGAAAGACTTTAACAGAAGGATGACCAAAACGATTGTGACACAACTAAAGCAAAGATGAGGAGGAACGAAGTGAACTGAGGGCGTGGAAGCGGGTAGTGGTAGCCGGTGGATGTGGTGTAGTGGTCGGCCAAAGATAGACACTATCCTTACGCCATCCCGTGACCAGAATTGCCCCCGTGTGATGATCCCGCACCTGAAAAGAATCATAAAAAAACAGAACCGTGACTGCATTAGTAGCACAAAGAGCCGAAACCGATATCAAATTTAAGGACATGGACGGAACATGCAACACATCCGTGAGAGAAAGAGAGCCATGTAACATCGAAAGAGATATCGAACCCGTTTGCGTAATGGGAAGACATGTACTATCACCAATGATGACAGTCTCAGACTCAGTGTAAGGTCGAGGAAAGGACATGGTGGACAAGTCGGTGGTTACATGATGAGAAGCACCAGAATCAACAACTCAAGTAGAAGGAGTACCCGGAGCAGGATAGTGTGTGGCGGTGTGTACACGAGGAAGGCTATGCGGCTGCGCCGGAATGTGATCCCATGTATGTGGGGGAACAAGACGACACTGACGAGCATAGTGACCGGTAGTGCCACAGATCTGGCACTTTCCTTGATAGCATGGCGGGGAGGGCCGGTTAGAGGTGTTGGACTGGCGGCGGCTGGCCATGGCAGATTAGCAGGAGCATGGAGGAGCCTGGGCACGCGTATGGGCGCGTCGGGCGCTGGGCTGCGGAGGGGAGCTAGGGCAGCCGGGAGGAGGTGCGGTGAGGAGATCTCGCCAGCTTGTGAGCGCTTGGGAGGAGGAGCGGTGGCCGACGCTGGGGATAAGGAAGGAGGGTCGGCAGGAAGGTCGGTGAGGCGGCTGGGCGCTATCACGTGGAATATGCGGCAGCTTGAAGTGACTTCCGCCAGCGGCGCGCTTGGGCGGACGCGTGCAGAGCGCGCTGGCCGGACATGGGCGGATCCTCACATGAGTTCAAAGCTCGAGCCCGCTATGCTGCTTCCATTCTGCGATGAAGCGCTGTGGTGTGAAAGCGGCCTTGATTCAGCCTAGTGGTGCGCATTGTGGGAGAGCATCGCGTGGGTGTGGGTGCTGAGCAGGAGGACCGCGAGGATGGTGCTAGGCAGTGGAGCGTGGGTAAGCTGGCGTGCGGCTAATGACGAGGAAAATTTTAGTGTTTTTGTGGGGGTTTGATCTAGGCTCACAGTCGCAAAGGCGCTATGGCGGAGGGCGCTTAAGGCGTACCAAGCGATCAGAGATGGTGGCTGGCGTGCGGCTAGTGCCAGAGGGCCTGCGTGCGGATGACGACACAGAAGGGAAAAGAAAAAAATTAGGGTTTCTGGATCTTGGCTCTTGATACCATGATTGGAAAAGGATTAATATTATTGATAATAAGTTTGGGTATATATAATACCACTACAAGGGTAAAGCAGGAAATAAAAACATTAAAGGATAAATACAAGAAATCCTAATGATAAATATATGAAACCCTAATAAGTTGAACCTGTGTCCCAAACAATGAAATCCCCTTAAGGAGATTTCTTCAAGTGCCTCTTGCCTCCTTGCACCCTTTTCCACACTACATTCAACCCTGCGAGTCCTCAAAGTTTCTTCCTCTGGAATGTTGGGTGGCCTTCTCGTGTGGAGGCTAGGCTCCTTTTGACTATGGATTCCATAGTGAACATCTTTGGCCTCTTCGACTCATGACCCGCATCAAACCAAGAAAGTGTAAGGAAGTCAATATCGTGAATTATTTTGATATAAATGAGCTGTTTATCCTTGAAACTTCTCTGATTACGCTCCAACCACACAATCCAGATTATTGCCATAGTAAGAAGATTCCATCCCTCTTGTTCTTCCCTAGGAAGCAGTTTTGTAACGCCCCGACCCGGATCCCGGGACCTCGGGCACGTTCACAGACCGGTCGTACCCAAGTGGAGACGGGCTCCACTCGGATACAAGGCCTAAGTAAATGCAGAGTGAGCATAACAAAATAAAATCAAGAAGTTTATTAATCCAATAATAAACATATACAATCTCAGAGTGCTAATGCGAAAAATAAAGTACAAGGTCCAAAGCCCTAACAAATCCAGCCCTACATAGGTTCCAAGCCAAGTATCCTCACCTCGTAAAACAAAAGTCAAAGAGATCCTCCGACCGCAAAGAAATATCCCACCCCCAACTCTCGAGACGCTTTCCCGAGGCTCCTGTCACTCTACTTCTCAGGACCTGAAATGAGAGAAGGGAAAAGTATTGAGCTTTCGAAAGGAAAGCCCAGTAAGTACCCTGCAAGGAATCTCAAAGATGTGAGCACAATAAAGGTTACATGATATCACAATCAACGAACCATCAAACAGTCAGGTCCTAGGAGTCTATCAGGAACAATCAAAGCAAGAACTCCTAGTCAAACACCGGCCCTCGGGCCCGAAATGGAATTCCAAAAATAGATTCGATGACACCAAAGCTTTTCCGTCAGCCCCCAGCCTTCGCTAGAAATCAACTCTCTTTTCATACCTCGGTAGCGCCACCTCTCTTTTACGTGTTAACACGGTCAATGTATCATCCCACTGACAGGTTGGACCGCCAGAGTATCCTCCCCGCAGCGGAATCCATCGAGAGACGCCAGTGGTGTCCTCACCATAACGCTTCCACTCCCACTTGAGCATTCGCTCCATCGAACCGGAAAATGAACCCGTTGAACATGCTTCCGGCCAAAGACACAAGACCATGTGCCCATGGTCAAGTGTGGCCGATCAGGGGACAAAGATGTCCAACGAGCAAGACAAGCAACAAACAATACTCTATCTCTAGTTTTTCAACCATGCACATACAAAAAGAAGGAAAAACAAACAACTTGTAGGTACGTGCATGCATCCAATAACAGAAGCTCAACGGAACATGCTAAAATAAATAGCAATAACAAAAACAAGGAAAACCCAAGGATGGGCGGGAATTGAGGCGTAGGTAACTTACCTCTATAAATGAAGCCAGGAAACCCCATAAGCTCTACTCTTGCCGCGGCCCAACGTCGAAATCTGATAAACACAAGTCTACCCTCAAAACATGCCCGTGTAATTAAATTAATCATTTCTACAGTGCTAGCCCCACAAGACTTGGCCTAATTAAGTCTTAATTAAGACAACCTAGCCCAACCAACTCGCTACTTCAAAACAGGCTCAAGCCCGTTAATCAGTTTTATAATCACATAACTTTAATGCAATTAGCCCACAATCACTTGATCAATTCATACTCTGTACTATTAGATCACTTCTGCAAACCAATTCGTGACCCATAAATTCCCACCAACATGCACCCTTTATAAAGAATTAACTAACCATCTAGTCTTTCTCTCTGATCCCCACACATAGTGAGCATGATTTCATGAACCCCAATGGCAATCCAAACCCCCAAAATCTAACTATTTCTCAGTCAAACAAACTTCAAGCTAGTTTTCTTGAATACCACCTGAGCAGTCTTCCTCTATTAGCTATGCATACAAGTACGTACCAAGCCAAAACTAAGATTTCAACTTTAGAAAGTTCACTGTTATTCCATTCACCCTCTTCTATGAGTGTAGCTTACACCCTACCGGTTACTGAAAACCATCTATATAAATTAGGAAACAAAATTCCCTACTTCTCTATACCTTCACTCCCCACACAAGATGATCATGCCAACCCACCTTTCTACTCAAACTCTATAATCCAAACATGCACAACTTGAAATCAGAATTAATCTTTAATGAATATGGAGTAAATAAAGCTTCTATTACTAATCCATGAATGACCAGATATCTAGATGATCCCATTACTACATCTTTCCTTAGTTTTCCTTGACTCATCATGCATGATTAACAGCTTTCCTATCTAACCCTTCATCAAGAATAAATCTTGCTCTCCACCTCTATTAACAAACACTAATTAAATTCATCCCCCCCCCCCTTTTTTTAAATAAGCTTTGAAGATCCCTGAAATTAATCTCAGTACTTTATTTATCAGTATTTTCAGAAAATTCCAAATTAACCATGCATGCATGCTTACAGACGAGTCTTATAACTATAGACCCATCTATAGAAGTGTTACATTACCTGTCGAGCTAGCCATGCAGGAACAGGGCAATGACGACGTGGAAGGCCACGATGGGATTGACAAGTCAATCAATGAGGCTGACGAGCCGCTCGTCAACACGTGGAAAAGGGACGCGGGTGCCATCACGAAAGAATCGGTAGCCTGGCTGGAGCGGATCTTGTTTCTGTGTCGCACCCGGCAAAGCGCATCAAGAAGGCCAATCGACGGTGGAGAGATTACATATGAAATACGAAGGAGTATTTAAGGGGAAGCAGCTGGGAGGCTAGGGTTTCAGCGCAGTACTGAGAGCTGGGACCTGAATCTCTTGGAGAGGAGGGGTAGCCGCGTCGCCGGAGGTACGCCGGAGCCGCTGGAGTATCATCGTACCTTATCTAGTAGTTTACTTATCATTTCATTGTAGTATTGACGGTGAACGAGTCATTATAGTGAACTCTTGTTATCTTGTGTTACTGTTATATTGCTATGAATGAATGGTGAATGTTAAACTGGGCATTGTGATCTGGTGATCATAGTAACGGGTCTCAGGCACAAGTGGGAGATCCGTTACAAGAAGGCCTCAAGGTGCTTACTGCACTCTCGATGGCGATGGCCCTTGGCGGTTCAAGTGGCGTTTGGGGACCTTGATCGCGTGGTAGTTCTCCCTCTCACGGGGACCTGCGCCAGCCTACATAGACTCTAGACGCCCAGTCCCGTTGAGTTCGATCTGGTGATCCCTCAGAGGCTCACCGTGCTCCTTCTCCCTTCGTCTCTGGTGGCAGTGCTGGCTCTCAACCGTGAGATGGCGTCAGGGTTTCGAGACAACCTCTTGTTTATAGAACCTCATGGAGAAATCCGAATAAGATACGCTCAAATGGATAAGGTTTATCTTCAATTTAAATGCTTCTTCATAGCTGGCGGAGAAGGAACTCGGCTTCGCGGTCGCCCGTGCATGGAGATCAGACGGTCAGTGTTGACTCTCTCGTCTCGTATTCGACATTCAAAGTAGACAAACGGTTGGTAGAGTGCCTCGTGTCAAGGCGAGAGGAACGATCGGTGTCTTCACGCGTTTTCCACAGTGATGGTCGTCAGCCGTTAATTAAACCATCTATTAAATCATCTACTTATTTATCCTTAATTACCATAAGAACATATGTATTATCCTTAAGTTTCTTTAAAGATATATCTGTTACCCTCTCTTCTATATTTATTATTTAAATAGATTTGTATATACAAGTATACATCTCTATCTATATCTCTCTCTATATTTCTCTCTCTTTACTTATCCTATACTATCAAAATATTGTTACTTTCCCCAGCCATGCACGTCCGTCCCCTTTTATTATTATTATTCTTTGGTTATTCTTTGCATTGAGACCCCTTTACACATATATTATTTTCATATCTCATGTGTAACTCCTTTATGACTCTAAGAAGCTCTAATTAAAGATTTAATAATTTTAATCCCTTATCTCTTTATATTTAAACTAGTAAAATGAACGTGCGTTGCATGACAGATATATTGAGTTGTGTGGTATTTTTTTAAATTTAAATTTATTGTATTTACATTATATTTTATAGTTTATCCCTTTTTTCATTAACATTGGCTTATATATATTGTTTTTATGTATATATATATAATAAAATATAGTGATATATAAAAAACACATATCAAAAATTATATATAGTATATCCAACAAGATCATTATACACAAATGATTTGAGAGTCAGGTATACTTCTTAATATTAATAATACAAAGGAATTGAATGCAAAAGGTGATAAACATAATCAATTCATTCTTTCTGTTGTTATAATTAAAAAAAAAAAGTGAAGCAAGAGGAACTACAAATAATGTGTGGGCAAGGTAGCAAAAATTAGTAAAATCATGCTGCTGGCACACAAAATGAAGAGCTAAGAGTAGGAGGGAGCATGCAAACCAATTTTGGCCCTGTTGGATTACAACTTATATGTACATCATCCATATCAGACAGGCCAAGTTGGGGTGATCAGACATATCCATATATCAATGACATACAAGTGACTGTAATCACTACCCGTGACCTTGCAAAATTTATGAAAACTCACACAACATACACACGTGTATATATCAACACACATCAAGAAATCTGAGATATTAAAATGCAACTAACCTTGCATTGTGGACAAAAATACATGGCCACGCTTTCCTCCTCAAGTAATTATCCAGGTTATTCACATTTATTTCATACAAGAGTTCATCGTGGCAACCACCCAAAAGAATCAATGATCAAAACAATATTGTCCACACACAAAAACATATCATTCTTCAATTAAGATGAATTCAAGTATTTTTAAACATTCTAAAATAGTAAGTGAAAAGCCTAAGACACATCCAATATTTAAGACAATCATATATAAATTTGCAAGCATTTTAAGATATTTAAATTTTACAAAAAGGCAATTTGATAAACTTACATTTAGCGGGGACCGTGGCCTTTCTACAAGATCCTTTAATCTTACAATGCTCCACTGCATACTCATCAGTTGTCCAACTCTTAAGCAATCTGAAGAAAATGGGAGAAAACCAACTGCAAGGCATAGATCGAAAATGTGTCGTTTGTAAGATAAGTGTGCTCTTGATGAGTAAATTCTCCCTCAACTCCAAGATTTGCTGATATAGGTGTATGTGCTCCAACATTTCTGTCACCAGACTCCATATCTGATATTAATATACCTTTAGTTGGCACATTCCCACCCACATCTAAGGCCTTAAAAAGTTAGAAGTCCATATTAGATGAAGAAAAAAATTAGTTTATGTACTCCATGAACTTTAAATGAAATATAATTGCTTACCTTCATTGGTCATCCTCCCAATCGGATGTTGAACAAGATTGTTTCCCTAGAAGGAGAGATGACAACTGGAAAGAAACTTGAGATCGACCTTCCATCACCTTTTCCAGTATGTACAAATCCATCGTGAAGATCCATCCACACATCATATATGTGTATAGAAGCCTTCACTTGTGAGTGCATTATCCCCTACGCATGATAAGGTGAAGTGAATCCACATCAATGCAGTAAGTAGGAAAAAAGAAATCGAGCATACTCCCAAGTTATATGATATTGACAACATGCAAATATCACTTCTGATTTTCAATGTATCAAATAGATGACTAATATGGAAGGTGTACATGTGTGTGTGTGTGTGAGTGTTTCATGCTTGTTGCTTTAACGATACAAAAGGGATACTTGTGCATGTCAAAAAGATTCATGCCAAAGGAAGGTTCAAGGGCAAAAAGCATACCAGAAAATTTTAGGAATATTAATATGAAAGAAGCATACCAGAAAAGCAAATTGCAATCATTAGATTTATCTACAACACATGTGCTAACATGCAAAGGATTATTGATCAAATGGATCCAATGGTCTTGTGGAGCGTATATAAGGTTGTGAAATCATTTTCAACGAGCAATAGAATGTTAAAAACAAGGTCCATAATTTGAGCCAAAGAAGACAAACCTCTCAAATATTCGGTTGTGGAATGCTCCAAATACAAGCTTTAGAGCAATTGTCCTCGATCCCATCCACCACACTTTGTCTCTATGGATACACTAAGCATGAAACAAAAATCAAATATAACTGCATCGACAACCATAAAGTCATTATATTATCAACAATACAAATAAAAAATAATTATTGAACTTGCTGATGTTCCTCTTGTCATCCTGTCATCTATATCAAGGTCAGGAAACCACAAGATAGTAGTTATATCACTTGCCCAATCTAGCACAGCTTTTTCACCATTTTCAAGTAGTAACTGCTTAGACTTTTCAATGCTAATTGATGAAACATTCTTCAATGCAATGTTCTCAGTTATTTGTTGCATCCGCTCCATCACACTCATGTACATAGTCCTCTATCTCAATCATCAATTTTGGGATTGGATCTATGTGTAAGATTGCACCTTTGAGAGAGTAATTCATTTGCTTTACAATCAACCCAACCCACTAAGGTTCATTCATCAACAAAGCGTATGAAATGGCTTAATCAACTAAAGGTCTTGGCTTGAACACCTAAGAAACAATAGAGTAATATTCATCATGCCAAAGAAGTAATATTTTAATTGGCTAATCATTCTTCAATTTAGTATTAAATAAAACTAACTAAAACTAATGTATCCATAACTTCATATATTTTACAAATTAAAAAAAAATGTGAAAAGAAGAAAAGAGTGATATCATGAAATGCCACAGTTACAACTACAACAAAAAATATGAAAGAAACTTACATTTTAAAAATCCATGAGACCTGAACCTCAAGTGTCCGATTTGGCCTGTAAAAACTCCTAATACATAAGACCTTGGATTTTGTGAAGGTAAGGCAAGTGTAACAGTATTCATGCTTGGTTTCAAGACAGGAGCATCTGAGCATTTTATAGCCTACAAAATAAACATATGTCATTACAACATGAAACATCATAAAAGAGTTGAATAATTGGGATAAGAAACCTTAAATTTGCTCCTCCTTCTCCAACAAAACAAAGAAGAAAAGATCCGAACAAAGATACATGCTTTACACAAGTAACAGAAACCTGAAACTAAAAGACAACAAAAACAATAGAAGTTATTCAATATATTTAGAATCTGGGATTTCATGATCAACCTCCAAATAATGTATATGGTACATAAATCAATTATAAGCAAAAAAGAGGAAAGAGTCTAGAACTTGGGATTTCAAGATCAACCTCTAAATAATATACATGGCAACATAAATCAATTATAAGATCAACCTCAATTTTTTTTTTGATATATATATATATATATATATATATATATATATATATATATGATAATATTCAATTGTAGGCAATATAACAACAATAAGTTCAACAAACAAGTATTGAAATTCAATATTTTTGTAAACCAATAAATTAACAAATTAAGAGAAATAATCTTTTTTATGAATTAGTATCGACTCCATGAAGCATTTGGTTCCCACATTACTTCCCAAAGAATCAAAGAGCAATATATATAATTCTTCTCATCATATTCACTATAACTACAAGCATCACTTGAATATCAATTTTCTTACAAAAGGAATACAAAATTGATATTCCAAAACAAAGATTAGCGGCTACGGCTATGAATATAAGTTATACATATTTTAAATAAATGATATGTAAATTAAAATACAAGTTGAACAATGAACAATATAGCAAAAAAAAAAAAAAAAAAAAAATTCCTATAGGAATTTTTTTTTTTTTTTGATAAAGTGGATAAACCGCATTCCTTTATTTAATCAAGAGTTCATAAAAAAGATACATGGTAGTGGATCCTTTTTGGATCTAATCAGTTACATTTGGATGTTATGCCCTTCTGAGTTCAGATGCCCCATGAGTCCCTTCCGTCTTGGCTATACAGGATTTGTTATCCATAGATGACACATTGTTGAAAGATTTATAAAAGCAAAGCAAAGAAAAAATGAGGTCTAATGGAAATTTTTTAAGAATTATTAGTTTTGAATAAAAATTAAAAATAAATAAGGTATAAGGGGTATGTTAGTATAAATTCATACAAATAAAGCTTCTTGTTTTTAGAAATATGCATAGATGATTCCAAGATTCAGGGTTTCGTCTCTTGACTCTCTTTCATCTTCATAAATTTACACAACCTTGTAATAATAGAGCATGTGATTGTGTGCTTGTAATGCTTGAATGTAATATCTACTTTATGCAAACTGCTAAAAATGTTGTTTGATAAAGATAAACCCAACACCACAAAGACATGAAAACAATACAAAAAGTTCATCATATTTCATAATAACAAGTAATAGAATAATATTAAATAACAAATCAAAGCATTAAAATTCAAAAGATATGCAAAGATAAAACAATTAACTAAAATTTCCCTATCGATCAAAAGTCATCCATTATTATCCAAAAGCTACCTCTTGATTGATTTTGAAGAATTCACAGGTATCAATGGTGAATGGTGAACGAATCTCTAACAGGCATATTGCAACCCTCATCATTTCTTCATGGCTTGCATAGTTGAAGAAGAGGAGGAAAATGAAAGGTGGCTAGAGGTGTCATCATATGGTAGATGTGAGGGTTTCACCATTGAAGGGGAAGAGACGTGGCCTCAAAGAGAATGGTTATCAACTAATAAGTGGAAGGTTGGAAGTCTAATCTTAATATGTTTTAAATTTGGGGTTTAATGAAAACCATATGAACTCTTACCCTCCCTCTTTTCTTTTGAAGATAAATTGAATAATGTTTTAAATGAATAAAGATCTAATAAATTTCTCATTCAACCCACTAATAAAATAAACAATATAAATTAAAATAGATTTAAATATAATGAACCTATGAATGTAAGTCCAACCATTCATATTCAATTAATAAACTTATTTTAGTAGTAATCAACATTTTTTAATTTAATATCTATTCTCATGAAAAAACAAGTATTAATTAAAAAATATATTTCAAAATGCACATCTAATATAATGCAACGTACATCCAAAGAGAGTTGTAAAAACAAAGAACTAAAAAATATAATTATTATAAATTGAATTGATGGAGGATATTTTGGCATGAATATAAAAAAACTTATAAAATAGCCTACTTAAAAATACTTTTATATTTCCATAATAAATAATATGTAAATATTAAATAATAGATTAAATACATAAATATTTTATAATAAATTTAAGATACATTTAAGAGACTTGGGATATTATTAGAATTATGATAACTCATCAAGGGTAATTTGGTCCACACATATTAAAAACTTATTAAGGGTAATTTAGTCCACATACATTGATATAGACTACCAACAATTGGCATATAGGAAATAAATAGATAATTTTAAATCTTATGAGAATTAATGAAATTTAAATAAGGTTATATGATAAAACATAAATTAAATGATAACATAAATATATTAAATTTAATAGGACATTTAGTTACATTTAAAAGGCTTGGGATATTATTAGAATTATGAAAACTAATTGAGGGTAATTTGGTCCACACACTTTGAAATAGACTACCAACAAATCAACAATTGGCATATAGGAGTAGAATAGATTTGTATTACACCATCTTATCCTAATTTTTACCCATAATCAAATTAGTTTTAGATCTTTATCCAATCTCTCTCTCTCTCTCTATATATATATATATATATATATATATATATATATACTTCTCCAGTTTGTCATGCATATGTATACTCACGTCCTATATATATATTATATTTATCACATCACTTCTTATCTTCAATATATACTATATAGTGCTCATGAGATTTACTTTACATTAAGTCAAATATTTATATCTCATTCTAAATACCAAGAACTCCCTTAATTAACTATATAATTAAAGAAATTAGAAACCGTTTATTCCCTTTTAGTCTCCGATCTTGGCACTTTTATTTCTTTAGCCTAATAGCTAAGAAATTTTATTTTCCTAAAATTTTCGGGTTTTACAAGTTTGGCGGTCCCCGTCCTTCCCCATAGATCTTTTATCCTTTGGGGTGTGACGCTATGATGGAACAGTTGTGTGAAGTGTCTCCACACACATTGGGAGTAGTGGCACCCAAGAAAGAGGTACTTCACTATTTCCCCATCTCCTCGCATAAGAAGCACATTGCTCTTTGCCCCCTCCATACGCGCCTCCTTAGATTGTCTAAGGTGTTGTCATTGACGAACCCAACAAACGTTTTCACCTTGACTGGGCAAGGTTGTTTCCAAATGACCCCTCCAAGCTCCGGTCGAGTGCCTCCATCCATCAAGAAGTGGTAGAAGGATTTGAATGTGAAACCATATTGGGCGGTGAGCTTCCAGCTTCTTGTATCCCTTTCTGTCGTTGAATCTTCCTACATTTTCCTAACGAGTTGCTCCCACTCCACCCTGTCCTTCTTCCTCCCTCTCTAATAAGGGCCCTGGCAGAAGTAGTGGCTTTCTTCGTCGGATCAGTTCACAGGCCTCCAGGAGATTGATGGATTTTTTTTATGAACAGGAGTTACAGCCCTGGATATTTGTTCTAAGTGGAGGTCCTTTCCCACCAATTATATTTCCAGAGATTTGTTGAGTGATCTGCACTTGGTTTGACTAAGATGTTTGCAAGGGTTGGCATTTTTTCCTGACTTAGTCCCTTCCAGAAGCTGGATGCGTGCCCGGGGGTAGGCTAGCGGGGCCTAATAGTCCAATGCTGGGAATAGGCATCTTGAAAGATTTTGTAACGCTCTCACCCGCTTCCTCGACCTGCATCGCAGGGACCTACTGCACTCCAAGTAGAGACGGGCCCCACTCGGATACAAGGCCTAAGTGAATAAGCAGATAATGCAATAACATAACTTTAATTTTTCAAAAATAATACTTGAGTTCAAATGGAAAATAAAAATCAAGGGTTCATATACCCTAAACACTAGGCCCAATAAGGAACCTACAAATAATGTCTCACACAACATAATTATAAATGAGATCCTGACCTCGCCAAGAAACTCCCCCACCTACAGCTGACCTCAGTGACTAATCACAAAGACTCCTACACCTCGTGATCTCGTGAAAAGGAAGAAAAACAGTGCGTGAGCTTCGAGATGGAAAGCACAGTTAAGTACTCTCATGAGGATCAAGAAAATATCATAATAACAAGTAAAATGATAATCAAAATCAAACTTGGGGACTCGCCCCTCAAAACAAGCCCTAGGAGTCTACCACAAAAACAGTCAAGGTTCGACCCCTAGCTAGAGATAGAGTTCCAATGGAAGCTTCTCAAACGTCTCCCCCGGCCAAGCATCATCATCAACGAACTGCTTTGAGAAACGACCATCCTGGCCGCTACGCCTCGTGTCGTATGTCAGAGCGCCACCTCTCTCATGTCGACATGGTCGCTGATCGACCCCTAATCGGACCGGCAGGGACAAATCCAGAGTATCGATCCTCTACGGCATGGCAAAGCCGGAGCACTGTGGTGTCCCGGCCCCTCAATGTCCGCGAAAAGGAGCTCACCCGCCCAATCGAGTCCCGGACGAAGAATGTAACACATAGGGATTCCAACATCCCAAAACACACATGCTAAAGATAGATATCAACAAAATCATAAAAGCATGTATGAAAACAAGGCAATATGTCTCAACAACGACATGTCAATAAAATCTCCGAAGAGAGGAACAAGGCAAGTGTACTTACCTAAAGTCGCAAAGTCTCGTGCTCCACGGGACTTCCCGATGCATCCAAGTCAATACCTGATAAGATAAACCTATTCTCAATAAGCTATAGGTCTATGGCAATAATTCTACTATGCATGCTCTCGCGGGCCCAAGTCCGGCTTAGTGGGCCTCCCTTCCTCTTGGTTGAACCCAACCCCAATCGAGTCTATTCACGAGCCCAAACTTAGTTAATTAAAATCATTTAGTCAACCTATCTCCAGTTTTAATTAAATCCTTGGGTTTAATTAATCTTGAAATCATCCAAACATGGTTCAATTAATTAATTCGATAAACTTTAGAATTAATTAACCCATTAAATCATTTAATCAACCATTTAAATAATTTAATAATCTTTAGAATTAACCAGGGCTCATTCAACTAATCCAAAAAAGAATGAATTCCACCATTGAATTATTTAATCAATAATTCAATTACCTAAATTAAACCTAGAACTTTAGTTCAATCGAATAATTCAGCAAATCTTTGGAATTATTTCAATCATTAAATCATTTAGTCATTCATTAAATAATTTAATTATTCTCACTCTTAGAACTAGCAACTATAGTTCCACCAAATCTTTTAATTAAACCCAGAACATTCTAATTAACTAAATTAACCATAGTTCGTTTAATCCCGAAAAATAATTCCTTTTAATCAAGCCTACAAGCCCAGCCCATAGCCCATATCATTTCATAAGTTGTTTTACTTAATTTACCAGGCCCACAACTTAACCATCAATTAGGCAATTAACTGATTGTTATTATCAAATTAGCATCTAGTCTTCCCTTATTCATTCCAACTCCACATTAGGTTGATTAGACTCAATCAACTAATCCTTTGAGTTAGCCCAAGTCCCAACTTTGATAATGACCGGCTAGTCAAAATAATTAATTTTCAATTAATTATTCAATTAACTGTCACTCTATAAATCAACTAACTATTTAGTTAATCAAGTAGTTATTTAATCATCCCACCAGATAAATTCCTGGTTAACTAGATTTCCAAATAATTAGTTATCAATAAACTAATTAGTCAGATGAGAAAGAAATTATTTCTATTAATAATTATTTAATTAGCCATTAGTTGACTAACCATTTAACTTAACTAACCCCTTTTTAATTAACTAAATCCAACTAATCAGAACCGGTAAAATTAAATCAACGCTCTGTCAATCAATTTTCCAATCAGTTGCCCTCCAAATATTAATGTTCATAATTAATTAATTATCCAATGAGTTATCAGATAAAATAACTAATAATATACCCAAATGATAAAATCAATTGATTATCTATAAAATTTAACAATGATTTTAAATTGTTTTATCTCGTTCAAGTCTCTCTCTCTTCCCATTATCTCTCTTTCTCCTCGCGACGGGCCTTGGCCGGAGAGACAGGCGGACCTCCCCGTCCCCTGGCTGCAGCCACCGTGGGCCCGGCGGCTCTCCGGCCATCTGCAACGGTTCCCCGGCGACTCCATGCCCGAGCAGAAACTCCCCTGTCGCCTGGCCGTCGTCCGAGAGCTTCCCCTCGCCGCCGTGAAGCTCTGCAGCTCTGTAGCTGCGTTCATCCTCGCCTGACTCCCGGCCGGACCTCCCTCGTCAGTCTCCGGCTCCTGTCTCCGGTCAGAGTCCCGGCGTCTGGTGTCTTCTCCGAGTCCGGCGAGGGTCGTACACTCTCTCGTTTCCCTCTCTAGTTGCATGCATGGCCGGAAAACGAAAAATAGATGACAGAGGAACTTACCGGAGACGGTGGTGGCGCACTCGCGAGGTCCTCCCGCGCGTCGGAGAAGAGTAGGGGGGTGACGATCTCTTCTCTCCTCTGTTCCCGGACCCCTGACCGTCGCTGCGAAGACGTCTCCTGCCTGGCTTCTCTCCCTCAATCTCTCACAGTGAAGGTGGCTCGCCGGTGGTGTTTGTGTTTGGAGGGAGCTCTCGGCCTGTTTTTATAGGGAGCTGGGGGGTGGAACGCGATCCTCTAATTGTGGGGTCGAGATCCATGCGTTCCATATTTGGTTTTCAATCACCACTTTGTTTCCTTTGCAGGCCGCCTGAAGATCGCGGCGGTGAGACGGAGGCTCGCGCTGGCACATTGGAGAAGAAAACCAGTGACCGCCTCGAGATTAGTCTTTCCCCCAGATCTAACGGCTGTCAGGGCATCCGCACGGTGCGGTCGTGCATTCCTTTACCTCTACTGATGGATCGTGCGGCTACGTGGATGCCTCGGGAACAACACTCAGAGAGATCTTCTAATCTGAACCGCCCATTCAGCTCTATACTAGTTGTTCTATGTTCTTTTGCACAAAAGTCCTTTACTTTCTCCAAAATTATCTTCGGGTCCTTGCCTTGTGAGAGAGACAAAATTTCTTTTAAGTCCCTCGCCTTTTCCAAATTACGTGTAGGTCCTTCACCAGAGACATTATCTTTCATCTTGTAGTCCTTATCTTTTTATGAAATTACTTATCAGTCCCTGGCAGCCAATTTACATTCATAATTTAAATTCATTATCCCTCTCCTTCCTCAATTAAACCCTAATCATACCATCTTAGGATATTCTCAATTTTACATTAAATCAACCTTGATTTAATTATATTCCCCATTTCCCTTTTTAGGCCAATCATGATAATTGGAGAGTTTCCTCATTTAAATAGATTGGTAACTTCCAAATTTATTTAAACTAATCCCCAAGTAAATTATGAAATAATTTACTCATGCCCAACTTTACTAAAACGCCCTTGGAACTTTTTAATTATCCCTAAAATGCCCTTTTGCAAATTTTAATGCAATAACTTAGGGAAAATTTAAATCCTTTATTTTACTACTAAAATCTTGGATTTTACAGATTTTGAGGCATATTCCAGCATTTCTTGTGAGAATTCGCCACCGCCATTTCCCTAATAGGGCCCCATTGAATTCCATGAGGTTTAGGATGCTCCAACTCCCATTTTCTTTAGGGTGGCAAAGTCTATCCCAATTGACCAGATTGTAGCTGTGTGCATCTTTATCCAATCCTCTACAAAGGAATTCTTTTCTAATGGCATCAATCTTATGTATTACCCATTCTAGAAGGCGGTAGATAGACATCCAATGAATCCGCATAGAGGAGAGCACCGAGTTCAGGAGTATTAATCGCCCTCCCATTGAGAGTAGTTTGCCTTACCTAATGCTAAGCTTCCCCTGATTTTGTCAACTAGGGCCATCCACACTTCTCCGCCAGGAGATTGGTACTCCCAAATAATTGACTGGCTAGAGATGTAGAGATGGCACACTAACGGATCCACAAACAACCATGCAAAGCTGACCTCCGTAAATGAAATTTCCTTGTCTATTATGGAACCCAGACAGTGGTGAAGTAATGAAATTTCAGAGTCAAGACTAATTCCAACAGAATTTAAATATTGGTTGATACATTCTTATAGATGATTTTGTTCTTTTCTTAATTATGACAATCACATATAATAGACTTAATAATCAAACAGAAAGTTCATCTTATTAGAGAATAGAAGATATTATAAATCTAACATGGTACAAGATATAAGTGCAGGGAGGACATATAATTAATTCATCCATGATAAACATACTTGAAATAATTGGAAAGCATCCAGATTTAGGATGGACTAAGAAGTGAACTAAACAACTGTGTCCTGAATTCTGCGACATCTATCTGGGTTCCATTTCTGATATGGAAACTTCATTGGGAGTCATTGGGATGGATTTGTCTGATGATCTATCGAATTCACCAGTGGAAAAGTTATAACCTTTTTGTAATGCATCTGAATCCATGCCACCAGTCAGTCCAACACAAAATGCAGGCCTTGAAGGAGCTTGGAGGGACACAGAGTAGCTGTTCAGCATGAGAACCACCATTGACATGCTGGGTCTGCTAGCGGGATCTTCTTGAACACATAATAAACCAATCTGAATACATCTCAATGCCTCACTTCTTGGCCACTGATTGCCAAGAGAAGGATCTAGTATCTCAGAGATTGTTCCTCTGGTCCAATGCTCCCATACCTGTTAAAAAAACCATAAATCAGTTGGTAAATCATTATCAGGCTACAAAATGATTCCATGAAGCTAGGATGCCACTCATACTTACATAGCTTAGCAGGTCTTCTGCTTGTTCAGTTTCAAGAAAATTGCTGTTCTTTCGGCCTGTCAGTATTTCCAATACTAGAACACCAAAACTGAATATATCTGACTTTGCTGAAAACTGACCCCGCATTGCATACTCTGGAGCCATGTATCCACTGCAAACCATTGAAATTAAATGATTGCTCAGAGTGAGCTTCTGGTTTTATATTTAGAGGATTGAGTTTCTGCTTACAATGTTCCGACTACTCGACTTGTGGTTCCCCCTGTTTGATCACCACCAAACAGCCTAGCCAACCCAAAGTCTGAAATCTTTGGATTCATGTCCTCATCCAACAATATATTGCTTGCTTTTAGATCCCGATGTATAATCTTCAGCTGGGAATCTTCATGCAGGTATAATAGGCCTCGAGCAATGCCACTGATGATCTTGTACCGTCTTCCCCAATCTAGTTGCTCGCGTTTGATAGAATCTGTTTCATACAAACTCAATGGTTCAGGAATCATAATAGTATGGCATAACTGAAAGGAGTCAAATGCATACAAACATGAAGGCGATGAAGCTTTAAACCAGGAGTATACACAGTTTGTGTTTGTGAGTATATACAAATCTTTATCGTTGAATATAACATAGGTTTTATACCCAATTTAGTCTCTTTATTATACCAAACCGGCCCTTTTAGGCCCTCCATTATAAATTGAGCCTTTTTAATCCCTCAACTTTCACGATTGTAAAAATCTAGTCCCTAAAAGCATATGTATTGGGACAAAAAGGCCTGAAAGGCACACCAAAAAGACATGTGGGAGGGACTGACATTTCTCAATCGTAAAAATATAGGGGCCAAAAAAACTAAATTTATAATGGAGGGATAAAAGGGTCGGTTCTGAATAATAGAGTGACTAAATTAGGTATTAGACCTTGAATATAAGAAAACAGAACAAGAAGAAAGACACATACCAAACAGAATGGTGTCCAGGCTTCTGTTAGGAACATATTCATAGACAAGCATCTTCTCTTGTTCTTCCAAGCAAACACCCAAAAGCCTCACAAGGTTCCTGTGTTGAAGCTTTGCAACCAACACCAGTTCGTTTTTCAGCTCCCCTATTCCTTGCCCTGAGCCTGCTGAAAGCCTTTTAACCGCTATTTCTCTCCCATTATGCAATGTTCCCTGAATATGTGAAACAACCATATATCATGTTATATCTTCAGTAATCAGTTTGTTTTTCTAGTTTCTTAATCAACAAAACTTAGTGTTGTGGCTTTACCTTGTAAACTGAACCAAAGCCACCTTGTCCAAGTTTATTCTCTTCAGAGAAGTTTGCTGTTGCAGTTCTAAGTGTAGATAGATCAAATAGTATGGACTCGACGCTTGTGATTTCCTCTGGGTTGGTATCATCTAAATAAATAGAAATTGAAGAGAAAATAAGTATAACTCACTGAAATCACCCCTTCTTTTTGCAGCTTTTATTGGTCTTAAGAAATATCTTTAACCATTTAACAGTAAACTAGATGTAAAGAATTATACTGTAATTACTAAAAAAAAAAGAATTATACTGTAAAAGAAATAGTAATTTGATTCATGAACTACTCACTAGGGATTTTTTTGGCCAACCTCCTCCTCCTCCAGAAGCAAATGCAAATTGTGGAAATGAGCAGGAAAGCAATCACCAGAGGAATCACAATTGTTAGAATCATACCAATGTTATTCTTGTTTCCTGCAACAATTAAAAAGAATCATTAATTAATTTCTGATTTAGAACTATTGTTGCAGAATCTAATAGTCAACTAAGTCCATAATTAAAGGTAGTGACGCACTAATGGGAAAGGTTAAAGGTTATCTTTTGTTTAGACATTTGTTTTAACCAAGTGGGTGACTTGTATGTCATAACATGAAGCACTAGGCTAGATGGCCATCCAAAAGATTCAGAACAGAGTTGAAACAATGAATAGTAAAGCAAAGCCATTGTTGTTTGTGCAGCTTACCATCTCCTCCCATTGTGGGCACCGCCGGTGTGGTATTACCATTCCCTGTTGTGTTGGTGCCATTGGACGGAGGAGGAGAAGAGGAAGAAGACGGTAGTTGTAGCAACGACTTTCCTTCATAGAACGTATACAACTCATACCTAAAATTGCATCTGTCTCCAATAACTCTCCCTCCTCTCTTTCCTAAAAATCTTGACATCGCGCTGGTTATCCCAGTCAAGCATTTATAGCACTGGTCACCAGATAAATCTCTGGTGCACTGCGCCAACCCGTAAATGTTAGGATCAGTGGCAGTGAAATTGGCCTCCCCGGTGCCAAATCTCCGGGACGAGTTAAACGCGGCATACTGGGATGTCCTGTTGACAAGCTCACCGGCAAGCTTGTTGAACTTATCAAGGTCGTCGGTCACGTTCTGAGTGTTCCACATGTAGATGACATTGGAGTTGTCGGTAGAGTTGAGGAAGTTCGAGTTGGAGTAACGGAGGAGGCAGTTGTCGTACCAAATGGTGGCGCCCTTGTTGTAGGGGCAGAGCTGAAGGGCGTCTTGCCTGGCGAGGTCGAGGCAGTTCCGGCAGGCGCTGGTGTTGGTGTCACTGCCGCGACAGAGGATGAGGGCGTAGACTTGGTCGGGGACTCTGCCCGTTGTGTCCTTGTAGAAGCCTTGATTGGAGCCATTGGAGGCCAGGGAGGGGAGCAGTGCCAAGAGGTTTGATTCATAGGTGCTTTTGGCTGTGTAGTTGCCAGTGCTTCCGCAAACCTGGTATAGAGGATCTGATAGACTGGGAGAAACCAGGAATAAGGGTAACAGAAACAAGGAGAGGAGTTTGCAACCGAGAAGAAGAGCCATGGCACTACGGCACTACGGCACAGGGAGGTTGAAGTCCATGGCAGCCAACAACATGGCAAGGTTTACATACAGGTGAAGAAGGGATCAGTCATGAGTCTAGAGTCAAGACCAGGAAGGTGTGGACACACACAAACAGCATACTGGTTCCATGTTCTTGGACACGAGAGAAAAGTAGTAGGCTCCATCTGGAAATTTGCTTTGATTACACGTACGCCACATTGTTATTGTGTGAAAACTCGCGTAGCAGATCACAGCTCCGAAGAAGAGAAGACTAGTCTCCTCGCTTGTCAAACGAGGTAGGCCCATGGACCAGAAGTAATGAGGCAAACTCCTCAACTCCCTGGAGTTAATGGGAGATTCCCGTGTTCCTCAGGAGCATCGGAACAATGCTGTGACCCTGGATGATGCTTCATCGACTGACCACCATTTCATTAAAGTACATGGACTTGGCGTTTTATACTTGGTTTCGTGGTTCACATACCAAATGCCCTCTGGGTTGAACTCAGCTCGCTCAACTACTCAAGCTACTCGAGCTCGAGCTCCGCTCGGCCCGGCCATGATTGGGTCGAGTTTGAGTTTTTCCTGAGTCGAGCTCGAGTAGCTTGCGAGTAGTAATTTATTATTTTCACCCCTAGCAGCATCAGAAGTGACATGAAAACTAGTTTCTAGAAAGGTTTAAATATCATAATGGTCATTCTATTATTAAGTAGCTTCATGGCTTTTAATTTTACCTATTATAATTTCAGTCTTTATGATCCTCTTGTTTTATTATTTTGGATAATCCTAGTCTACCATATTTCTCGTTAAATTAAGCTGATGTGGTATTTTCATGATTAAAAAAAATATATAATAATAATAATAATAATAATAATAATAATAATAATAATAAAATATTAAAATAATATGGATCTTATTGACGGTCCCAGATATACCTTTGAGCATGATTCCGATGACGACGACGTCGGAGCACTTGGGAGAATCGCTTAATAGCTGTAACGGCGGACCTTTGTTGAGGGAGAGGATGGCAAGGCCCTCCCGCTGGAGATGAAAGGAAACTCCCTCTTGTTATGGAGAAGATGCCTCAATGTTATGTCGTTGTTGGGTTAAAGGTCCAAGACCAGTGGGTGGCCAAGGGAAATAATAGTCGGTCGAATGATCCAAGACACAAAGAGTCGGCTAGGTGAGCCGACCGTTTAGAGGAACTCAGAAGGTCTTTGGTTGAGTGAGCCGAACATTAACGTTTGGCGGAGTATTGGCAGACCGATTGACATGGCATTCTGGACGATCGATAATGTTCGGCAGTGTGTACTGAGATGATTGTTAATGTTCGGTAGTGTGTACTGGGCCGACCGTTAATGATCGACAGAGAGTCTAGAGGACCAGGATCAAGAAAGAGAGAAAAGGTTTTGACTTGGTAAGGATCTAGGGTTCTGGTCAGACGTACACAAGGAGTTGATCCCGAGGCAAAAGGAAACTTGGGATCAGAGAAAAGTGTCTTGGAACTAGTAATGGTATAGTAGGCAAGGTGAAGTGACACTTGAGTGTTACTCAAGAAAGGTGCTTTGGAAATCTCACCAATGTTATAGAAAAGGAAGATGAAACACTATGGATAGATATCTTGTGAGAAGCCCGAGCAAGAGAGAACAAGCAAGAAGAAGAAGGAAAGAGAAGTTGGAGGCGGCTGTAATTTATAGCTACTCAACATAGACGGAGGACATTGGAGCTCTATTTGGAGTTAGAGTTTGTTGGCTTAAGTTGTGTTCTTAAGTTCGTTCTTTGTTGATCTAGTTTCTCTTCCTTTTTTATTGTAATCTTGAGTTTGGGCATCGACTCAAGTTAGTGTGCAGCTTGCTTAAGACTTAGTGGATCATTGCCTGCCGGATGCCCCGTGGTTTTCCGTCGATTTGTAGAGTTTTCATGTAAAGATTGTGTGTGTTGTCTCTCTTGTCTTGTTTGTTCTTGATTCTTTGTTTTTCATTCTCACTGAGCTGCATCTCCTATGAGGTCAAGTATCTCCACCAACAAGTGGTATCGTGAGCCAAGGTTATCTGAGAGAAAGATGGAAGGAAGTTCTAGCACAATGGTGAAGCTCAACAACTCCAACTGGATGTTGTGGAAGCCCAAGATGAAGAATATTTTGTATTGTAAGGAGCATTATGACCCGATAGAATCCAAAGAACAGAAGCCGCAAGATGTATCATAAGGTGACTGGAAGAAGAAGAACAGAGTACCATTGGCGACATCAGACAGTAGCTGGATCATTCAGTCTTCCACCATGTGAGCAGTGTGACTTGTGCCTACACTTTGTGGACCAAGCTGGAGTCACTGTATGAATGGAAGGCAATGGCCAGGAAATAAGGCGTTCTTGATCTGAAAGCTTGTGAACTTGAAGTTCCAAGAGTGATGCTCTATTGTTAAGCATTTGAATCAAGTCCAGAGCATTGTCAACCAGTTAGCTTCCATGAAGATGACGTTAGATGATGAGTTGCAGGCTCTACTTCTCTTGAGTTCATTGCTGGATAACTAGGAGATATTGGTGGTCTCGCTCAACAACTCTGTTCCGAATGGGGTACTCACAATGAGCCCCGTTACGTCTAGTTTGCTGAATGAAGAGACTAGGTGATAGTCGTCGAGTGCCGAGAGGTCAAATGCCTTTGTGACTGAGCAAATGGACAAGAGCAAGAGCCGAGGACCTCACGACCGAGCATACTCAAAGGGTCAGTCTAAGTCAAGGGCCAAGCCACCAACATGTTTTTATTGTGGCAAGGACGGACATAAGAAATACCAGTGCTAAAAGCTCAGAGATGAGAAGAGCAAAGATCAAGTGAAGGATGATAAGAACACCACGGCTACTATCTCAAGCGATTCGTCTTATCAATAGAAGAGGAGTGTCGCCATGTTTCTTCTCAGGATATTGAGTGGGTGGTAGATACAGTTGCTTCATACCACGCCATACTGAGTAAAGAGTTCTTCATATCCTACTGAGAAGGAGATCTTGTGACGGTCAAGATGGGGAATAATAACTATTCAAAGATTGCTGGAGTTGGTGACATATGTATTGTCACAGATGTTGGTTGTTCCATCACTCTAAAGGATGTGAGACATGTTCCCGACCTCATAATGAATCTGATTTCAGGTCTAGCCTTGGACCGACAAGGCTATGAAAGTTACTTTGGCAAGGGATGTTGGAAGCTCATCATGGGCTCGTTGGTGGTTGCAAGGGGGAAGGTCTGTTGCACCCTGTACAAGACTTACGTGAAAGTGTGCACATACGGCCTGAATGTATCAGAGGATGAGTCATATCCAAGTTTTGTGGCATAGGCGACTAGCTCATATGAGTGAGAAAGATCTTCAGACTCTCACCAAGGAAGAGGCGATACCACCTGCTTGATGGTATGCCACTGAACCTATCTGATTTTTGTGTGATTGCCAAGCATCATAGAGTATCATTTACTTAAGACCTCGGTTAGGGAAGGTCAAGCTATTATCATTGGTATACTCGGATGTTTGCGGCTCGTTTGAGGTGAAGACGCTTGGTGGCAACATGTATTTTGTCACCTTTATTAGTGATGCATCAAGGAAGGTTTGGGTCTACCTGCTGAAATCCAAAGATGAAGTATTCCAGGTATTCCAACAATTCCAAGCCAAAGTCGAGAGAGAGACCGAGAAGCCTCTGAAGTGTATACATACAGACAATGGAGGAGAGTATATATCGAAGAACTTTAAAGGGTACTGCCGAGTATAAGGAATCAAACATATCAAGACAGTACCAAGAACTCCTCAACACAATGGAGTAGCTAAGAGGATGAACCGTACCATTGTGGAGAAGGTGCGAAGTTTACTAAAGATGGCGGGACTGCCGAAGATGTTTTGGGGAGAAGCGGTGCTGACTGCTAGTAACCTAATCAATCGGTCATCCTCGGTTCCTTTGGAGGGTGGCATCCCTGAGAGAGTGTGGACTGGAAGGAATCCCACCTACTCTTATTTGAAAGTCTTCGGGTGTAAGGCATTAATTTGTACATGTCCCCAAGAAACAAATGTCCAAGTTGGACGTATAACCAGGCTATCCGATGTGTGTTCGTTGGTTATGGTGATGAGGAGCTCGGGTATAGATTATGGAACCCTGAGAAGAGAACAATTATTAGAAGCAGAGATGTGGTCTTTTGTGAAGACCAAAATGGACTCGGTGATGAGAAGACCAAGCCAAACAAAGAGAGGTTTACTGCCAAGCAGAACATAGAAATCCCAAGGCAGGATATTCAGAATCAACCTCAAGTATGTCGACTAGTAGTGGTCTATGAGCAAAGCCGGATGTTAGAGATCCGAGAAGAGCCGAGTAGAACTGCAGATGAAGCTGGTACCAGTTGGCAAGGTAGCGAAGAATAAGAAGTTACTGCAGAAAGAAATCTTCAGCAGGGAGAGAGCTCTGACGCCCGGATCAGAAGGTCGGGTAGAGAGCGAAAACCATCTCAGAAGTATCCATCCCTCGAGATTATATTACGCTTTGGCGATATGGGGGAGCCAGAGACACTCCAAGAAGTCAACTACAATGAAGACAAAGATAGGTGGATGGAAATTATGGAAGTGCAGATGGCGTCTCTATAGAAGAATGACACATATGAACTTGTCGAGCTATACCTGAAGGAAAGAGAGCTCTGAGGAACAAGTGGGTGTTCAAGTTGAAGACCGAATGTCAAGGTCGCTCAAGTATAAAGCTCGGTTAGTGGTGAAGGGCTTTGGTCAAGAAAAGGGGATAGATTTTGATGAAGTTTTATCCCCTGTAGTGAAGATGTCATCCATCAGAATTATTCTTGGCTTAGCTGTAGTCCTAGATATGTAGATTGAACAGATGGATGTCAAGGCAACATATCTTCATGGTAACCTTTAGGAGGAAGTGTACATGATGCAACCTGAAGGATTCATGCAGACGAAGCATGAAGATTTGGTTTGTAAGCTAAATTAAAGAAGAGTCTGTATGGGCTAAAGTAAGCACTGCGACAATGGTACTTGAAGTTTGAATCTTTTATAAAGAATCAAGGATATACAAGGACAACAACAGATCATTGTGTATACAAGAATAAATTCTTTGAAGCCAACTATATTATCCTACTGCTTTATGTGGACGACATGCTCATTGTCAGGAAGGACAGTGCACTAATCGGCAAGTTGAAGGAAAGTTTGTCCGAGTGTTTTGACATGAAGGATCTAGGTGAAGCCAAGCAAATTTTAGGTTTGAGGATTACGAGGACGGAAAGAGCTCGGAAGATCACGGATGTCACAAGAGAAGTATGTTGAGCAGTGCTTGAGAGGTTCAACATGAAGGACTCAAAGGTGGTCGATACTCCCCTCGGTAGTCACTTCCAAGCTCGGCAAGTGCATGTGCCGACAACTAAAAGAGGAGAAGGAGAAGATATGAACTCCACTCCCTATTAGGTAAAGCCGGTAAGAAGTTTGGGAGACTGTTAAGTGGATCCTCAGATATTTGAGAGGGACATCAAAGATGTGTTTGAGTTTTGACGGCTCAAGGCCGACCTTGGAGGCTATACCGATACTAACTTGGCGGGCGACGTAGATGGCCGAAGATCCTTGACAAGTTATGTTTTTACATTCGCACGAGGAGTCGGGTCGTAGCAATCGAGATTGCAAAAGTGTGTAGCTCTATCCACTATCGAAGCAGAGTATATTGTCGCTAAATGGTCGGCAAGGAGATGGTGTGGATGAGGAGCTTCCTCCAAGGGCTGGGAGTGAAGCAAGATAACTATCTAGTATTTTGTGATAGTCAGAGTGCAATTGATCATCTATGTAAGAATGCTTCTCTCAGACGAAACACATAGATATCTGCTACCATTGGATCCGACAAGCCCTTGAAGAGCGCATATTCAAGATTGAGAAGATCCATACTGATGACAATCCATCGGATATGCTTACGAAGGAACTTTCTAAAGAAAAGTTGGAGATGTGCTCAAGGGTGATTGGGATGGACTCCAAGTAAGGAGTCAGATGTGAACATCTCTCCTATTGGTCTTCTAGGGGAGATTGTTGGGTTAAAGGTCCAAGACCAAGTGGGTCGACCGAAATAGCAGTCGGCCAAATGATCCAAGACACAATGAGTCGGTTAGGTGAGCCGACCGTTTAGAGGAGCTCCGAAGGTGCTGGTTGAGTGAGCCGAGCATTAATGCTCGATGGAGTATTGGAAAACCGATCAATATTATGGAATTCTGCCCGATCGATAATGTTTGGTTGTGTGCCTTGGGTCAACCATTAACACTCAATAGAGAGTCAAAGGACCATGATCAAGATAGAGAGAAAAGGTTATGTCATGGCAAGGATCTAGGGTTATGGTCAGAAGCACACAAGGAACTGATCCCGAAGCAAAAGGAAACTTGGGATTAGAGAAAAGTGTCTTGGAACTAGTAAAGGTATGGCAGGCAAGGTGAAGTGATAGTTGGGTATCACTCAAGAAAGGTGCTTTGGAAATCTCACCAGTGTAATAGAAAAGGAAGATGAAACACTGTGGTGAGATATACTGTGAGAAGCACAGTAAGAGAGAACAAGCAAGAAGAAGGAAGGAGAAGTTGGAGCAGCGATGATAGCTGATCAACGCAGACGGAGGACATTGGAACTCTATTTGGAGTAGAGTTTGTTTGCTTAAGATGTGTTCTTAAGTTTGTTCTTCGTTGATCTGTTTCTCTTCCTTGTTTATTGTAATCTTGAGTTTGGGCATCTACTCAAGTTAGTATGTATCTTGCTTGAGACTTAGTGGATCATTGCCTGTCGGATGCCCCGTGGGTTTCCCTCGATTTGTAGGGTTTCCACGTAAAGATTGTGTGTGTTGTCTCTTTGTCATGTTTGTTCTTGATACTTTGTTTTCATTCTCACTGAGTTGCATCTCCTTTGAGGTCAAGTATCTCCCCCAATAGCCGCCGCCGGGTTGTTATGGAAAGGACGGTGAGGACTTCCACGTCGAAGAAAAAAGAGAATAGTCGGGCGCGCTTGACACCGAGGTCGCCATTACCATAGTCGCCGAGAAAGACAACACGCACGCCAATGTGAGCTTCTCAGACATGCACTTCATTATTAAGTTTCATTGGATTGAGATTGTGGAGCTGATAACAGACCTACTCGAAATAGAGAAGAACAACTCCTTTGTGCTCAACTACGTGGTGTCATTTGCCATGGTGCCGCTCAACCAAGGCAACATGGCGACAATAGACATAGCGTTGGGCCAAGACTAGGTGTTGGTCGACGTCCTCGGCTCAGCCAAGATGCGCTAGCATGTAGTCATCTTCATCTCCTTCAAGTATTGGGCCAATCTATCACACTGTATAGACTTCTCTTACGCCAACATGTCCAGCCTCGACCTTAATTGCAGCTCAAAGACCCATTAATCACAACTTTTTTCTCTTTTTCCTTAATCTCATACATATGTGAAGGAATTCTCATGTAGAAACAGTGAGTTCAGATGTATCATGTTTTAATTCAACCAGTTATAGATTCTATGAACACCACATCTCCGATTGATCTCTCAACACACTAACACATGTTGGTCACACACATCATAAACAGTTAGCTCTTATTTGTATATCAATCATGTGTCATTCTATTGGGAGAGAGACAAAGAGAGAGAGAGAGGGAGGAGTGGTGTTGTTGGGTTAGGGATGGGGACGGGCCATGATATGATGACAAGCACCGTCGTGTTCTAGACAACACCATGCTTGTTAACCCTAAGAGGATGGCTAGGTCCTCTGCAAATTAGTTCTTAAGCTATATGCTCCATGCGAGCAACGGTCGGGCCTTGTTCCTGAGAGACATGTGCAAACCCTTGTTGATCCCCTACTACGATCTCAATACCTCCTTCCACTTCTTCTTCTCCACGCTGATGCCTCTGATTCTCCGAGCTTTGACTCTCCCGTGCCAGTGCCTCTGATTATCCGAATTTTGACTTCAAGCTTTGGAGCATGCGCCAGGCTATGTCAGCGACCCAGAGTGTCGTGCCCTAAACTCTGCTTGGGCTCGAGCACGAGACAACGCCGCATACTTATAGGGTTTCCCCCATAGGTATGCAAGGCAAAACAATCTAAAACCGCATTATAATCATAATTCACATAATACAAAATCCTCAAATAATAATAATAACAAGTCTTATTTATTCCTCAATATACCATAGAATTATTCTTAAATCCAGAGAATAACAAAGTTTCTCCAATATCTCAATAGTAAAAACTAAAATATTGTTCTTACAATCCAAATCAAAACACTAAATCACTAATATCAAGAGACTCAAATCACGCCTGATTATTACGTTCCTTGAAATCTAAGCCTCTTGATCTGAACATGAAAAATGGTAGAGGGGGTGAGCTAGCTAGCCCAGTAAGAACCAACAACCTGTCTAGCTGGATCAAACAGGTTATTTTAATACATCAATGCAACAAAATCCATATCATACTCACAACGTAAATCAATTTTTAGCATGCTCGTAATAATGTATACTTTTCAAATTATAGATTTGGGATCACATACTCAAAAATCGTTCAATAGTTCAAAGATTCAAAACTGAACACCATTTTAAAAAAACCAATCAGACTAAGTCCACATTATCCCTTGTGGCTAGGTATCTAAAGTGTCAAAGTATAACCCCCGTTGACTGGGTATCGAAATCCCAATGATTACCCCCATTGGGAGGGTGTCGAAATACCAATGTTACCCCCATTGGCCGGGTGTCAAATTTTCAATGTTGCCCCCATTAGACGTTTATCAAATCATAGTCTGATTGTTCAAAAACATTTGAAAACCAAATAAAACAAATCACATTGGTGTCCAAATAATCACATTCAAAATGTTCACAGTCTAACAAACATGTAAATCAAGCAGCATGTGTCCAATCAAAGGTTTTGTCAAATATGCATGTTTGATCCAAGTTAATATATAAAAAATAGCGGTCATCATTACATACAAAATCTTGGTTTTTATATAAAAATTACTAGAAGGTAGAAGGAACTTACATTAACCCCGAAATTCCAAAATCAAAATACTTCATCTTCTTGAAATCTCCAAATCAATCTATAATAATTAGATGAAGAATAGTATTTAGTATTCTATACTATTAGTGTCAAAAATGATCTCAAAATCTCTCTATCTAATAGTTCAATTCCTAATAATTCCAAAATTCAGAAATTTTCCACCAAGTGTATAATTTACATAAACACCCTTTGTTTTCTCTTTTTTCGACAAATCACACATAAATAATGAAAGCTTGATCTCTAAGATAACATAACATTTTTCCTTTGAATAAATTCAGAAATCCCTAATTTTCCTATTTTTATACTAGTTTTCAGAATTTTCTACTAATTTCTGCCTTTTAATTATAATTTTTGAATTTCAAAAATTATTTTCCTGAATTTCAAAAATTACTGCAATAATCCAGAAATTCCAGAAATTCAGAAATTCCAAAATTTCTTATTTTCTTTTCTTTTTAAGAAATGTCAAGATTTTAGATCTTTGTTTAGAAATTAAGGAATTTCTTGATTTTCTCATTAATATCAACTAGTTTCAATGGCCTTTAAAGTTTCCTATGCATCAAAATCCCTATTTTCTCTATAGATATATCTAGATCTACAATGAATCGAAACTTATTTGTAATCTTTCAAAAATTTAATCATAAAGGAAGAAACATACCGATTAAAATCCAGAAAGCCTGAGCAAATAGTCTTCTCAGATTGTTCTACCGCCTCTACTCCTTTCCTCCAAGCTCTGACTGTCGATGGGAGAAATAAAAAAAAAAACTAGAGGCGGCTAGGGTTTTCTCTTCTATTTATAATCTCATAATAATGGTCAATTTTGCATAAAATCCCTTATAAGAATATACAATTATTCAAAGATTTTCTTATTTTATTATTTTTTTAATTCGGGGTCTTACACTGGGGTTGTTCAAGCCCTTCAAGCTTGCGTCCATCGAAAGGAGGACGCCGTGGACCGCTATTGACAACAGGCTAGTGATGAACAACCTGGCGGCGGCAGCGATGACACATGTTCTTCATAACAAGAGGATTTTCCCTTTCGTCTCTGGCGTGAAGGACCCGTCGTCCTTTCCCTCAGCAAAGGTCCGCCGTCACGGCTTTTGAGCTGTTCATCTAGGTGCTCCGACGCCGCCGTCATCGGAATCTTGCTCAATGGTGCATCCAAGACCGTCGATCAGATCTATATTATTTTAATATTTTTTCCTTTTTTATTGATTTTTTAATCACAAAAATGCAATGTCAGCTTAGTTTAACGAGAAATAGGGCGACCGTCTCATAGTGGACTAGGCTTGCCCAAAATAATAAAATAAGATGACCAGGAAGACAAATTATAATAGGGGACTAAAGGGGCAGGTTTCGAATAATAGAGCAGCCGTTTTGATATTTAAACCTTCAAGAAAGCCCCATGCCCCTCAAAAATCAAATTGTTCACGTGGTTAGTACGAGAAGATATATCGAATCCTGACTCTGCAAAACCTACACAAAAGGAACTGGCAGGGCGCACAAACGAACAGCTTCCCGTGCACTAACGCTGAAGAGACAACCTCACACCTACTGAACTAACCGTATGCACGAAGCATCTAGGAACACTACTAAGGCATGTACAACCTGGACTCCCCCCGGCCACGCTCCACAATATTTAGGGCCCTACGTCCCTCACAAACAAAGTGCACAAAACTTTGAAAAGAACATGGGAATTAATGACGACAACGATAATATGAAGTATCTGGATAAAAAGAAATGAACGATGCTTTCAAGGAAAACAACGTGTTTTCTTACATAACATTCAAGCAACTAACTTCCTCCTATTATCTTGGCTTGATACAACACACCCAATGAATAAATCAAAGTTGCATTAGCCAAATCACTAGTAAAAGTAGAACACGCAATTCATAGAGACATCACACCAATAGCGGAAGAGGGATGATGGAGCACCGTGGACCCTGTAATACTTGGTGAGCCATTGTTATTACTCTTTACTTACAAATCTAATGTAACAAAGGATCTCATGTAACAAACTAGCAATTTCATAAATAAAACACGATTTACCCATTTTTTTCAAAAAAAAAAAAAAGAAAACTTTCACACACACACAACCAAAAACAAAAATCTCTATGAAAATGGATAGGCCAACGGAAGGATTCCTTTATGGAACAAAAAGTTATATATATATATATATATATATATATATATATATATATATATATAGAGGGAGTAAAAATCAAAAATTGGTATAATAGATGGACTAAATTGGGTATTACACCAACTAATATCTTATAAACAGATACCTCTGTAAACTCAGTACTACCGTGGTTCCATTTGAGAGATTGAGACTTCATTTGCAGTGATCTTCCTGGTGTTCCCACTATATCCATCTGTGCATTGGCTATTCAAGCAATAATGACACAAATCCTCCTTCGAGATCTCATCCGACTCGTTGAACATGCTACTGAAATTGAGGAAGGCTGGTGAACACGGTGTTGGAAGTGGAATAGAGTAGACACTGAGCATGTGAACAACCGAAGCCATTTTGGGTCTTTTTATTGGATCCTCCTGGACACAAAGTAATCCAATGTGGATGCATCTTGACATTTGTTCTTCAATGAAGTTATTGTCAAGAACATGGTCCCTTAACTCCAATGCCCTCCCTTCGCTCCAGTGCTGCCATACCTATGTAACAAATAAAATACTTTATAAGACAAAAACAATAACAACATGCACACATATATATCAACAACTACTCGCATTTTTATTAGACGGTCCCCATGTATAGCGTAAATGGTTGGGATAAACCCATAATCAAACTCCATGACCGCCAAAGGTGAGGCGCATAGCGATACCACGGGTGTTATCTTTGCCGTCCACGACTTCTCCACCGGCTTGCGTCTTTGTCAAAAAAAAAAAAAAGCACACAGATATATAAAAACATACATGGTTGAGGAGGCTAGCAGCAGGCCTAGATCTTTGCAGGCGAGTGTTCTTCCTACCAGTCACAATTTCCAATACTAACACACCATAACTAAAAACATCTGATTTTGTCGAAAATTCTCCACGAAAAGCATATTCTGGGGCCATGTATCCACTGCATGATATCAAGAAGATAATTTTGAGTTGGTTTTTCACTCACCATTTCATTGAAAAGATGAAATGGGTACATGGATTAAAACTCACTATTTTTCACCATAAATTTATTTATTTATAAAGTTCAGAAATTTCATTCAAAATATGCAATGATGTGGTTTCAAACTCACTATGTTCCAGCAATACGACAGGTGTTTCCATGTGTTTCATTGACCCCAAAATGCTTGGCAAGGCCGAAGTCTGAAATTTTAGGGTTCATATCTCCATCTAACAAAATATTACTTGCTTTAAGATCTCTGTGAATAATCCTCAGGCGTGAATCTTCATGAAGGTAAAGAAGCCCTTTGCTAATGCCTTGTATTATTTTTGTACCTCTTACTCCAGTCCAGTTGCTGACATTTGATGGGGTCTATTTCATGCAAGTATACCAAATTACTTGTTGGCAGATATTATAAACCTATAAAAAGTGATTAAGAACGTAGAAGTTGGAGCATACCAAATAAAAATTTGTCAAGGCTGGTGTTAGGAAGGTACTCGTACACAAGGAGCTTCTCCTTGTCCTCGAGACAACAACCCAGCAGCCTGACAAGATTCCTGTGCTGAAGTTTAGCAACAAAAACCACCTCATTTCTCAACTCCAACATCCCCTGTTCTGATGTTCTGGAAAGTCTTTTCACGGCTATTTCTTGTCCATCCTTTAACGCTCCCTGCATGCATCATAAACTGATCAGAGGAATCAAAGAATTCAGACAAATAAATTAACCAAGTGTTCGAGCCAACCTTGTAAACTGGACCAAAACCACCCTCTCCAAGCATATTAGCATCAGAAAAGTTATCAGTTGCTTCTTTGAGATCATTTAAATCAAACAATCTGGATTCTCCACCCTCAAACACGGTCTCGTCTTCAATTTCTGGGAAAAATACCATCTTCTTTGCTGTTCGCCTCCTTTGAAAATACAAGTAAATGGTAGAGAGGAGCAGAACAAAACCAATCACCGGGAGAACAATTAGGAGAACTATTGTTGCCGTAGGGACACTGATTCCTGTGGAAATGACAAAGGGATTAACAATTGCCAGAATCATACCAATGTTATTCTTGTTTCCTGAATCAATTAAAGAATCATTAATTAATTTCTGATTTAGAGCTATTGTTGCAGAATTGAATAGTCAGCTAAGTCCATAATTAAAGGTAGTGACGCACTAATGGGAAAGATTAAAAGGTATCTTTTGTTTAGACATTTCTTTTAACCAAGTGGAGACTTGCCATAGTTGTTTGTGCAGCTTACCATCTCCTCCCACTATGGGCACCGCCGATGTGATATTACCATTCCCTGTTGTGTTGGTGCCATTGGACTGAGAAGGTGCCATTGGACTGAGGAGGAGAGGAGGAGAAGAGGAAGAAGATGGAAGTTGTACCATCGACTCACCTTCATAGAACGAATACAACTCATACCTAAAATAGCATCTGCTTCCAAGAACTCTCCCTCCTCTCTTTCCTAAAAATCTTGACATCGCGCTGGTTATACCAGTCAAGCATTTATAGCACTGGTCACCAGATAAATCTCTGGTGCACTGCGCCAACCTGTAAATGTTAGGATCAGTGGCAGTGAAATTGGCCTCCCCGGTGCCAAATCTCTCGAACAGAGTTAAACGCGGCATACTGGGATGTCCTGTTGACTAGCTCAGCGGCAAGCTTGTTGAACTTATCAGGGTCGGTCACGTTCTGAGTGTTCATCATCAAGACGACATCGGAGTTGTCGGTAGTGGAGAGGAAGTTTTGGTTCGAGTAACGGAAGGTGCAGTAGTCGTACCAAATGGTGGCGCCACTGCTGTAGCCGCAGAGCTGAAGGACGTCTTGCCTGGCGAGGTCGAGGCAGCTCCGGCACACGGTGGCGTTGATGTCACCGCGACAGAAACTGAGGGCGAAGACCTGGCTGGGGACTCTTCCCACTGTGTCCGAGTAGAAGCCATGATCAGAGCCATTGCTGGAGGCCATGGAGGGAGCAGTGCCAAGAGGTTGGATTCATAGGTGCTGTTGGCTGTGTAGTTGCCGGATTTTCCACAAACCTGGAATAGTGGGTCTGATAGACTGGGAGGAAACCAGGAATAAGGATAATAGAAATAAGGAGAGGAGTTTGTAACCGAGTAGAAGAGCCATGGCACTACGGCACAGGGAGGTTGGCGTCCATCGCAGCCAGCCACATAGCAAGGTTTACATACAGGTGAAGGGATCAGTCATGAGTCTAGAGTCAAGACCAGGACGGTGTGGAAATTTGCAAACAGCATCCTGGTTCCATGTTCTTGGAAACATGAAAAAAGGAGTACGCTCCATCTGGAAATTTGCTTTGATTACACGCACACCGCATTGTTATTGTGTGAAAACTCGCGTAGCAGACCACAGCTCCGAAGAAGAGAAGACTAACCTCCTTGCTTGTCAAACGAGGTAGGCCCACGGATCAGAAGTAATGACTAATGAGGCAAACTCCTCAACTAAGTTGAGTTAATGGGAGATTCCCGTGTTCCTCAGGAGCATCGTAACAATGCTGTGACCCTGGATAATGCTTCATTGACTGACCACCATTTCATTGAAGTACATGGACTTGGAGTTTTATACTTTGTTCCGTGATTCACATGCCAACGCCACATGTAGGCCGTCTGGCTATCTTTCTATTATCTCGGGCTGGAACGTTCGCCCCGGGAGATGCCCAATCACGATTTGGCCATTTGGGGCAACCTTCGTTATCAGACAGAAGGTCACTAGATTGGAAAAGAATACGACTTTCTTCTTATTTTTTTTTTTTTCTCATCTCTGTAAAGGTGAGACCGTGGCAACATGACATGGATATATAGTTCATGACTTGGGCACCGTTTAGCAGGAAATACTCAGAGGTAAGGGTAACACGGTCACACACCGCTGTACAAACTTACCAACCAGACCCACCACCGACATTCCTCTCCGCAAAATTTCAGCACATGCTTAGCATAACAAAAAAATAATAATACGCTTAGCATAACAAAATTAGGATGGAATTCCACGATAAAAATAATATAAAACAAATAAACATGTGAAAGCAAATAATCAATATATTAAAAGCACAAACTAAAGAAGACAAAACTTCCATTATAAATAATAAGCTTATACACAATAATATTCTTCACAAACAAAAAAGAGGTTGCAGTTCTCTACCTCTTCTCTTTTTCCCTTTTAACTTTCTGTTTTTTCTTTTTTTTTATTCCTCTAAATCTTTTTCTTGAAAAATATAACACAAGTTTAAAGTCTGTCTAACTCTTATGAAGAGAGTGAAGTGGTAATTCATCCAACCAACGGCCATACGATCTATCGATCTAGGATCCTCATGTAAGGTGTAGGATATAGATGGTTGGGAAGAATCCTTGATCGAACCCCCATTCACAAGAGCAAGCGACGCATGTAGGGAGCCTTACCGTAGGGAACTGCCCACTGCCACACGGCTTGTCGGCTTTGTCAAACAAAAAACAAAGGTAATTCATCCGTTACATACATACTATAAATAATTGGATAGCATCCAGAATTTCTGTCCTGAGCTCAACCAGCATCTATCTGGGTTCAATTTCTGATACAGAAACTTCATTCAGAGTCATAGGGATAGAGTTGTACGACGATCGATCGAATTCACCAGTGGAAAAGTTATAACCTTTCGCTACACAAAATGCAGGCTTTGAAGGAACTTGAAGGGATACAGAGTAGCTGTTCAGCATGAGAACCACCATTGACATGTTTGGTCTCCTGGCTGGATCTTCTTGAACACATAATAAACCAATCTGAATACATCTCAATGCCTCACTTCTTGGCCACCGATCGCCAAGAGATCGGTCTAGTATCTCTGAGATTGTTCCTCGGGTCCAATGATCCCATGCCTGTTGGAAAGTACTCAAATCAATTGCTAAAATCACGATTTGATGTAGTTTAGATGTCATACATACTTACATAGCTTATCAGGTCTTCAGCTTGTTCAGTGTCAAGAAAATTACTGTTCTTTCGTCCTGTCAGTATTTCCAGTACTAAAACACCAAAACTGAATATATCTGACTTTGCTGAAAACTGACCCCGCATTGCATACTCCGGAGCCATGTATCCACTGCAAACCATTGAAATTAAATGATTGCTCATTGTGAGCTTCTGGTTTTATATTTACAGGATTGAGTTTCTGCTTACAATGTTCCGACTACTCGACTTGTGGTTCCCCCAGTTTGATCACCACCAAACAGCCTAGCCAACCCAAAGTCTGAAATCTTTGGATTCATGTCCTCATCCAACAATATATTGCTTGCTTTTAGATCCCGATGTATAATCTTCAGCTGGGAATCTTCATGCAGGTATAATAGGCCTCGAGCGATGCCACTGATGATCTTGTACCGTCTTCCCCAATCTAGTTGCTCGCGTTTGATAGAATCTGTTTCATACAAACTCAATGGTTCAGGAATCATAATAGTATGGCATAACTGAAAGGAGTCAAATGCATACAAACATGAAGGCGATGAAGCTTTAAACCAGGAGTATACACAGTCTGTGTTTCTGAGTATATACAAATCTTTATCGTTGAATATAAGAAAACAGTACAAGAAGAAAGACACATACCAAACAGAATGGTGTCCAGGCTTCTGTTAGGAACATATTCATAGACAAGCATCTTCTCTTGTTCTTCCAAGCAAACACCCAAAAGCCTCACAAGGTTCCTGTGTTGAAGCTTTGCAACCAACACCAGTTCATTTTTTTTTTTTTTTTTGGGAAGCTTTGAGCCTAAGTGGTCAGCGACCACCGGCTAAGAATTTCAACTCCCCTATTCCTTGCCCTGAGCCTGCTGAAAGCCTTTTAACTGCTATTTCTCTTCCATCATGCAATATTCCCTGTGGAGAACCATGACAACCTTGAATGGATTAAGAGCATAACCTTATTGAAAATGTTAATCATGCCCAGAATCAAGTTTTATCATCAGTTAAGATATAAGATGGGCCTGATTTTCACATAATAAAATTGTTTTCCACATCAAAGAAACAATCTGACGCTGCTTTACCTTGTAAACTGCACCAAAGCCACCTTGTCCAAGTTTATTCTCTTTAGAGAAGTTTGCTGTCGCATTTCTAAGAGTTGATAAATCAAATAGAATTGACTCAACATTTGTGATCTGCTCTGGATCAGTATAATCTACAACAGGAGAGAGAAAAAATGTGTGAACTACTGAAATTTTCAAAATGTTTCTAAAATTTTGGATTGTTTTTAACAGTACTTAAGCTGTGGATTGGTGAAACAATTGTATCAAAGTTTAGACATTAAAAATAAATTACATGCTGAGTGTTTAATTCTTTGCTTATACTCACAAGGAACTTCTTTTGGCAACCTCCTCCTCCTCCAGAAGCAAATGGAAATAGTGCAAATTAGCTTGGGAATACAATGACCAGAGGGATGACAATCGCCATGACCATACCTGTGTTATTCTTGTTTCCTGCATCAACAGATATCCAAATTTATCAGCTCCTCCTCAGTCCTCAGCATCAAAAGAAAAGAACTTTAAACAAAATGGTGCAGTTTTCTGACAAGACTCAATTATATTTGCAGA
This sequence comes from Dioscorea zingiberensis, assembly GCA_026586065.1. NCBI lineage: Eukaryota > Viridiplantae > Streptophyta > Magnoliopsida > Dioscoreales > Dioscoreaceae > Dioscorea > Dioscorea zingiberensis. The sequence goes on along the minus strand of CM048819.1, from coordinate 69,275,513 downwards.
TTATTAATATTAAAGAACTGTTAACATTCCATTGTCAAGAATTATTGCTGCAGAATTGTATATCTTAAGAGGTTGGTTCGTGGTCAAGAATCGATAAATGTAATACTATAACCAGTGGAAAATAGTAGAAATTTATCCTATGTTTATACTTCCTAAAAGCTAAGAGTTCTATATCACCAGCATCTTCTTTACAAATAAACACTTGTGAACAGGAAAGAGACATTTTATCTGCCATAGATGCATGTCATGGATCAAAATTGGGACTACTTTCCTAAAGATGAAGTGACAGTACTGAATTAGTTTGATGCTAACAAATGGAGCAAAATTACATAGTTCTCTTACCTTCTCCTTCCACAGTGGGCGTGGTTGTATTCGTGCCATTAGCCTGTGGAAAGGGAGAAGCGAGCAGCACCATCGACTTACCCTCATAGAACGAATACAAGTGATACCTGAAATTGCACCTTGCTCCAAGAACTCTCAGTCCTTCCTTGTCTGCATAACTGGGAATCGCGTTGAAAGAATCAGTCAAACATCTATAGCACTGGTCTCCTAACAAATCTTGGTCGCACTGTGCCAATCCGTATAAATTGCGCTTAGCCGGAGTGAAGTTTGCCTCCCCTGTGCCGAATCTCCGAGATGAGTTATAGGACGCATACCGGGCTATCACATCCATCAGTTGAACCACAAGCTTGTTAAACTCAACAGGCTCAGTTACCTTCTGAGAGTCGATCAGGACGGGGGGATTAGAGTTGACGATGGAGGAGAGGAAGTTCTGGTTGGAGTAGCGGAGGAGGCAGAGGTCGTACCATACGACGGCACCCCTGTTGTTGGGGCATACCTTGATGACTTCTTGCCTGGCATCGTCGAGACAGCTCCGGCAAGCAGTGGCGTTGGTGTCGCCGCGGCAGAGGACGACACCGTACGCCTGGTCGGGCACACTGCCCACTGTGTTCCTGTAGAAGCCTTAAACAGAGCCATTGGAGTAGAGGGAGGAGAGGAGTGTTGAGAGATTGGATTCATAGGTGCTGTTCGTGTCGTACTTGCCGGTGGTGTCTTCACATGACTTGTATATGCTGTCTGATAGCGCCGGAGAGGACCCTAATGATAATGATAATAATAATAACAGGAGTAGAAACATGGAGAAGAGAGGAATTCGGGAGAAGTGGGAAGAGAGGTAGGTGTTTTTTTTTTTTTTTGAGTCAGTGGAGCAACTGGCTAGCCAGTGAACTCTGAAGAAACAAAGGGCGGAACGGCCTGGGTTCGAATCCGCGCAATCGCAACAGGATCGCCACAGGAAACCGTCCCCCGCATCATTCGAACCCACGCGGAGCCCGAAGCGCGGAACCTACGTACCACCAGACCAAAGGTCCTTAGGTGGAAGAGAGGTAGGTGTTACTGGGGACACAAATCCAAGTCCCAGTGCACAGGAGGAAAAGATGGATATTGAAGACTCGTGCAGCGGAGCAACAGTGACACTAAAGACTAGTCGTGTTCGGTGGGCATTCATCATAGTCCATGTTGCTGACTCGGCCATGATTTAATGGAGATCCACACTTGTGATATTGTGAATTTTAGATCCAAACTCTCACAATTTTATTATTAATTTAATCCAAAAATTTAATATATCTCATCTATTTAATCTCCTCTTATTTCTTTTTTAATAAATAATGTGGGGAGTATATTCATACACCTAATAGAGTTTGATTATATTGTTCCACGATTCAAGTTGGAAGCAGCGGGGGTAAAGCAGCGATCTTGAATTCAACTTGGATCACGCGGTGATGTGGGTGGCAATGTGTCCGAGGATGACCCACCACCAACCCCATGACACACAAAAGCAGTATCATAGGGTAGATCAAGGAGGCAAAAAGAGGCAACATCTCAGGCAGGAGAGGGTGCTAATAGATGTATTTTATTTTTCACTGCATGAGCAATGTAATGAAGTCCTCTTAAATTAATTTACAAATAAATTGTGGTTTATCCACTTTATCAAAAAAAAAAAAAAAAATTGTTCCATGATTCTATCTTCCGCAACTGTTAATCTCTTATTTAAGTCCTCTTGGCCTAGCAGTAACCTCAGGTCCCGTGTGTTGGTGTGATTAAACCTCTAGTGAGCCTTTGGGTGTTCCTATGATCGAATCACCGCCCTCGCAAATGAGGGGAGCATCCCACGTAGAGCATGTTCCAACGATTATACGCACATAATGAAGAGTCAAGATTGGCAAAGTCAACCAAGACCACGCTCCTTGATAATCCTCGGGGGATCGGAAAAAAAAAAAAAAAAAAAAAACTGGTAATCTTTTTAGCAAGATGAGAAACGTTTTCCATTTTGGGTATAAAATATGTACTTGCGTATATCCATCCATATGTAAAATACTTACATAATTGGATTGGCACCACCTTTGGCTAGGGATGCTTCATTTGCAAGCAGATGAATAACATCATGCATCTTAATTAATTCATTTAGTCAAGTCTTGCTAGAGAAGGAGAAACTTAAATATATAAAGATGAAGAAGCCATGAAGCCAAAGTGAGAAGAGGAAGGATGGGAAGGGGAGATGACAGGATCAGCAACATGCCAGATCCAATCCTTGAAACCATCCTCACCATGATGCCTCTGAAATCAGCAATCAGGACCGGTGTCCTCTCAAGGAGATGGAGATCCCTCTGGGAGCACAACCTTCTCTCTACCACCACCCTAGACTTCGACGAGGACTTCTCCACCAGCCAATCACCCAAAGAGTTTGTCCTCAATGTCAACCGTTACCTTCACCAATTGCAACACACGTCCAAGAAGCTTGATAAGTTCAGTGTGTACTTCTGCCCCTTTGATCTCTTCCTTCCTGAAATCCAGAGGTGGATCTCCTTTGCCATCAGTAAAGGTGTCAAAGAACTCAATCTGGATCTCTCCCAAGGTTTCACCGACCCCCGTCATGGTGGTTTCATTGACGGGCGTGCCCCCTTTAGATTGCCTGACTGTCTGTTCCAATGCAAGTCTCTGACACACTTGAGTTTGAGTCGCTGTGATTTGCTCTCATCTCCTTTGGCTTTCGCCCACTGGAGCCAACTCCAGTCTCTGTCTCTCAAGCTTGTCTCTCTGTCACAAGATGGTCTGCATGACTTGCTGAATAACTCCTGCAAGCAGCTTCAGAGCTTGACCCTCAATGACTCCCTAAGTCATCAAAATGTGAACCTGGCGCTGGCTCCTGACCTCAGACTCAAGAGTTTAACTATGGTAAATAGTGGGAGGTTGTTTGACATGGAGATTTTGCTCCAAATTTGCAGTCGTTTCACTACTACGGGGAATTCTGCCGTGGAAGTCACTCCTTCAACGTTTCATCACTTGTAGATGCCTTCATCTGTCCACTGAAATGGCCTGGAGGTGATGATCTCTACGTCACCTTGCTCACTGATCTTTCTCATGTTAAGGTTCTCACCATCAACACAGCAATTCTCTGGGTATGCTCTACTTGTTGCCTTTGGTACTTCCCGTTCTTTTTTCTTGACTGTTCATTTGAGCTGGTTCTTCATGTCTTCTTTTTAGGATATAGTTATATCTGAGGAAAACGAACAACTCTTCCCAATTGGATTTCATAATCTGCAAGAATTACAGCTTATTGTGGATTCAATGACGGATGAGAGTCTCGATGGTATCTATGGTTTCTTTCGCCTTTGTCCGTGTCCTTTCCTTGAGAGGCTTTTTATTCAAGTATGTGTAATTTGTCTTGTGTATCATCATCTTTAGAGCCTTATCTGTCTTATGTCCGGTTTCAATGATTAGTTTCAATGGTTTTCTACTTGGACTTTTAGCTGAGTGGACGCAAAGAAGAAGACCCTGTTCATGTAAACCATGCCATAAAGGCAATGCAAGGGCCACAATATGTTGATTTCAACCATCTGGAGGTCATCAAGCTGACTAACTTCAAAGGGTGGGGAAATGAGATCAGGTTACTGAAGTTTCTACTGGAAAAGGCTCTTGTTTTAGAGAGCCTGATTATAGTAACTGCTCCATTGGAGAAAAACAAGAAGCCTTCTGAAAGGAGGGGATTAGCTATTCTTCGTGGACAGTTATCCAAGCTACCAAAGGCATCTTCCCAAGCTCATATTGTATTATGCGAGTCGTGTGAAGATGACAAGAGATGTCAACCATTGCATGCAGATGTTAACCCTGAGTATTACTACTTGGAGGATCGCTTTACCTTAGCCCTGAGTATGAAGATAGGAGTGGACTTAGAGGTGCTTCCTTAACATTAATCACTCATTTATTAGTGATATCTCTTTCCTTCAGTGATCACAAACTCTGTACCTATTCCAAAGGTGAAACCTATTTCAAAGAAGTTAATATGCTTGCCAAAAGAACCAGAATTTGCCAGAAACCTGTATAAATTTCTTAAGGATTGAAATATAATTCACACCAAATGGTTCATACTGTAATATCACACCAAATGTAATTCACACCAAAGGCAATCTTTGAATTAATTCGAAAGGGTGGTGGCGACTAGAGTGCTGGACGCCGAATATCCCGTGGAGAAGTCGCAGCATCTCCCCCCGCATCCCATGGTGGGGGGAGGGGACGAGAGGACTGCTCAGCCCCTTGCTGGTGTCACCCCTCAGCCGTTGCAAGGCAGGGACTCTATGGACCGAGGTTTACCCCCTACTAACTTTGGTGGTCGCAGATCATTTGCTACGGTGGTGGGAGGCCGAGCAATGAGAGATGCTCAGGACTCTGTTCTTAAGCCAGGACCTTTGCTAGATCATCTCAAAGCTTCTGTGAAGGAATCCGTCTGGATCCCAGACCATGTACTTGCTAAAGCTCGAGAAGGCATGAATCGGGTATTATTTGGTAAAATATTTGGTAAGTTGCCTCCTCTTGATCTTGTACGTGATCAGCTCGCTCGGCTATGGAGCACATTTGGGGAATTTTCAGTCTCTGATATGTTGAATGGATTTTATATGGTCAAATGTGTTTCCGAGCAAATGGCAGATGAGCTCCTTATTGAGGGTCCTTGGTCTGTCAGTGGTACAACATTCCACCTAATGAAGTGGCGCCCCAATTTTCAGCCTGCATTCGCTCACCTCAGCACTGCAATTGTCTGGATTCAATTTATCCATCTTCCTCCTGAATACCTGAAGCCAGATGCATTGGATGCACTGGAATTGGTGGTAAACCACTTTGGCAAATTACTCAAATTGGATGATACAACTTTGACTGCTGATCGCTCGAAGTTTGTCCGTATCTGTGTTGAGATTGATCTAACAAAGCCCCTACAGAGAGGGATCTGGGTGAAATCTTCTGATACTGATATCTTTGTTTCAGTTCGTTATGAAAAATTGCCTGTTTTTTGTTATCACTGCGGTATCGTAGGGCACACTGTGGATTCTTGTGAGGCGGAGTCAAGCGGGAAACCTTCTGAGAAGTGTGGGACCGATCAGGCCATCTCTGTTTCAAAGGGCAATGAGATGGAGATTGAGTTTCAGACAGATCAGATGGGGAATACGCAGCACCTTAGCAGCCAGAATTCAACGCAGGGGCCTCGTACCGGGACAGGTATTACCATGGCTGCTTATGGGGTTTGGATGACTCCTGGCCCGAGAGGATTCGGGAAATATGTTTCAGTTACTGGCCGTGGAGATGGCAAGGGTGGCCGAGGGGACATGGGGGCAGGAACAAGCCGGGGTGGTCGTGGAGGTGGCAGAGGTGGTAGAGGAGATCTGGGACCTGGGAACAGTTGGAATAGTAGAGGTAACAGGTTTCAGAGCATTGCCGTCGATGATTCACCGGAGTTGGCTGTCGGTGGCTCGGAGGAGGAGATGATCACATGCCACACAGAACAAACTCACGTGGTTGATGACGTCTCACCCACTCCGAAAGAAGTGGGACGCGTGGAAACTTGGGAGCGAAGCCGTAGCCGAAAAACCAAGGCCAAACATACTGCTGAATTGGACTTTGACTCCTTTGAGCTCGAAAGGTCCCCTTTTGTGCAAGATGGAAGGGCCCCGAGAGATCGTAGCCGTGAACGGGGTGATTTCTTAGGGGGGGAATCATTACAAAACAGAGACACTGGTCGAGGTCGTGTTTCCTATTTTGACCTTGATCGTACGAATAAACACCAACTAAATCCTCTCAATACACCAGATGGACAGCAAACTAATGATGGAACTCCTATCCAGCAGTCCACTGTAGGGTTGATGACATCCGTGGAGACTGTAGGTGAAGCTATCAACATTCGGCCAAGAGATACTTCTCAAGCTCACCCTGCAGATCAAAGAGGGTTTTCGGAAAAAAATATTCATGATCATCTGGCGTTTGTTCATACAGTTAGTGTGGCCCTTGAAGAGAATGAGCGACTTAATCTTATGAACAATGAGGTATACCCATCGGTACCAGAGGATGGCATGGATTTAGAAGTAGCCCATGAACGGGATCCTGATCCAGGAGTTGTCAGAGCTCCCATCGATGCAGGGCATGAAGCCATGAAGGTTGGAACTGAGCGTGTTAGCTCCTCTACTACCCCCACAGTTTCCTTATGAAGTTCTTGTTCTGGAATTGTAGGGGAATCTCTGGGAGGGATACTATTAGTAGAATTAAGTTTTTGTTATCAGCTCACCATGTCCATGTCTGTTGCTTGGTAGAAACTAAAGCAGATGGTCCAAGGATTCTCAAATTCGTGCAATCTTTGGGGACTCAATGGAACTGGGCAGCAATCCCTGCTATGGGGTATTCTGGAGGCATCATATCATTTTGGCAGAAAGATACCTATATAGTTACTCCCCTTACTTATTCACGATTCGTTTTGCATCTTGTACTCACTGGAGTCTCCCATCAGCCATGGCTTGTGTCAATAGTTTATAATGGTCAGCGTATCTGTGAACAAAAGAGAGTATGGTCACAGCTGGAAGGCCTTACTACTAACATTGTCGGGCCTTGGCTCATCACGTGATTTTAATGCCATCGAAATATTAGAACGCCCGGTCGCTCTCCTTCAAGGCATTAGTGAAATTAACCATGTTTAACTCCTTCATAGTTAACAATCATCTAACTCGAGCTTGATCCTCTGGTTCTTTGTTCACTTGGTGTAACAACCAGGCTGGACAAGCTAGAGTTTGGGCAAAGTTAGATAGATTATTAACTAATCACCAGTGGATTGAGAGTGTTCCAATGTATTTTGTTGAGAAACTGGCCCGCAATCATTCTGATCATAACCCTCTCCTTCTCCATTGTAATATGGATAGAACTAAGAAGCCTCGACCTTTTAGGTTTAATAACATCTGGATCAATTCTCCCCTGTGTCAAGATAGTGTACAAGCAATATGGAACAATGCTTCATCTGGTAATCCACTCCATGATTTGCATCATAAATTTAGTAATTTGAGGAAAGATTTGATCAAAAAATGTGGTAATTTAGGTAAGGGATATGATCAGTCTATTCTTTCTTTAGAAAAAGATATTAGTCAGCTTGAACAACAACTTAGTTCTCCCTCTGACTTTCTGGATTCCAATATAGAATTGCAACTTAGATCCCTGTATAACAAACATCGTGCACTTCTTAGACAAAGATACCATACAATGGGCAATGAAATCCTCGATTACAATGGTTACATGATGGAGATCATAATACTAAATTCTTCCATAAGGTTACTAGAGGACATAGAACTTCGAAATCGTATTTGCTTTCTTAAATCAAACTCGTAGTAGAAATACTTGACCATATGGGGCTTGAACATGAGTTTGAATCTTTATATTCTAATCTGTGGGATCAGAGGAGTCAGGACCTTCATCTAGAGGTGGATCAGCCAGACCAATTAGACTTACCTGATAATATGATAGGTCTTACAGAGGAGCGGTGCTTTCATCTCATCAGACCTGTCACTAAATTTGAAATTTTCCATACTTTAGCATCTATGCCCAAAGGAAAGGCCCCAGGTCCTAATGGCCTTAATGTTGAATTTTTCAAGGCCTTTTGGAATATCATTGGACACTCGGTATCCACTGCAATCTTGCATTTCTTTCAAACAACATTTCTTCCTAAAAGCTGGAATAGAACTCACATTACTCTTATTCCTAAAAAGGAACATCCTATTTATGCTAAGGATTATAGGCCTATCTCTCTATGCAATGTTAATTATAAGATCATTTCTAAGATATTGGCTAATAGACTGAGGGAAGTCCTACCTTTCATTGTTGGGGAAGAACAGGCTGCATTTATCCAAGGTAGATGCATCTTTGATAATGTCATTTTAGCTCATGAACTTGCCCATTCCTTAGAGAAGCTCCATGACCACCCTATGATGCTAATAAAAGTGGACATGGAAAAAGCCTATGATTTGGTTAAATGGCCCACTGTCATTGCTGTTCTACAAAAGATGAATTTTCCTCCTCAATTTGTTAACTGGGTCAAAGTTTGCATTGAGTCTCCTACTATAGCTTTTATTATCAATGGAAAAATTGGTAAGTGGGTATCCCCAAAGGCTGGTCTGCGTCAAGGAGACCCCTTGTCTCCTTACCTATTTATTCTTATCTCCCAAGTGCTAACCAAAATTCTTTGTAAATCTGAGGCACTTCATATGCTGAAGGCAGTACAACTCAATGATCATAAGACCATATCCCATTCTTTATATGCTGATGATCTTCTTATATGTTGTGGAGCCTCTAGATCTAATGCCAGAGCCATCCATCTTTGTCTCCAAGTTTACAATAGATTGACAGGTCAAAGGGCAAATATGCATAAATCTGCTATTTATTTCCCTTCTTGGCTCAATCGCATCTCTAAGGGGCCATCTTGCATATACTTGGTATCCCAGTGGCTCCTTTCCATTCAGATATCTAGGTGCATTGATCTCTCCTGACAGACTCCATATTCATCACTTTAAATTTCTTGTTGACAAAGTTCAGAATACACTGGCACAATGGAAGGCCATTCATCTCTCAATGGCTGGTAGAGTTACATTAGCTAAAGCCACTGTACTTTCCCTGCCCATATATACTATGAGCATCTATCCTGTTGCAGACTCAGTGTTGGCCCAGATAACTAAATTGGTAAGGAATTTCATATGGGGTAGTTGCACTACTGGTAAGAAATTACATCTGATTAATTGGCATACAATTTCCATGGACAAGTCTGAGGGTGGACTTGGAATTAAGGACTTAAAAACAATGAGAACTGCCTTGCTATCTAAACACCTCTTGCACTTAGTGAATAGGACTAATAGACCTTGGGTAGATCTCATGATCCACAAATATGGGTTCCCTGATATTTGGCAAAGGAATGACTATAGGAATGCATCTCATTTTTTTAAGTCTCTTCTGAAGATGGCATCTTCTGTCAGAAATTTCTTAATACCTACCAGGATTGCTCTTGACTGTCATGTTATGAACACTCCCTGGCTGTTCTCAATGCCTCTGAGACTTAAACCTCTTCCCATCAATATGGATTATGATTTGACAAACACTGTTCTTTCTCATCTTAGAGTTAATGGGGAATGGGACTATGATTTAATCAAAGATATATTTCCTTATTCACTGTCTTCACTAATCTCTGAGCTACAGATTACAGATACAGCAGAATCCTCATCTTGGGGTTGGAGGACACAAACTGCTGGTAGATCACTGACTTCAGTGATCTATCAGGACTTGAGATCCTCTGGGTGTGCTGATATTCCTCAACCCTGGTCAGGATGGAAACATTTATGGAAGCTTGACGTTGCCCCGAAAATTCAATATTTCCTTTGGAAATTTTTTCATCAGAGACTCCCTACAAAGGATTATTTATATTATATGGGCATTGGTTCTATGGATCTTTGTCCCATGTGTGACTTCTTCACGAGACAATCACTCATATTTTCTCCCAATGCAGGTGGGTCAAATTGGTGTGGGAAAATCTTCAGAACACTGGGCATTTGCCTCATATGACTCATTTGGATATAGATATAATTCAAGGCAATTGGCTTGTTGATCACAATATGGAGGCTGGCAGAATCATTGCTTATACACTTTGGCAAACTTGGAAAGCTAGATGCAATCTTATTTTTAGAGGACGTCAATTTAATCCTTCACTAATTTCAAATGCTAGTGTTTCTTTGGCTCTTGAATACAGGCAGAAGGATCCAATGATCAATGAAATTGGTGATACTGAAGCTACTAGATGGACAATCAAGAATTATGAATTTATTCTCATGACTGATGCTTCATGGGTATCAGAAGATGAGGTATGTGGCATTGCTTATCTCCTGATTACTAATACAGGGGCATTTTACTATGCAGAAATGAAGGTATGTACGGCATCCTCTGTCTTTGCTGCTGAATTTGCTGCTTTACAAGTGGGTCTGGAAAGAACCGTCATAGATAAGCTCCCGAACATACTCATCTTCACTGACAACCTTCAGCTAGTAAGGATGATGAATACTGCAACTCAGAGCCAATGCGGGGAGTCTGAAGACAGTTGGAGAAGGTGCAGATATTTGCTTTCATTCCTTTCTGATTGGGATATCTGATGCAGCACCTGGCCGCAATATGGTGGCTGATGGGTTGGCAAAATTAGCAAAGGAGACGGGAAGAAGCAAGGCTTTTGTGCATATAGATCAACTACCCCTGAATATTAGGGTCTTTTGTGATGAACTCTTCTCAGACATTACTTGTATGACTTCTTAGTTTTTATGAAACTCCTTATTACCAAAAAAAATATCAGCACCTCACTAGATGGTGATGTAATTTTACAACAAGGCAGTAAGGCAACTTACAAGGGAAAATCTGGAGAAAGGACCTAGAGAAATTCCACATAGTCATGACGCTGAACATTACTTAAGCAGAGAAACCTGAAGCATGAGCTTGAAAAACAACAGCAGGAAATGATGTGCTGAAAGAAAATTATCAAATGGGTTCATCATCTGCATAAGTGAAATGGTAATGAAAATTATATGATTCTCATTGTCAAGTATTTCATAGAAAGTAAGGCCTATCAATGCAATTATTTGGGTATGTTCAAAGAGTGCAACATTTAATAAAACAATTAATATATTCATGTCACTTTTAGAAGAAATTAGTGTGACTCCAAATTGTGCTCAGGACATGGACGGTGACGCTTCACAAGATACGTACCAATTAGCTATGATTGGAACTCCGATGAACCCTTCCAAGCACGTGGAACTGAAGACATTCGAAGCTGATCGGTCAGGTCTAGTTAGCGAAATGTGCAATTGGTATTTGATGAACCTCTGAGGAGAAGAAAACAGGAAAATATAACAACGGCTTCAGAGTATTATAAAATCACTCACCTTCAAGGTTCTTGGCAAGAATTTGGAACTTAGATGCCATATGGACTTAAGGAACTCTAAAAGGAATTTTGATGTTTATTGCGAAAGCAGATATTTATGGTATGATAATTACAAGAAAGAGCTCTGAGAGAATAAATTAATATATGATAAATAAAGGAATAACCAAATTAGAAGACTGGATCAAAGCAAAGCAATTTGAAGTCACATGAATATGTTAATAGGGAATCCCTCTACAAATAAAGGTACAACTTACAGCCAATTGGGATACAATTTCAAAATTTGTATTGATGTGCCAATCTGGCTCTAGTTGCCGAACGAAAGACACATGCCCATTCTCTGTGCTACAAAAGAGAACCTGCCATTGGATAAGTAGCATTTCACATAACAAGGATACCTGGAAATGGACATTGTGGAGGCAGAAGTACTTTCTTCTGAATTATAATGGTATTACGATTAACCAGCAGTAACTAATCTAACCTTAGAACTGGACCTTTAGGAAGTAGAAGAATCATGACATGGCACACAGATTAATATACACCATACATAGTTCCATTCAAGATGAAATGATCAGTTTGAAGGAAAAATCACCTTATCACTAACAAAACCACCAGATGTAGAAAATTCCAGCATCATTCAAAGCTGATATGACCCTTTCCTGCAAAAAAAAAAGAAAAAAATGAAGAAAAACCTCAATATGCCTTACCATTTATCAAAAAGAAAAGAACACCAGGAAAACTTAAGCACATGAATTCTAGAGAGTGATTTGACAATCAAAATCATACTTTTTTAACTTTTATTAGACAAAGCATGATAAATATAATCAAACAAAACAATTGTCACATACCCCACTTTCATCATCTAAAATTCTTTCCATGAGATAAAGATCACAACATTTTGTCATCTCCAACAGGACTTCCAGTACAGAGGACCTCACAGTGACATTTTTCTGTCCATATTAAACCATAATATCACCTTTCAGTTATTCCAGGTAGACTTCAGTGCATGACCAAATTATCACCGCTCACAGACCTGGAGATCATCTGGATTAGTCTCCTCCAGGACTACACCAAGCAAGCGGCATGTGACCTGTCATAACAAAACAATATGTTGTAACCAGAGTGATATGAATAAGAATTAAATAGGCATTTATTTTCCAGTAATAATTTCACTGTGCTCCAAGTCCAGCCTACTAGCACCTGATATAAATATAACTACACAATGTTTTTAAATTCTTCACGTTACACGATATTTTGGTGAATTATATTTATAAAATAGTAATGTGCGTATCAATGCCATCTGAGGAAATTAAGCCTAAGAACAAGTATGATACAAACAAAAGGAAACTGAAACTAAATACTACAGATCATGTTTGCAAGAGAAGAATGGAACTCAAACTATATCATGCAGGTTCAAGATCAAGTGCTTCTTGGTGGCAATTTTCTACAATTTTGTGTGATGATACAATCCCAATATGTATAATTTCTTCACGTATTCAACATAAGTTTACACTAACCAGGATTGAGATCAGGTTCAAAGTTTGATAAGATTGTTAACTCATAAAGCATTCCCCCCTAAGTGGTGGTGGCAAATCAGGGCATTAAGAATAGCCAAAGGACAATAAGATATGATGAAACTGGAATACTATGCAAGAAACAATAGCCTGGAAAAACCTCATCATATCAGTATAACAACAACAACAACTAAGCTTTAATCCCATACTAGATGGGGTCGGCTATATGAATTCTCTATCTCCATGTCACTCTGTCATATCAATATAACATTAAAATATGGACTTTCATTGATGGTGAACACAAGTTCTCAAGATGACCAAGCCATATAAAATTGGAGAACACCTCATAAGAATATGCAACTGAAGTTCACGCAGATTAAGTGTATTCATTCTCCACACATTGCCAGACCAATTCATGCATAAATATTGTTAAGTTTCCACTTGTCATTGTATTATCCGTCATTCTATATACCACATTAAAAATGTAAAACAAGAAATAGACAGTTCAGAAAGTACAGTAGGAAGACCTTTGAGTGAATGTACAAAACAAAGGTTGATGGTATTTAGCTATGACAAGTGTAGTTGAGGCTGTTGAGACAGTGAGAAAGCAAACTACCTTATGGCCTTCACAAAACTTTTGCCGGACAAGCTGCGGCACAGTCAGCTGGAAAATGAAACAAAACAGTCAAAAACTAAAAGTCACTAGAGTTTTCTGTGCTTCTGGATGAAATTTAAAATAAGGGGTACCTTTACTGGCTGGAAGAAATCATCAACTACATCTTGCACTCTTGAATCTCCAGCAGATGAGAAAGCTTCAGGGCCCTGAACCATTGTCCTTGAATGAGAGGTGACATCAGAGAGGGCAGGAAACTGATCTGGTGGTTGGCGTTGCCTTCTTCGAGGATATGTTGGAGCTTTCAAAAATTTCCAGGCAAAAGCAACTGAGACAGCAAGGATGACAACAGTGGCAATTGAATGAAGCCTCTGGCACCATAAACAAAAACAAAACAATAAAGATTATGATGAATTCATCATAACATAAAAAATTTAATGAACTCATGATTAGAAAGCAGCATAAAATCTAGAAGTTAATTAAATATATGTCTGCAAAAATATTTTGACTTGATTTTAGATTTACTCAGATATAGATGGATACAAGATGAATATAGTGATTATAATAAATTCACAGCACAGTGAAGAAGCTCCAAAATAAATAAATAAATAAATCAAAGATTCAAAACATCATTTGATTGATGACCTCCCATCGGAGTATCCACAAACAAAAGCAACTTCATGTACACTCAAAATCCGATATTTTCTAATTAAAGGCATAAACACACTCGCCAACTGATAATCTCGCATCCAACAACATGAAGAAAGAAAACTAAATGAAAGAAGAGTGAATAAATCTCATAAGAAAAATCAATAAACCAAGAAAAAAAAGAACTTTTTGGCAAAAAGCTAATTTTGCTAAAACCTGAAGTTGGATCGGTAACAACAAAACCTGGTGATCCGTCAGGAAAGGAAGGCGCGCGGAGAACCCGGTGATGGATTCCATGAAGCGCCGTACCAGATCGGCGAGCTCATCGTGAGCGGAGTCGGGGGAGGAAGAAGGCGGCGACTCCATGAGCGAGGCACCAGCGTTGCAGCGGACGTCTCAGAGAAGACGGAAGATCTTCGGATCAGCCATTGGAGCTTAAATCTTAGCTCGCTTTGAGTTTCGGAGACGGCAGTGAGGAGACGAAGATGGCCCAACCCAAGTTTCCATATTTATTGCCATAAATACTAAAATTCGTCAGCTTTTATGTACCAAAATGACAGAAAACAGCAATTTAGAACTGATTACATTAGTCAATAAAAAAAGATTAATAAATATTTTCTAGTTAAAAAAAAAACCTCTTCCAAGAACAAAGAAGAAAGAGAGAAAAAAAGAAAATTTTGAATTTCAGTTGTTTTATTTTCTCAAGTCCAGGCCGTCCAGCTAACATATATAAGCATTTTACTCTCTTTAAAAGACAGAAATTAGAACAGTTTTTCCACTTTCTTTCCAACATGGAACAAGCAAAATGGAACAAGAAGCAAGTCATTCTTCATTTATATTTTTAGAAGAAAAGCAAACTTATTTCTTCATCTATACAGAAGTTTGAGAAATGGAAAACCTATAGATATAGACCTCCAAAGACTGAGAACATTAACTGAAGGACTTCCGCGGAGGGGATGATGGAAATCTCTTTCCCTTGTCATCCTCTGGAGCCTCAATCTCAGTAGTCAGAGAATCAAAGATAGCTCCTTCGATCTTCTGGGCAGCTCCACTGCAAACCAATTCCTTCTCCATGTGTAAGCAGTAACTCTCAAAGACCCGAGAGCTCACCATGACCCCAAAGTCCAAGAGGGAGAGAAGTTCCATCTCCAGTCTGTTCAACTCTGCATTGCTCACACCTCCAACCCTTGCAAAGAATGCATTGTTGTAATGCCTGGTATCTCAAACAAGTCAGAATGTATCATAGAAAACTTAGAAATTAACAGTTGCCTTCCAATCATGCAAAAAAAAATTAAAAATGAAGGGTTTTTTTAGCTTTAATTGTGCCTTTTAATCTGTTCATAGTTAGGTTTTCATCATTTTCCATTCAATCCTTTCCCCTGTTTTCCTTCAACGCAAACACAGCTAGCCATAATAAGTGTTCCATAGGACAGTGTTATAATACCAATTACAGCAAAACTCTAAAAAAACCCCTTTTTTACGGGCCTATCGTTGAGCAATCATATCTAACTTCTTTGAAAAAAACACTCTGTCATCTCTTTTCTTTTTTCACAAAGGCAAAGAGATTCAAGAACCAACAACGATGGGACCAACCAACCCTGGCTACAAACTGAAAAAAGTTCTCCATGTGGATATAACCAGACATACAATCCAGGAGGGGATTCTAAAACCTGAGTGCGTTTGGTTGACAGTTGTTATGACTCAAGATAAACAAACTACAGAACCTCCACCTTAATTCGTATTTCTTAGTGATGATGTTTATAGTGCAAGCCGGATGGATAAGAGAGAAGTACACCCCACACAAGTACCCGTGGATAAGAGAACAGAATAGCTTGAACAATATTCCGACTGGCCCATATATGCATGTCCCATTCATAATATTCTCTTGACTTTTTGTAACTCTCAAAAGATAATTTTATTTCCTCTCAATGCTGTATAAACAAATTAATCACACATATCTAATTCTTGTTTATCATGTTACTCATAGAAAATTAGACACTAACCATCCTTTTAACAACATGCTTCTCACTAGTCACTACCAACAGCGAAGAGAAGGTATGAGGAGGCTTACAAGTCATCGAGGACCTTGGAAGCAACCATGACGCTGGTGAGGACTATACGGTGGACGTTAAGCGGCACGACCAGCGAGCCGGGATCCTTGTGGACCATGCGGTCAACGTAAACGAAGCCGACCACGAAGCACGACGGGCTGCAACACGTGTACCTGTAGATACGCTCAAGATACCTAGCGATGCTGATGCTCGGCTGTCGCGCCCCACGAAACGCCGCCAGCCCCCGCTGCTTACCCTCCGGCTCCGGCTCACTGCTGAGCCTCTCGTTCCGCGCCAGCAGGCGCTCCAGTGCCCGGGCCATCGCCTCCAGCGCCCTCGGCGCCTCCGGCTCCGCTTCCCCCATCTACAGCTTAGACATTCACGCTCTGGTGGAGAGAGCTGGCGTGGTATAAGAGAGAGCCACGTCGAAGTCGGCGAATTTGGCCGACAAGTGGCTGTCATGGTTGGGAATAAAATGGGAGGAGTGGATAACGCTCAAGTGGTGATGAGTATGATGACATCACTTAAGTAGTTCCTGTTCAGGACCTTCAGGTTACATGTGCACGTGATAATCACGTGATTCGGATTTAAACAAGAAGAAGAAGAGCCATTCGAATCTTCTCATTATCTAGAAATTGAGTCCTCAGGCATCAGGCATGCATTTGAATGAAAGTTCAAGAGGTCACCTTAATCAATCTTGTTATAAGAATCTTCAGAGTGAGACTCAATGTTAATACTCTCCATGGTGTTTATTCACTCATGTACGGCCTCCATCTTCAGGCTTCACGATATATCACGTTTTGTGTGTACTGTGTTATTTACATATAGACCTTGTTTGCTTCCAGCTGAAGCTTGAAAACCACCACCGCAATTCTCATCAAACCTCTCAGGAAGCTGAGTCACAGCAGCAGTTTCAGACCCACAATCAAGAGAGATCTCTGCAGAACTGTAACTGTTTCTGAGAGAATGCTTCCCGTATTCTGATAACCTGGACTTATCTGAATCATGAGACCTAGAAAAACAAATATATTATGAATGATAAAATTTATGACTGATGAAAATAGAACACAGGAATAAACACATGGAAAAAATGTCAACTGAAACCAAATAAGCATTAAGTGAACAATTTCTTTGTAGTTGTAAATTAAACATGAGCATATACAATTCAAATTCACAGAGGCTAGTAAACATCATAAAGTCACCATACTTTTTTTTTTTTTTTTTTTTTTGATGAAGTGGATAAACCACAATTTATTTATTAGTTAGCATAAGGGAGTTCAGTACATTGCTCAAACAGTGAGGACAATAGAAAATGATAACCTAGCATTTTAAAACGCTCTTCATTGCTTGAGATGTTGCCTCCTTTTACGCTTTCCGTTACATCCGGCGCTTCTTTGGCGTGCCACAATAGGCGGTGGGTCATCCTCAAACTCATCGCCTCCCGCATCTCCTCGACCTGGAGTGTTCAAGGTGAATTCAATGTTGCGCTTCACCAGGTTCCCTGCAGCTTCAAGTTTGAGTCGTTTGGCCGGGGGAGCTGCATTCAACCAAGAAAGAGTGAGGAAAATAATATCGCGAATAATTCTTGAACAAACGCGATGTTTGTCTTGGAAGCATCGTCGATTCCTTTCTCCCCAAATACTCCAGGTGATTGCCATCACGATAAGATCCCAGCCGCCTTGAAGGGTATGGTCCACCCCGTAGGAGAACATACTGGTTCCTGATGGGTGTATGCGAGTTATTTGCACTTATCCCAAACAGGTTCCTAAAATTGTTCCAAATTTAATCGCTGGCAAGGCGTAGAGACCAAATGGATGTATTCTGATTCATCGTTTGTGTCACACAAATAGCATCTTGTTCGGTCCCCGTTCCAATTTCTCTTGTGTAGGTTGTCAAGAGTTAGGATCCTATCCTCTTTTGACAACCATGCAAAAAGTTTGACCTTAAGGGGGTATGGTTGTTTCCAGAACCTGTTTTTAGATTACTCCGGGCCCCGCCATCAATTCTGAACCGATACAAGGATTTTACTGTGAAGATTTTGTTCGGTGTGAGTTTCCATTCCATTGAATCCCGCATGGGGGGTGTGGTTGGGGTCATAATAACATGTTTTATCAGCTCGAAACCCAAGTGTTCCCCATTATTGAGGGGCCCAACCTTGAGTATTGTGTTGCCCCTCTGTAGTTGGACTCTTGCTTGGTGAATAGTTAGATGCTTCTTGATTGATAGTTCCTGGAGCCCCGGGTAAATGTTGCATAGTGCAAGTCCCTCCCACCAATTATCCATCCACAGATTTTTCGCCCCTCCCCGGGTTGACCTTTATGTTTGCCAGTATTGGCGGGGCTTCATGGCGAATACTTTTCCAAAATGGAGAAGCTCTATTTGGCAGTGATTTGTGGGGATCAATGTATCCTCGTCGAGAGTAGATGTCTTGAAATATCTTCTGACAAATTCCTGCTCTTCCCGTAAGGATCCTCCACCACCACTTTCCTAACAGTGCCCCATTAAAACTTCTGAGGTTCAAGATGCCCCATCCACCATTTTCTTTTGGTCTGCACAATCTGTCCCAGTTGACAAGATGATAGCCCTTTTTATCATTGTTCACTCCTCTCCATAGGAATTCTTTCCTAATTGCATCTATTTTTTGTATTACCCATTCTAGGAGGTGGTAGGCCGACATCCAGTGGATTGGTATTGTGGAGATGACTGAGTTTAGGAGTGTGAGACGGCCTCCTAATGACAGTAGCTTTCCCTTCCATGACCCCAACTTGCCACGAATTTTCTCTATGAGTACATTCCAGTCTTCTCTTATCAAGGCCCCGCCCGGCAGTAGGATCCCTGTGTATCTTCTTGGTAGGCTAGCACTTATGCGATTCTCGTAACTTGGGCAAGAGCTTGTATGTCTTGATCCGATGCCTTGATTGGGATGATGACGCTTTTTTGTAGTTGATCCTTAGCCCCGATAGCCCCTCGAACAAGTAGAATATGAGTTTCAGGATACGGGTTTCCTCAGGATCGCCCATGCAAAAAATTAGAATGTCTATTGACATATTGCAAAGCTTATGTGACAAGCTGTCTCCCCATTGGGCCCGATTGGGATCCCTCGGTAGATGTTGGATCTAACAGCTTCTAAGAGCATCGTAGGTAACACATCCATGGCCAGCACAAAGAGTAGCGGAGATAGAGGGTCACCTTGTCTTAGACCTCTCTTTACTTCTTCACATTATCCCGCCGACGTTCCATTGATGAGGAACTGCACTTTGGATGTGGTGAGTAAAGATCTTATCCATGTCCTCCATTTGGGTCCGAACAGTCAGGCTTGTAGAATTTCTATTAGATAATCCCAATCAACCATATCAAAGGCTTTTTCCAAGTCGATCTTGATGATGGACCGGTTACTGTCGCTACCCTTCATCTTGTATATTAATTCTTCGGCTGCGATAATATTATCACGTATCATTCTTCCTTGGATGAATGCCGTTTGGGATTCGTCCACCAAATCCCCCAGAACTTCCTTGAGTCTGTTGGCTAAGACCTTTGATAGGATCTTGATGGAGCAGTTGATCAGGCTGATCGGCCTGTAATCCAGTAAAGCCTCTGGTGATTCATTTTTTGGAATCAAGAGGATATGCGCCCAGTTTAGACGTTCAAGATTGGCAGCCCCCTGATAGAAGTCATCAAACAGTTTTAGGATGTCTTCCTTTATGATGTCCCACCCTTGTTGGTAGAAGGTCATAGGGAAACCATCCTACGGAGCTTTGTCCAGCTCCTAGCTCTTTGGCTAGCGATACGATTTAGTCCTCTCGGAAGGTTGTTCCAGATGATCTAGGTTCACTCTCCGTCGATGTGCGTACAAGAGATCCCAGGAGGTCTTGTACCTCATCTCCCGTTCGGTCCCGAACAGACCTGTGAAGTGTCTAGAAATAACTTCAGTTATTCTTGTTGGGTCTGTGATTGTTTGGCCGTCAACTTGGAGCTGATTAATCCTGTTTGTACTCCTTCGCTGGCTAGCAATGGTATGGAAGAATTTTGTGTTCTGATCGCCTTGTTGCAGCCAGTTGATTCGAGATCGTTGTCTCCAATAGGCTTCTTCCTCAGAGATAATTCTTTCATACTCCCCCTTGTGGTTTATTTCCTCAGAGATCGTTGCAGCCAGTTGATTCGAGATTGTTGTCACCATTCTATATGAAGGATATTGGGAAAATTGAAGTGGCGCAAAGCCAAGTGAAAAAGAAGTCTCGAATTTGCTATTGACACATTAGGGCGGCCTGATGGGAAACAATGCCTTCGAGGATGGCACGGCAGCAGTTCGAGGAAGGATCTAAGGCTTCACCGACTCAATCAGAAAAATTGTACCACATTGAATATTGTATCTCTTTCTTTTTCTCGTAAATCATAACTTCAAAACATGCCTAGAAAGCATAATCAAGGAAGTAAAGGTTAAAATTCAATCAACAAAGAAAAGTGTTCCTCATATTTAAGAGATTTAAGTACCTTTGGCTCAGATTTTGCCCATACTGGTTTAGGCGTTGAATGTGTCCAGAACTCAGCCTCAGAAAATGTATGACTGATGGTTTCTCTCAGAACCAATTAGCTTCACTTTCATATTTGGGAAACTATCAGCATGGTAGATACTAGTTCCTTCTCTTAGCCCCTTCTGAACGGCATTAGTATAGTCATCATGAGCATCAAAATCACCTCCCATATCTGTTCTATTTCGTGTATGGCAAACATCCCATTTCAGGGATGCTTCCACAACAAACCTTGCACCAGTTTCTTGTGCTCGGACATGAGAAGCTATACTTATTCTAGATAAATCAAATTCTGAATCTTTTCCGCTCAACTCGCATAAGGCGTACTGTATGATAAAGTCAACCGGAGAGAAAACAAGCAAGTCTTACTGTCCTCAGTTCATTGAAGTCTAAAGGTCAAATACCCAAAATAGTCCTATGGTTTATCAAAAATACTATTTTAGTCCCTCTATTCTGAAATGTCCAAATGGGGTCCCTTTATGCTATTTTGTGGGAAAAAGAGGTCCCTCTCCTTAACGCCCATCAGATTTTCCGCCCGGATGGCTGACGTGACTTTTTTTATTATTAAAAAAATATTAAAATACTTTGTAAATTTTTTAAATCCGTTTAAAATATTAACTAACCTTATTAAGTAAACTAACCATGTTTAAAATAATAAAATTTTATTTTTAACCTAAACTAATTGGGCGATGCCGGTGGTGGTTTACAACGTGACAATGGACGGTGCCGGTATTTGCGGGGGTGGCGGTGGTGGGGGGAAGGTGGTGGTGATGGGGGATGTGATTCGAAGACGCTGGAGCCAGTGATGGAGGTGGGGGTAGTGGATCAGGGGATGAGTGCAGGAGGGAGGGGAAGCTGATGCTGGCAGTGAGGTCATTTTTCGCGGCAGCGTCGACAGGGGGGAGGGTTTTTGTGACCGGAGGGCACAATGTGCAAAAGAACGAGTTGCGGGCTGTAGAGATGTATGACGTGGTGGCGGATGATTGGGTGGGGCTTCCAACGATGGGGAGGAGAGGGATGAGTGCCAGGGGACGGAGGTTGGGGGGTAGTTCTGGGCGGTGAGTGGATACCAGACGGAGGGGCGGGGAGGTTCGATCCGGTGGTGAAGTGCTACTATCCTGAGAAGGAGAGATGGATCAGGATCGAAGGGATCTGGGAGGTGGGTAGCGGCGCGCCGAGCGCCTTGTTCTTCACAGCGGGGGAGAGGCTAGGGTACGTGGATGGGAGAGGGGCGAGGGAATATGAGAAGGGTTGGAAGGGGGCTGGAGCGGTGCCGGAGAGGATGTGAACAGTGGCGGTCGCGGTCGCGACAAGGGAGAAGGTGTTAGCAATGGGGACGAAGGCTGAGGGGAGTGGGCATGCATGTTGGGTTTTCGAGAATGAGAAGTTTAGATGGGTCCACATCCTTATCGGGTTCTCTAGATTCGTTTACTCCGCCACCGCAATCCAGGTCTCACCGGAGGTTGAAGGAGTTCTTGCCGATGATGGTAGAGTATAGGATTGGAGAGAGAGGGTTTGGATTAAAAATAGAATTTATTATTTTAAACAAATTTAGTTTAGTTAATAAGGTTAGTTAATATTTTAAATGAATTTAAAAAGTTTACAAAATATTTGAATATTTTTTAATAATAAAAAAAGCCATGTCAACCATCCGGACTGAAAATCCGACGGACGTTAAGCGGGGGGACCTCTTCTTCCCACAAAATAGCATAGAGGGACCTCATTTGGATATTTGAGAATAGAGAGACTAAAAGGGTATTTTTGGTAAACTACAGGGGCCATTAAGGATATTTAACCAAGTCTAAATAGTGCCCAAGATTTGCAATTCTTGAGAGAGGAAACAAGCGCGGTCATAGGAGTTTCTAGATCAGTTTGTCCGTGAGAAGAAGAAATTTTAAATTTTATAATTTTTTATTTATTTATTTTTTTAAATTCAGTCGTTTAGATATCAATTTTACATTGTTCTGTTTTTACTTTTCAGAGGATTTTTTCATAATTTTTTTTAGTTGAATTAGAATTTGAGACAGTTTATATAAAGGCTTTTATGATCATGGTAATGCAACTTTTGATGAAATAAATATATAAGGGTTGGATGGGTTGGGTCCCTTCAATTGTAGTGTATTCAGTGGCAGATCAGTTCCTTGCGTTCCAGGTGGGTCCATGGGTTTGTTGCTTTAGCCTAGCAGGGTTGTAGTTTCCTTTGAGATCTTCGGGGCTCTTCCTTCTTTGGTGTTGGTCCATATTGTATGTGAGGCCTGGTTCCAGGAACCATGAAAGTATCTCAGGGGAATGCTGCCAAGATCTAAGCAAATACCATTCTTCAAGTCAAGGGTTTGTGTGACCGGGTCCAAACTTAGGGGGTCCGGTCCATGCCCATGCCCATGCCCATGCCCATGCCCATGTTCGGTACTTTCTCACGAGAGGAGATGGGCCCCTTGCTAAAACCTCCAAGTGGGTTTCCTTGTGCTGAGCCTCTAATGGCCCTGTTTCATCTCCATATCTGGGCCCAGCTTCACATCTGGATCTAGTTCCATATGTGGGCTCCTTACAACCCACCTGTTTCATCTCCATACTGGCCCACGCTTCACTTCTTTCTTATAAGAGGAGCTGGGCCCGTTTGCTTGTGTTGAGCCTCTGATGGGCTTGTTTCATCTCCAAATGTAGGCCCAGCTTCACTCCATTGTAAAATAATTAAGTATATTTTATTTTTTAAAACAATTACCATGTCAACAACATTATTTAAATAAAATTTATTAATTTTTTAAATTTTATGTCATGTCAACGATATATGTGACACTCCACATCAACAAATATATATGTCACATCAACAAAATACATCAATTTGTAAGAGAAATAAATACCCCTATATTTCATTCGTATGTTACTTGGATGCCACATAAGCGCTATAGCAGCATCATAGACTGTATCTGACCAAAATAAGCAAAACACAAAGACTGTATTGAACAAAATGAAAACACAAAGATGAAAATAAATAATTGCACTGTTTCCATGGCCGAAAAATGTCTTTAACCTAATATATATGAATCATGCATTGATGGGCAAAGATAAGATATTAGAGATGAGATACTTTAATTATAGCCCATATGTAATTTTTTTTATTTTTTATTATTTTTATGTGTATCCCTGCAAAATTTGTAATTGTTTGTATATTTTTGAAAACATATTTTAAAACAAATTATATAATAAAATCCACTTTTATAAAACTCATTGTGAAAATGGACTAATCTATCAACATCATCGGTAGAATTATAAAAATCGATAACACGATGAATCAACAAGCATTGAACTTCTCAATCTTCTTATAAATATTATCCAAGTCCAATTTCATAAATAATTAATTAGTAGCAACATAATGAACTCCCAAATTAAACAATGTTATTTCAGGACATGGGCAATATAGTTATATATAGGAGAAGTTCATTCTTATAAGGCCTGATGAATCAGAAGTAAACTTTGGTGCTATAATTTATCAAGTTATTTGAGAGACATGGCTCTCTATGATAGACCACCAACCATAGCTACATTGATTTTTTCAATAAACAATTGCAAGCTTTGTTGATTATTTTAGCTAATCTCCATAACAATCTTTCCAAATCACACAAACATTCAGTGGCTATTAGAAATCAGCAAAAATGAAAAAATCAGAGAGAAAATTAACCATTCCAAAATCCCACAAACATTTTTACGCAAAGAAAGAAAACAAAAATCCATCTTAGAGAGAAAATAAAAATTATAAACCAAATTCAACCAAAAATAAAAGAAGGAAATTTCAGGCAAAGAAAGAAAAGAAAGAAAGAACCAATGGACTTGATCTTCCTCATTTGCTGCACGACCATCTCTCAAGCAATCATTGTTGCCCTGCGCCATGCCCTGAGATAAAGATAGGTAACATATGAGAGAAATCATAAACCAAAGCCAACAAAAAATGAAGTAAATTTTACGCAAAGAATGAAAAAAAAGAAGGAAGGACTTGTGGACCTGATCTTTCTCAATTGTCGCACGGCCACCTCACAGGCGATCACCCCTTCTCTTGCCCGACACCATGGCCTAGGATGAATGCGGAGAAAGGGCTCACCAAAGCAGGTTCCTTGATTAGGGTTCTTGTTAGGAAGATGGTTACCGATGGAGAAGAGTATTCTTGATTGATTAGGGTTCAAAGGGGAGAAGTTGTTCGGGTTTTAAGGTTTCTGAGGGGAAAGAAGAAGAGTTTTGGCACACGAAAGAATTAAAATTGGCCACGTGTTGTGGCTGACGTGGCATAAGTTCAATGATGTGTCATTATACATCAGCATGTTGTAACGGTGTGATGATGGGTGACTCAATTAAATGTAAAACTAAAATTAGGATATCTAATTTAAATCTTGTATACTTCAGTGATTCATATAAGAATGTTCGAATAATTAGATGATTATTTAGATAATTAATTTAAAATAAAATGGACGGGCTTATTACATGGCCCGGCATAACAGGAGCCCAACCAAGTTTGGTCATGCACCGTCCGTTTCGGCTCTCGGCACTGTTTAATTCTGCCTTGCTAACATGGGTACAAACGGTACGTCGTATCGCAGTAGACATCATGTGATTGACATGTGAACCGTGCCATGTCGACCCAGCTTGAGCATGACCTCGAGCCTTGCCCTGAGCAAGGGCAGGCTGACGCAGCTACTTGAAAGGGACAAATCATTTATTGCTTCAGGACAAGATTGTGTGGTTAGCCCTTTTCAATGACAGCTGTTAATCAACAGTACTGTGTCAGTTTATTTAAAAAAAAACAGTACTGTGTGAATTATATCTTCGTTCATCATTGAGTTTGTGTGGTGCTACTTCCTCGTCCTGACAACGTTATTCAATACAGAGCAATTATACAGGAAGACAGTTTGGCTTACAAACATGCCCAGACAAGTTATAATGGCTAAAATTAAATAATATCAGGATCGTACTACTGTGACATGCATGTGGAATGGTTCGTAACAAAATTATTTGGGTAATTTTTTTGTTATCATCAATTTAAGGATTGGAAACTTTATTTGTCCAAACAAAAACTTATGAATGTATTCCAAAGATCCATGCATGAATGGACCGGCCGAAGGACGTGGTGGAGCAGTATGGTCCATTATTTCTTGGTTATTTCCTCCGACATTATATTTTTTCTATGAATGGACCGGCCGAAGGACGTGGAGAAGTACGTGGAGAAGTATGGCCCGTAAGACCTGCGGCAGTGACGAGGTAACAACCATGATCTAGTGCTGTGTTGATTTGCTATATTTGTAGCCTAAGGATGGGGTAATTGGTACAGAAATAAAACAATGAATTTTTTTTTTTAAAAAAATGTAAATTAGAATTAAATAATATCTCTAAAATATTTTCATTTGATTACTGTGTTGGATGGAGAGTCTCTCTTGATTAGTAGTAGGGGTGGGCATGGATCGGATCGGATCGGATTTGACTAAAACAAAAAACCGAACCATAAATATTAATCGGATCGGATCGAATCGGATTTGGAGATAAAAATAATTCGATCTGATGTCATCCAAATCCAACTAATTCGGTTCGGATTCGAATTTTCTGAACATACAATTTGACTTTCGACTTTCATAATTCAAATCAATATACCACGATACCACCATCAAGACATACGAATAAGCGAATAAAATTAAATTCTCTAGAATAAAAATAGATACGACTCGTAGTAGCTACAATGAAATTAATAGCATCCCATCATCAAACCACAAATACATAGTGTTCATTTAACATAAATAGCACTATAACCACAGGTGTTTACATGATGAACACTTGCAACAACATATTTGCATGATTAATACTTCGAGTAAAGATAAACTTCTTCAGTTCTATAGAGCTTTCAAAACCAGCAGGATTTTAATATAAAAACAGGGGCTAAGCAAATGTATACACCAAATTGTAGCAAATTATCACAATATAAAATAAATTCTTAACTTATATACTCGACTCAAATATGAACACTATAACACTATAACATATGTTATAATTAATATTATTTCGGATCGGTTAGGATCGGATCGGATTTTATGAAGCAAAATTCATGAACCGATCCATTAAAATTTGGATCGGGTCGGTTTGGATCTTGGATTTTGACTTTTTTAGTCAACTTGGATTTTTTTCGGATATTTTCGGTTCGGATTGGATCGATTTTCGGTTCTTGGTTTAAAACGCCCACCCCTAATTAGTAGCTATAAAGCTAGTGAATTTGGGTGGCATCCATGCGCAAGAAGATCCTATCCTTGACTTCCGGAAGACTAGCGCCATGAGGAAAGGTTAGGAAGATGGAAAAGAGTTTTTAATCACAAGCCTGCAGGCCTACGAAGGAGAGCATGGACGGAGGAAGAGGATTCACGGCTGAGGAGATGCATGGAGAAGTATGGTGCAATGAAATGGTGTGACTTACCCTCCAAAGCAGGTAGTATACTTGCATCACTATATCCCCACATATTCTTCTTTCTTTATTGTGTTCTGATATCTTCTTGATTTGTTTAAGAAGTTTTATAACTTGTGAACAATGGTTTTTGAGGTCTGAATGGTTGTCGTAAAAGCTATCGTTTGAGACGGCTGAAATATCTCAGCCCAACTATCAAGAGAGGGAGGTTTGAGGAAGATGAGGAAGACCTTAGTGCATGCAAAATGGTCATTGACTCGTTAATGATATTGATTATTATCACTACTTGGAATATTTGATTGATTAACAAGGGTATCACTTGCTCTCAACCAGGTGGTGATTGCTAATCGCCGGAAGACTCCCAAATGCAGGACAGCCAACAACATCAAGAATTACTGGAACACTCATTTAAGCAAAAGGAGCATCCCCAAAGAAAAACCATGGAACACTAAAACCATATTTGAAGGTAGCACCAGAGGAAAAAGCCAAAGGAGACTAGAGAGGAATTTAGGATTATCAAGCCACGACCTAGGACGCAGCTGGCTAAAGGATGACAGTTCCAAGAGAAGAGTACCGGCCGGATTACTGCCAGACCCTCTATCATCATCAAAGAAATATAATACCTCAAGGGAAGGGAACTGAGGTATTATTTTTCTTTGATGATGATAGAGGGTCTGGCATTCCGGTCTTCTCTTGGAACTGTCCATGGCTTGGACCTTCATCCTTCAGCCGGCCAGCTGCGTCCTAGGTCGTGGCTTGATTATCCTAAGTTCCTCTTTGGTCTCCTTTGGCTTTTTCTCTGGTGCTCCCTTTAAATATGGTTTTAGGGTTTCAGAAGCTGGAACTCTTCATCTCCATTTCCTCCAATACTTCCATCGCCAAAGTTGGTCTGTACTTCCCTTACTGGCATATCATCTATGCCTAAGAAGGCTTTATAAATATTAGCATGTGCTTGCTTATTCGGAAGGACAAGATAATATTATTTAGATGCGTGCATGGTTCGGTACTTCTCTGGCGAGGCATATGCGCTTCATCATCATTTTATGCTACTTTCAGTTTATCCTTGTCCTGTTGATAAGTTGTGGGAAGATTTATCTATCCTCCCAATAATGTCTTCAAAACCCTATGTATAACTTGGTTTGATGTAGTTCACACATCCAAGAGACCGAAATTGATGACAATGGGATTGATCGTGATTGTAAAATACTTGCGCAAATAGCTATAGAGAATAAAAATTGCCTTTACATGATTTCGAATAAGATCTCTCAAATAAAAAAGATTATAAAGTAATATACAAGAATGATTGAAGCTTTGCCTGTAAAAAGGAAGAGAACCTGTACGTAGCTCTCGCCAGGGAGGGATTTCGAGGATACCCAGGCCGACAAGAGGGATTTCAAGGAAGGTCCCCAAGCATGACTAACAGGAGATCAAGGAAATGTAAGGATAATACATCCTTTATGTATGAAACCCTATATAAGGATTCAATCTATGTTATTACTATGCTTTCAATAAAAGAATGTGGTTTATCCACTTTTATCCCCAAAAAAAAACACCCATATAACTATTTTTTCCTTTTTTCTTTCTTTCGCTCTCTTTTTTTCTTTTTGGTACTAGAGTAAAAAAGACAAGTTTTTTAGGGAACTCCTATGATTTTTGTTTTGAATACAACTTTTGACTTCAACCGACAACTGAGCGAAGTTTTCGTACTTTTTCCATTCACTTGTTCTCATAGGCTCTTTTGCCAAGCTATCTGCAGCAATATGAGTTTGAATTCTCAAGTCCTAAGTTCTTCTAGCGGTCTTTGGCATTCAATTGTGGTATCTCGTGTCCTCCAGTTGTAGTAATTAATTTTCATTATGGTTGAGAATTCTTGGTATATTCTAGTTGTCTCTATGCATGATTGCTTCTGTTGACACCATTAATTGCCTCAATTTTTCAACACCTGCCTTTACAACCTTCAGTTGTGCTTCAAAAGCCGACTTAGTCCTACATGTCTTCATAACTACAGTACAAAATTTACCCAGATTAGATAAGTTTAAATAAGTTATTCCAGCTATATCATCTCCTATTTTTCAAGAACCATCTGTGATCAACAGATGTTTGCAGTTAGCTCTACTCCAATTCTAGTCCACTTCATCCTCTATTTGCTCAATCATAATCTGTTGCTGGATATATAATCCAGATTCATCATTATGATTGCTGTTGCCACCCTCTCTGTGTCAAATTCCTGACCTTTGAATATTTGATTACACCTTGATTTCCAAATATATCAAAGGGTGCATGCCATCAGTGCCAACTATGAGCAATTTAGTTTGTCACCCCCCAAGTTTACCAAAGCTTAGCTACCCATATGTTATATTTTCCTACCACCATCCTCACTGTTGAAGATGACCTGCTAGTTGTATCTCCTCCCATACTCTAGTTTCCCACTTGTATTCAATGAATATATGGTTAATGGTTTCATCTTTTAAGTGAACAAAGGTCTTGAGGGTTTATATTCAACATATATAAATAATCTTTTGTAGGTAATTTGCCGTAAAGCAATTTCCATAAGAAATGCTTAATCATGGGAGTTGTTTGAATCTTCCACATCATTTTTCATCCATCCCAAAGGGGCTCATCTTCTCCACCTCTAAGCTTGTCATAGATTGTAGTTGTTATGCTTCTCCCAAATGTTCTTGCGATCCAACTCCAGTTACCATATCTGTTTTGTTGTTCCACCTGTTTGGACCTTATGATTTCAATTATTGGGTTAGTAAATAAATATGTAATTATCTCAGTGTCCGATTGACCATTATAGTATAATTTTTTCACTTAAAAGTTAGTCAAGCCATGGTTCATATTTATAAAAGTAGATTTAAGTTAGAGTGGAATTTCAAACAACTATTTACCATCTAGTATAGACTTAGTAGTTATAATCTTGACTGTAACTAGCTAGCTAGCTTTGCCAATAGAAGGCAAAGGTCTAGGACTCTTACCCCTTATTTGGTTGGAGGTTTTTGGAGGGGTGAGGAGGAGTTTGGGGTTTTTTTTTGTGTTTGGTTAGGGGTGTGAGAGGGGGTGAGGAGGGGTTAGGAAGGGTGAAAAATCCCTCCAAACCCCTCATTTTTCACTCCCCGAAATCGAGGTTTTTTGGAGGGGTGGAAAAGTTTTTATTTTTTAAACTCAAAAAATCACTTGAAAATACCATCTTGTCCACCACTTATTTTCAAAATTTCATCTAAGTCCTAGCTTTTATACTATCTTTAATATAATTGATATTAATTAGTTTAATTTTAACTTTTATACTAATATAATTAATAATAATAAATTTGCATTGTTTTAATAATTAATATTAATTATACTTAAATTAATATAATTAATATCTTTAATATAATTAATATTAATTAGTTTAATACTAACTTTTATACTAATATAATTAATAGTAATAAAATTTGTATTGATTTAATAATTAATATTAATTATACTTAAACTCATATAATTTTTAGCTTTAATATAATTAATATTAATTAGTATTAAATTAATATTAATAATACACATTACATTTTTCCTTACTTTTTCCCCCAACCAAATATTATCATTATTTATTTTATACTAAAGGGCAAATTGGTCAAATGCACATTACACTCTTTCTCACTCCTACTCACAACCAAACAAAAAAAGATTCTTTCTTCTCACTCCCCCATTGAACCAAACATAAATTTTTTCAAAACCCTTCAAATCCCTCCCCTCCAAACTCCCCCTCACCCTTCCCCTCCAAACTCTCCCTTTGAACCAAATAAGGGCTTAATCCTTGCTCTTGGACTCTCAATCATATAATTAGAGATGTCACAGAACGATGATGTTAGTGTTGAAGCAAGTAAGTTGGCATCATTTGACACATGGTGATGTGGCACAAGCTGACATGGCAAGTTGACAAAGTCAAAACATGCTAGAGGACTACATGGAAAGCTTGAAGACTTCATGGAAACAGACTTGACAAGAAGCTTTATTTGGAAATGCACAAAATAGCTATGGTGAATCAAGACCAAGTTTGGAAGGAGATTGGTGGAGCCAATTTACAGCTCAACCTTACATAAAGATTGATTGAAGATCTGTCGCCATGGTGGGGTGCGACTTTGATGGGCTGAGTACGTAACGGAGAGGTGGATCAGCTAGTTGCGTTGGTCGGAATCTAGTGGATCAACGTAGTAGACTCGAAACTCAACTATGAGGGTTGGAGGTGTGTTGAGGTCAAAGAGTAATGGATGTTGTAGCCTTGGTCAGTTCATCAACCGGGCCGCGTTGCAGTCATAGTTGCAACTAGGTTGCAACGACAAAATATGGAAGGAGTCCAATTTGGCAATCGCGGAGATTTGGGAAATCCTAAAGATGGTAGCTGTCGTGTGAAGGCAGGGAGGCGTCTATATACGACCAGGACTCAGAGGATTGGAGTGAGCCAACTAGAGTAGTACCTCTGAGAAGGGTGATAGTGGTCATTGTCAATCAAGGAGTGGGTGCTTATGATAGAGTGAGAGAGTGAGAGAGACTCTTGTACTCCTGTCTTCCCTACATCTTTAGTGGATTGTCTTCTCCGGGCTTGGCCCCCAGACGTAGGCTTGGTTAGCCGAACTGGGTTACCAACTTCCTTGTCTCCTGTGTGTGTGATTTGCTTTGCTTGAGTGTGTGTGAATGTGTTTATGAAACTCTGTGAACAGCTAGTTGCAATTTGTGTTGCAACTTATTTTACAACAGGCGGACAACCCGACCCGACAGATCTAATAGATGATTTATGAATAATGTTCTAGTATATGAGATATGAAAAGGGTCAGAATTTTTTTAAGGGGAATCCCACAACAAGCAACAAAATTGATGAGGCTTTTGAGGACTGAGTAGCTGACTGCACAACTAGAATGGCCAACCAAAATAATTATTTAATTTTTGTAACCCAAATGTGTTATATATATTTAAACTCTAAATCTTAAAAAAAATAAAAAATAAAATGATTTGAGTGACTAGTGTCCAAAGTTGAATGATATGCCTAGCCAGAATTCCCACATGATTGAATGATATTTCTATAATATATAATGAAATTCATTCTGTTGTCTCTTAGGTGAGAGATCTATATATGGAGTGAGGCGGACAAATATATAGGGTTTTTGTGGTGAAAGTTTTAAAATCGAAAGCCAAGGATTGTGGGTAAAAATCTTGAGAGGTTACTAAACTATGCCTATATTTCACTTTGGGTATTAAATTTAATTTGTATCTTTTTAGTTACCCTTCTTCTATTTGATTTCAGTGGGAGGGTACATGAGAGAAACCGGCGATAATTATCTGACGTGGCCGCCGAATTAGCCACGTAGAGGGTATTGAAATTCTAATTTACAAAAATCCTAACCAATTGAACAACATTTGAACCTTGATTTGATTTTGATTGTTGTTCATTTTGATTTTGTCGAAATCAAGGTTCAAATGTTGTTCAATTAGTTAGGATTCTTGTAAATTAGGATTTTAATACCCTCCGAGTGGCTAATCCGGAGGCCACGTCAGATAATTCTCATTGATTTTCTGCGGGTACCTTCCTACTGAAATCAAATAGAAGTAATTAAGGTGACCAAAAAGATGCAAATTGAAATTTGGTAATCAAATTGAAATATGGGCATAGTTTGGTGACCTCTTAAGATTTTTACCCCAAGGATTGTAAGTGTGATAACAGGGCTTGATGTTTAATAGATTTATGTAGCATACACTATGTATCTTACAAGTCAGTGAGTCGAAATTAACTCTTGAACAAATTAAGTCATATAATAAATTATCATTTATAAGACGCGGGAGAGGCATCGAGGACTCGACAAGAGGACCCGAGACTTGATTGAGCATAGTGTTATTGAGGTGAGTAGAATGCAGAGGCGCCCCAGGTTTTTCTTCTTTTACTCATGTTTTATAATATGAGGGGGTTGGTGTATATTTTTAAATACTATTTCCAAAATTTATAATAAGAATTCCCCTAATTAGGGTTATACGATCTCTACAATACTTTTAATTGGTTTTTTTTTCCATTACTTGTATTTGACTATGATCAATATTTAACTACCCTGGATGGAGGGTTAGCAATGTATGTGCATGATTTATGATATAGAATTCACCCTGGAATAAGGGCTTACCTGTTGGAAAATAAAATGTACAACTAATGTGTTGAGCTTAAAATACAAGCTTGCATAGGTTGCATGTTATTGGTTATATGTTTGAGATGTACCCAGTTAAGTTGTCTTGGTCTTACCATGGGCTCAGTGTATGAGCTCTATATAGGTCTTTGGGACCTTAGTCGATACCACATTTGGAAGGGGATTTCAAAACTTAAACCAGTTATTTTTTTTTTAAAACCCCTACCCATACTCATTGGAAGAATGGTTCCTGTTGTCTTGCCCTTTGGGAGCGACCGTACATATATGTCATATTGCTTCGTGCAGATTATTGCTTGGTGCAGATATTGCTTAGTTTAGATGGTTTCTTGTTGTCGGCTGCTCAATTGTTCTTTTCCTTTCCCTAGTTTTGGTTCTTTGCCCATTGTTTGGTTTTCAATTTTTCTTTGATGTTTTCACAAGCCGCATGTGAGATCAAGTTCTAGGACCCATAGATATATCTTAGGGATGTCGCTGCAAGGTCCATACATATACCTTTACCCAAGCCCAGAGTTTTAGTTGGTTGGGTCAAGAGTTAGTTGGGCCTTGATTTGGCTAGATTCTTGGCATCCTTCATTAGGCCTTATTGGGCCCTAATTGGCTAGCCCATCTTCTCTTTATCTTGGGTGGTGGGGCATCCTTATTGGGCATGGCCCATGGCTTCTGGTGGATCCACTTAATATCTAACTTCCCATATCCAACCACTTCATTTTCCATAGTCACTTCATCTATGGTGCATGTCATCACCCATCTAGGTGTACCACATCATCACATACCTGACATGTCACATCATCACCACGTGATATGCCATGTCAACATCCACTTGCCCTATCATGTCACCGCCCACGTGATGTGCAATGTCATCATCCACATCACATATTCGACATCCTGGCAAGCTAGGCACATTAGCCTCCTCATTTTCTTGGACTGCCACATCAGCAATGTGATCCACATGGCCCTCCTCCCAGGCAATCACTTCTCTCCACATGGCCCTTAGATCCAATTCCACATTAGCGAGATCATCTAGCAGAGCAACTTCGTCATCCAAATCTTTACCGTTGGTAAGCTCCCCTTGTGACACGTATAGAGGTTCCCTTGTGTTGTTTGCGTGGCGCTGTCGTGCCGAAGATCGCCCTCCACCACACACGTGCCATCAGAGCTTCATCGTGCGAAGAATGACTTTAAATTGGATAGATATGGAATAAATTTTTTATTCAGGACACATAATACTATGCCAATTTAGCACTTGATTATCAAATGATCACCATCGATTATATATTATATTTGCACATATAAATGATAAATATCAAAATTATTAGTTCCATGCAGAGTTAGTTAAAAAGCAAACCCAGCAAAGATGGGCTGAACATTCCCCTTCATAATCACTAGACTTTCATTTAAATAACCAAAGCTGACAACTCTTAACAATGTAACAAAAGATTCTTTTTTCCCCTTTTTTTCATAGAAAAATAGATAAACCATATGTATTAAAAGGCCAATATATTAAAAGACTGTTCACAATTAATACACCATCAAGTTTCCCAAACACAATATCCAAAATTCAATTAGTACTATTTTTGAATAAACAATCGAATTCAAACCCCATCTGTGACGAATTAACCAATTGAGTAAGCAACAATTTTCTTTAAAATAAAAAAAAATCACAACAAAAGTAGAGCTCTGTGGATTACCTGATCACGTCTAAAATCATATCATCATCGCCAACAATCGACGAAGCTACTGAAGCCCCACCGATCGAACAGTGGAAGCAACAGTAGAAGCACCCGAGGACATGTTCCTCATATAGCTGGACAAATTCCGGCGGGAAATGAATCCGCCCCGCTTGCGGCTTCCGCACATTTATTTATTTATTTATTTTTTTTTTTTTCGGTACGAGCCACTGACCAACTAGCCAGCCGCTAATACAAAAATAAGGATGTGCTTAACACCTTGGCTGAGAAAATGGGAGTGGGCCCATGCTCACATGGGTGCGGGGATACCCCGCTCGACCACTACTCACGTGCTCAGAGGAAAAGCCCTCAGTTGTGCATCAAAACCGCGCCCACTGGCGCGAGGTTCTTACAGCGACCCGAGTAACCAATAGGCTTCCGCACATCTTTGGTCATCCCAAACCCACTAAACCTTCACAAAATTCCATAAGAAAAAAATACAAATAAGTTGATAATTTAGTGATAAATAAATCTAAATAAATATTATTTATAATTTAATCAAGCTATAAAAAGTCGGAAATCTCCTCTCACAAGTGTAACCCTTCTAACGATTTTTTTCAACTTGACCTTATGAAATCTTCTTGGAGTTGATCTTAAAGTGAGATCAAAGTAAAACATAATTAATATCTAATATAGATTTCACAAGAACGGAGACATTTGTATTATTTTTATTTATTTATTTATTTATTTTGACCAAGGCGACAAGCGTCCTCCCAAGGATAAGTCAAATAGGACGTCTTGTAGAAAATTTCGGATCACCAATAATTTTACATAAGATCTTATTTTACCATAGAAGGTTTCACATAAAGATGACTTATTTTATCAGCATGGTACATGGAGTCCACACGGAGAAGACTCACGTGTGTACGTGGGCACCCCACTGGGTAACCCACATGCCCTGCGCCCTCACCTGGCGTAGTGAGGATTCGACCCCAGTCTTCCGGGTGTTGAACCCTTTATACAAGGGACCTTTAGCGACCCTTATAATTTTTTAATTTCAGTTTTTTTCCACTAAAATATAACTTCAAGAGTACTGTTTTCCAAGGTTGTGGACCTCTACCGAGGTATCAATTCGTGCCAAGCCTGTGGTCAGGGGTCAAGGGTTCAACCGGGGTTCAACCGGGGTCAATAATAAAATATTAAAATATAATTTATAATAGTTAATAATGATAAAATATGATATAAAATAAAATAATAATAATAATAAATATGGTTGATTAACTAAATTTGATATTTATATTTAGTCCATATTCAAAACAAACACATATTAAACAAAACAAATTTGTCAAAAGTATTACAATACACAATTAAAATATAACCATAGTTACTCAAGTATACAAATACAACTTTTTGAAAGTTCTCAGTCAATTCTGGATCGACTTGGAAATCCAAAACTCATGTGCTTGGCGTGTCATGCATTACCACGAATGCTCGGGTCGAAGTTCGGGCTCCCGTGCTCCAATGATTTTGTTGATCCATGTTTTTCCCCACTTTCCATTACAAAATAAAAATTTTAAAAATTCTGCAAGGCGGTAGGCCGGTCGTCGGTTTCCGGTCAATCGCCTCGGGTCAATCACATTCCGGTACCGCCAACTACCCCTCGCTCGGGGCCTACCGGCCGGTCCCCACCCAGCCCCTGCTTTTTCCGGCTCAACCTGGTCTGCCGGGTCTCATTAACTATGCTGTTTTCAACCAAGTTAGAATGTGATGTTAGTTGAAATGGCAAAGGCAACAATAAATATTCAATTGTAATACCAAAGATCAAGTGGTCTATTGGGTATCTTGGTCCCCGTAAGAATTCTAACAATGAAGAGGTCTCGAGTTTGATTCGTGGGTATGTGAGGGCACATTTCTAGGAGTGTGAGTGGTGGTTGTGACGGGTGGTCCTAGCGCCCACGTGTGCGCGGGCCCTGCTCTTATGTCTGCTCCACCAAGGCTAGCTTATGCACGTCCCTGGTTTCTATTAGAATTAAAGTGTTGAAACTAATGTTGTACTTTATGATTAATTGTGAAGCTGTGAACCTTTTAAGTGAGCTTTTATTTGGTAAAGAGGAAGAAGAAGTTGTTAGGGATATAGTTGATATACCCTAGATCCAATCTCTTATGGAGACTCAAACAATGCAGTTTGATTAATATATGACATTAATTTTCTTTCGTTATCATATTAAGTGTTTTATATGATGATGTTCTTGATTAAATTTAGAGACTTGTCATTATGATGAAAATCATAATAATTAACGAGGGTCAAGTCTTAAACTATTTAATCTAAATAAGTTCTTGATCATAAGAACATTAAGAATAGGACATTAGTGATCTGGTTAAATCAATATATATGTGATAGTCTCTATAAGATAAAGATTAGTTGATTTCATTAACTTAATCACATAATAGATGATGTATATGGAGATATGATCATTGAAATAACTCAATTGAGAATTCCTAATTGTTAATATTACCATAAACCGTCAATAGGATATTCTCTTGAAGAATGTAATATAATAGTTTTTTTTTGACATGAGATCATCACAGAATTAATTAACAAGTTATTTATCATACTTTGATTCCGGACAACTATTGCCATAGGACGATGGTTGAAAAGATATTGGGTATGATTAAATACTTGTAGAGTTAATAATTGATCAAAATGAAATCTATCAACTCTAAGTAATGAGTTTGAGCTCTATGTTGTTATTATTTATAACGACTAAATTAAGACCTTGTCCAGTGCAATTGAATGGAGGAGAAAAGAGTTTCTTGAGTCATTTATTGGTCAGTTATAATTGACATGAAACACAGTTGTCAACCTTTTGGGATTTGACAATTCAGCCATATCCTATGGTTGACTCGGAGGAGTCTTAATGGACACCAATCTTGATTAGTAAGTTAGTATGACTAATTTGTTACTGACTTAGTATTATACCCTATGGGGTCACACACTAACGAGTGTTTTAATCTTTGCTATAGGATATATTATTTTATTATTTGATAATTAGATTAGATTATTTAATTTATCAAATAAATAAAAAAAATTTAATCAAAACGGAATATTATTATATTTTTTACTAGTATAGAGAAACTAGTTAATATTAAAGGACACTTTGATGGTTTGCTTTTGGGATCAAACCCAAAAGGTTTTTGGACACCCAAAGACTTTTGGAAAACAAAAGCCACATACAAATGTTTGATGGTTATAGTTTTGGGGAAATCAAAAGATTTTTTGAAACCTAAAATACTCATGTAAATGCCTATGTATATAGGCTTGCATATGGGTTTAAAAATAGAAGATGGTATACAATCCATCAAGAGGTGAGAGTCACAACATTATATATATATATATATATATATATATATATATATCTGTATATATATATATATGCACACACACACTGACACACACACACGCTCGTGATAAAGTCAGGTCGGCAGGATCATTGTGCTAATCTGGCCGCCTCCTATTTGACCCCTGGAGCATATTTGAAAGATTTTCAACTGTACGGATGGGAAGATCATAGAAAAATAAGCTAGCATGTTTATTTTCATACAATTTGGTGACCGTATGGTCCTCCAACTTAATGGTTGAAATTCTAAACCATTAAAATTTCCTTAAAATAAGAACCGTTAAGTGGGACGACCAAACGGTCACCAAATTATATGAAAATAGACATACTAGCTTATTTTTCGATGATATTCCCATCCGTACTGTTGGAAATCCTTCAAACATGCTTCAAGTACTAAAATGGGAGGCGATCGGACTGGAACAGTGTTCTGGCCTGCCACATAGTAACACACCTCTATACATAAAGAGAGAGAGAGAGTAGTGATAGGATGAGGTCGCACTTATGGCTGCCTCATCCTATCACTACTTTTATAGCTATATATATATATATATATATATATTGTATATTTTAAACAATATATATATATATATATATATATATATATATATATATATATAAAATTATCTTATCTTCAGAATACATGTATATATGTATATATAAATTTAAAAATTATATATACATATCTATATATTGTTTAAAATATATAAATAACTCAATATATATGTAAATACATTATAAAAAATATAATATATATTTTTTTATATATTTTTACTATATATAAGTAGTGATAGGATGAGGCCAAATGCGGCTGGCCTAATTCTATCACTACTATATATATATATATATATATATATATATATATATATATATATATAGGGTCATGTTACTATGAGGTCGGCCTTACTACTATTCAAATAAGGTCGCTTTATTTTCACCCACTTTGAGAGTGTTTTTAGGGTTTCCAACCTTACGGATGGAAAGAACATCGGAAAATAAGATAACATGTAGATTTTCATATAATTTGGTGACCGTATGATCATTCATCTTAACGGGTTAAATTTTCACCCTTTAAGATGAATGATTATAAGGTCACCAAATTGTATGAAAATCGACATGTTATCTTATTTTTCGATGTTCTTTCCGTCTGAATGGTTGGAAACCTTAAAAAGACTTTCAAAGTGGGTGAAAATGAGGTGACCTTACTTGAATAGTAGAAAGGCTGACCTCATAGTAACGTGACCCATATATATATATATATATATACATATATATATATATATATATATATATAAGAATGATAGAGTGAGGCTGGCCGCATTTGCGGCCGGCCCACTCTATCACTCAGTAATTGGGTGGGTTTGGTTTTGGGCTTTTATTTATTTATTTATTTTGGTTTTGGCTTTGGGTGTTAAAGTGGGCTGGCCGCATTTGCGGCCTGCCTCACTCTAACATGATTATATATATATATATATATATATATATATATATGGATAAAACAAATTCTTGGTTGAAAATAAAGAGAGGATAGCAGTGTGCATGTGCACTTTATTCTCGTTGGCCATGGATGGTCTGGGGTTTGATGAGTTCGTAGAAAATGGTGGGGAGTTGGGTTGAAGAATAGGTCTAGCATGAGAGGTGAGAACCACTGAGATTGGCAGGGAGCTTGCCTGTGCTCCAAATGAAGTTTTGGGACGAGAAAATTAAAAAGCACTGAACCATCGAAATGAAGCCTCATAAGTTACACAGGCAAGTCATCCCTGGCCATCAAAGGCATTCTTATCTTCATGCAAGACCTCTCTTCATCTCTGTATGCAATCCTTGCATGTACTTGGGCACGGGTAATGCTAGCTCTCGATGCTTCTATATATTTATAGCATTACCTAAACGTGTTCATTTGGCTTGATATATTCCCTATATCCGCAACTTCATCTCAGAGCATCGCATTGACGTTCCTTCAGTGAGTTCTTCTATTTGGAGAATATATTCTCCTGAACTGTCTCAATTTCAACAACCATGAAATCCATAACCATTACCCATGCATGATCCTCCCAAAGGACAAGGCATTTCATCTATCCCAAAGGACAAGGCATCTCATCAGCATGCTTTGATCCTAGAACCACCATATCTATTCTCACAAGCTTTAACTTTTGCTCCGTTATTTGGAGAATATATATGCCCTATATGCCAATTAATGTTGGCCTATCAATGTGTTCAACGGAATATAATTATGTTCCACTCTGTAGTTTCTGAAATCAATGATTTTGACTTGTAAGTCGGGATTGTTCCCTCCAACATGGGTTTGACTTGATCATGGGAACAATGGAGGATATTGCTTTCAAGTGATTCGTAAGAGTGTTAGTTATCAACACGGGCAAGTGTTTGGGACTAGGGTTGACTAGTTGGCTAAGAAAACATCATGGAACTTGAAAACGTGGACGATGGGTTTTAATTGTTATATATTTGGTTGCTATAATATAGTATAACATATATATCTCAAACCAACCTGTTAAATTTTCAGTGTTCTTTTCATGATCTTTGATATGTTTTGTAAATGTAATTAGGTTATGTTGAACAATATATATAAGAATTAGAGAAAGGAAAATGACTGTAATCTTCTTGATGATTATACTGTGTTTCTAAGTTTTATTAATATCCATTAATTAAAGTGCATTAAGTAGAGGAGACCAGAAGGAACTTCTTCCGTGGATACAAAGAAGAACACATTAACATGATGGAGAGGAGGGGGATGGATGGCAAACCCTTGAGAGTAGGCATGTCCTTATCTCTCATGCCATACATTATTCTGTCAATCTATTTGAAATGTAGTTGAGAATTTGATCACTTGAACTTAGAAGAATTGAGAAAATTGATTTTAAAGTTTTGAAGATGGAGTCCATTGCTGAAATCTAAAGAAATTAGAATGAAAATTGAGAAGAAATTGAGTTGTTGGTCTATGGAAAATAAGAAGTATTAGGAGGTATTCATAATTTTTTTCTTAAATTTTTAATATCTAAAATATCCTAAAAGACTAGTACTTAATAGTTTTTGGAGGGGTTAAAAAACTCTTAAAAATATGATCAGTTCTATAATCGTTATAAACCAGTATTTTGGTTTTTTTTAATTTTAAAAACCTTTAAAACATTTAAAAAAATTCTAGAGGGCCAGGCTGACCCGCCAAATAACGTTGCGTGTTTTGCTGGCGCGGCCCGCAACAGCTACACTCGTGTTGTGTTGAATTTGTACATGGGCCGTTTCGTGTTGGCCCAGCATGTCATGCCTGAGTACAACCTAGGGTATGACCGTGCTTTAGCACGGCCTGGTTAACACCTCTATTTGAGAGGGACAAATCATGTATTGCCTCTAGACATGATTCTTTTGAATGACAGCCGATAATCAACAGATATGCACACAAGTTTAGAAGGAAATCTGTAACTGTTGCAAGCATGTGGAATGGTACGTAGAAAAACTATTATAGTACTTTTTTTTTTGTTGTTATCATTCATTTAAAGATTGGAAAGTTTATTTTTCCAAAACAAAAACTTATAAATTAGAAGAGATTCGTCTGTTGTCCAGTAGCTTATGGATCATGATCAAAGATAAGGTCCTCGGATTCAGAGTTCGTTAGTCATATATAATTTAAACTATTATAATTAGTCAAGGATTCTCATGCATTCATCAAACAACCTCAGGATACTTTGGCTCGTGTGCGTGCGTGTAGATGTGGCCACGGTTCAAGAACCGCCGGTTCCGATTCCTAAACCGTCGGTTCCGGTTCAAAAAAATCTTGAACCGGAACCGAACCACCTGGACAAGGTTCTTGGCGGTTTGGTTCTGGTTCTGATTCCGGCAGTTTGGTTCAACGGTTCCGGTTTGACGGTTCAGACGGTTCAGTTTTTTTTTTTAATTTTAATTTTTTGTTAAATCAAATAATCTAAATTAAAAATGAACATGAATCATGCCATAAGTGAGAAAAAAGTATAATATTTTTTTTTACAAAAATGCAAGAATTAATTCAATACAATATTTTATACAAAAAATAAAATATAAATTCAATACAATAATTTGTAAAAAAAATACAAATACGATATGAGAAAAAAAATAAAAAAATAAAGAGCTTGAACTTATTTATATTAAGTTGCCTACGTATCCTTTCGGGATATAGACGAATCAAAGCCCACGTAGTTCTTTTATTTTTATCATACACATTTCCCCACATTTTCTAGTTGGCTAATTGTTTGTTTCAACTTTCATCATCAGAGGAAGCTGCCGTTGTTGTACCAGAGCCATCATTTACCCACTAGTCTAATGATGATGAAATATATTATTTTGATTTTCAACTCAAGTCAGACGTCACAGTCACATACTAACTCAGATATTAAGTATACAAATCTGGTCAAACACGCATTATTAAGATTTGAACTTGAGCGGTTCTCAATAGTTTTGAAATTGGAACTGAACCAACCTTGTATGAAGGTTCAGTTTGGGCTTCGTGGACTTGATTATGGTTTTTCTGTTTGGTTCGGTTTTTCCTCGGTTCTGGTTCCACCTGCCCGCTCGTAATGGCCGCGTTTCACGCATGCGTATGCATACATACACGCATCTAGCTAGCGATTAATTGTTTCCGGCAAGCTACATAGCAACTAAGGAAACTAGAGAGATCCTAAGATCGCTCCTTGATTTATGCACACAAGATTCGCTGTTGGGAAATATCCCTTCGGCGGAACGGATCGCAGGAGGATGCTGAATCAACAACCAAACAACCTACACAAACACAAGCAAGAACAACCACACAACACAAGATATAACGTGGTTCGGCAACATGCCTACGTCCACAACCCACATCCTCTCGCCTTCAGATTAGAATCAAGGAGAAAAAAGAAACAGGAGATACAAGCTTACATCTCTCACTCTCACTACTGGTTTTCAACAACAAGAAGACAGCTCTCTTGAACACACAGTTGAACAACGACTTCAAAGGTTGGAGAAGACAGCCTTATATAGTCTCATTGTTGGGGCAGTCCCAAGACATTTTTCCCCTTTGCCTTGTGTAACACT
Source organism: Dioscorea zingiberensis (assembly GCA_026586065.1). NCBI lineage: Eukaryota > Viridiplantae > Streptophyta > Magnoliopsida > Dioscoreales > Dioscoreaceae > Dioscorea > Dioscorea zingiberensis. The sequence continues at coordinate 69,232,175 of CM048819.1, read as the reverse complement.
TCTTGTGTCCCATCACCAGAATCAATGTCAGTGGCATGTTGAGACTTCACCTTTCCAAGGTTAAGCCATACTCTCAATGCCGATTGCGCCTAGGGATTCCCACCCTGATCCTCTCTTTCTACTGGGCCCATCCTTGCTTCTACTCGGATGCCTTTACAATCACCCTCCTCGGCTGATAGGGTGTAGAAGAGTGGCTCCCACTCGTTCGGAGGCTCCTCGGTCTCTTCGTCGCTTCCTCAGCAAATTCCCTTCGGCAGCTCCTCAATAGAGCTTCTCGGTTCAGTAGCTCGGCAAGAGCTTCGGCATGCTGTTCGGCAATATAGCTTCGCTCCATTCCTTACATTCCGCTCGGCAATGTTGCTCCATTCTTCACAGTTTGTTCGGCAATGAAGCTCGGAAGACTCCATTCCTCACATTCAAAACAATTTATTTAGCACAAATGGTACATAAACTATAAAGACTAAAACCCCAATATATATCTTGCTACTTGGCCAGTAACTCTCTCTCTCTCTCTCTATATATATATATATATATAGCATTCTGGTCCCCTCACACATAACCACAGACATACATTTTGATGCATTCGTACATCGCTTGGACTCATGTAATTATTAGTGTACATCTTCTTCAATCATTGTTCCAAACATCCATAAAAGGACCGGCTGCATTGAAGGACGTGGAGAAGGATGGTCCTTTCTTTGTTTGCGGTTTCCTCCTCTCTACTTTTTTCCATAATTGAAGTACTGCGGGGACGACAACTACATTGACAAGGTACCAACCATGATCTAGCTAGTTTTGTGTTGGTTTGCTATATTTGTAGCCTTTAGTAATTGGTACAGAAAGAAACAATGAATTTCTTTTTAAAGAATGTAAATTAGAATTAAATAATATCTCTAAAATATTTCCATTTGATTTTGCCGCTGTGGTTAACTTGGGCAAGGCAAGTGATCCTTGGCTTTCTATTTAAAAACTTTCACCACAAAAATCCTATATATGTCTGTCTCACTCCATATATGTAAATGCAAGTTGGATTTCATTACCTATTATAGAGATATCATTCAATGATGTGGTAATCTGGATAGGTGTATCATTCAACTTTGACACTTACGGCTCAAATCATTCCACCTCTTTTTTTTTTAAAAAAAAATAGATAGTTAATCCTATTTTGTTTCATTAGATTTGAAATTATATACATATCTAACACAACAGGACACAAAAGTAAAATAAACATTCAGGTCTTTTAACGGTGCGATTAGTTTCTCACTTCTCTAAATTTCCCACCGAATGCCCACTTTCAAAGGCCTCGTGACTCTTGACTTCCAGTAGGGTCCCTGTAACACATGTATCGTTACAATACCTCACCCATGTTGGACGCCTCAGCCCCGGACTTAGCTAAGGACTGGGTGCATCCCCTGAAGCCAAGGCACCCTCGGGTCCACTCCTGGGGCTCTTCCCCGCTCGACACCCTAATTCGAGAATGACTTGGGACTCGCCAGCCTCCTGCGCAAGAAGGGCTTGGCCATTGGATCATAGGGCCAACCGACCACGGCCTGCACAGGGTGAGTGAGTCCCCATATCGACTATCTCAATGAAAGCACCTTTTGTAACACACATGTGATAGGTAGAACTCACTCTTAAAAGCTAGCCAAGTTAAGAGGAATGTGCCCACCACATATACACACACACTACATCTTCTTTTAATTAGTCGATATGGGACTAAATCGCCAGAATACCCCACCAATCAAGAGTCGACGCCACTGCCCCAGGACTCGCCAATTGGACTATGGGAACTAGACTTTGGGGCTGTCCCCGCTTGGCACCCCACCCGAGAACGACTTTGGGACTCACCTGCGCTCATGAAAGGCGCTGGCCTTGGCAGGTCAACCACCATGACCCACACAGGGCGAGTGAGTCCCCACTCCCCACATCAACTATCTTAATGAATGCACCATTTGTAACACACATGTGGCGGGTAGAACTTCACTCTTAAAAGCTAGTCGTTAAGTCGTGAGGTTGCCCACCACATATACGTATTACACTACATCTTCTTTAATTAGTCGATATAGGACTAAATCGTTACAGTTCCTTCTTCAGATGTTAGGACCGTTTTATATCTCATATACTAGCACATTATGCATTATTGAGAGAAAGGTTATAAAGTGAATCATGTATTATAATATATTACAGAAGTCTATTTATAGGCTACTAATACATATATATATTATATACAAGAAAATGATTTGGGACAAAACTCTATATATATAATCAAACAGCCCCCCTCAAGCTCAAGGTTGAGTGCGAGATACCAACATGAATTTGGACACAAGATCATGAAAACGCCTTGAAAGATGTGACTTGGTAATGATGTCTGCAAGCTGACCCCTAGACGTGACAGAATAAAGCTGTAGTAAGCCCAAAAGAAGATGATAATCTAAGCCTCCCTCGGGCAACACACATTAAACCGACCTTGCTCCATTGAGGTGAGCTGCCCCCAAGAGCTAACTCTTATCAGGCTAGAGGCTGGCAACGACAACTTGCCTAATAGAGTTCCAACTCTTATCCAGGTCAGAGGCAGCTAGCTTACCTGAAAGAGTCCAACTCTTATCCAAGTCAGAAGTCGCGGCTTACCTGATAGAGTCCAACTATGATAACAAACAACACTTAGGAGGGAGTTGAGAAGTATCTGATTTGTCATAATGCTCTCATTGGAAGGACGAAAAACCATATGATGGTGCAGCCAACACTATATGACTAGGTTGAAAGCGCATAGTCTACGATCTGGTCAATGGTCAACATGATGATGTGTGTGGGGCGTTTGCTAGGGCCGCGGATGGCGTGGCTAGGGCGACGCGTGGAGCAGAGCCAATCCTTGAGCGCATGCAGATGCTTGAGATAGAGGAGATGGTGTCGAGTTGAGAAAGATCGAACCTGATTCTATTGAATAGTGGCCATATCACGTGAAAAGACCACCATGGTTGCCTATGACAAGACGTCAGCAGCAAAATAGATAAAATATATATATATATATATATATATATATATATATATATATATATATATATATATATATATATATATATAGGAGTGATAATATATACCGATCGGATATCGTGCAGTAGTAGCGTCGCTTCTTCCCATTTGGCCACTTACACAAGAGTATTTTAAGGATTTCCAACTGTGTGGATGGAAAGAACATCGAAAAATAAGCTAGCATGTTAATTTTCATTCAATTTGAGAACTTGTAGGGTCTTCATCTAAATGGGTGAAAATTTATAGAAATCTTACCGGTTCAAAATTTCACATTTTAAGATGAAAACCCTACAAGTTCTAAATTATATGAGAATTGACACGCTAAATTTTATTTTAAATGCTCTTCCATCCATACTATTTCTCAAAATATCAAGGAGCCAAAACAAAGCTAATCAGATTTCAAGACATCGAGCAAAATGGATCAGATAAGATCGTACCATGTATATATATATATATATATATATATATATATAATTTTAAAATGATTAAAAAATTTGTGTTCTCTGATATCATGGTGAGAAAAATGTTATAAAAGTGAATCATGTGTTCTAACATACAGCGGAAGCCAATTTAATTATAGGCTAATAATATATACATCATATACAAATGAATCATTATTCTGTGCTATTTTATATATATGTCTCACTTTAAAAGCATTCCACCTTGAAACTTGGCTTTCCAATATATTTAATTCTATGTATCTAGGTGGGATGCCACTTGTATATTTGAAGTTTGAACCACCTGAAGACCAAATGAAAATCCAAATGACATAACTATATATCTATATAATATGTCACTTATTTCGTAAACCATAATGGATTTATTAAGGATAGCCAAATATGAAAACAGTACGTACCCTTGATCATAACGCAAAAGATCGAGGCCACACCTCTCTGACGAGTAACGAGTAACGTCCCTTCAGTCTCTTTGGACCAAACCCATTCGACTGCCACCAACTCGCCATTATTTCTTCAAAGTACAGTTACCAGTTTCAGATAAGGAAATCAGGAGAGGCCAATAGAAATCATACCTATACTGGTGGGTAGAGGATTGAGAGTCTTAGAGCTTTGCCTTCTATAGGCAAAGCTACCTAAGCTAGCTATATATATATATATATATATATATATTGTTTGATTAAGGCGACAAGTGCTCTCCTAAGGATCATTAGACAAATTAAAACATTATCGGGAAGGATAAATATTCTTGCCACAACTCAACACCAGGACATGAATAAATTGAAAAAACAAGCATAAAATGAAGATGAAGCACATATGCGTCGCTAGAGAAGTACCAAATCATGCACGTATCTAAATAATATTATCTCGTCCTTCAGAAAAAGCAAGCACATTAATTTGTTAATATTGTCATCGTTAATTCTAGTGCACTGCAATATTGAAAAGCAACATAAAAAATAATTCTAGAGATCGATGTCTAGAAGAAAGGCATCCCATCCTTCATCCCCATTCAGAAAGAACTCTTCATCACCATTTCCTCCAACACTTCCAACCCCAAAGTTGGTCTCTACTTCCCTTATTGGCATATCATCTATGCCTAAGAAGGCATTATCATCAAAGGTTATTATAAGTGATGATTGCATTCCCATCCATTGAGGTATTATTTTTCTTTGATGATGATAGAGGCCGGTCTGGCATTCCGGTCTTCTCTTGGAACTGTAGTCCATGGCTGGGACCTCCATATTCCTTCAACCAGCTCCAAGTCACTGGATTAATGGTCCTAGGTCTGGGCTTGATAATCCTAAATTCCTCTCTGGTCTCCTTTGGCTTCTCTTTTGTGGAACCTTTAAATATGGTTTTAGTGTTCCATGGCTTTTCTTTGGGGATGCTCCTTTTGCTTAAATGAGTGTTCCAGTGATTCTTGATATCGTTGGCTGTCCTGCCTGGGAGTCTTCCTGCGATTAGTGACCACCTGAGAGCAAGTGACACCCGGCCTGTTAATCAATCAAATATTCCAAGTAGTGGTAATAATCAATATCATAATTAACAAGTTAATGTCCATTAATTTGCATGCACTAATGGTGCTTCCCTCCTGAAGACTGGCGTTGACTTGGTCCTATTTATCTATGTAGGACCCTAAGAAAGCATATGCACTCATTCAGATGGAGATAATTAAAGAGTATAGTAGTGAGGGTAGGTATATATATATACATGCATCTTGAAGATCATGAGTAGATACATACGAGAATCTTTAGCCCAACGAGACATATGAAAAGAAAAAAAAACTTGCCTGTTGCCAAGGAGCTTATGGAGCCTGATGATAAGGTCTTCCTCATCTTCCTCAAACCTCCCTCTCTTGATAGTCGGGCTGAGATAGTTCAGCCATCTCAAACGACAGCTTTTACGACAACGATTCAGACCTTGAAAACCATTGCTCACAGGTTATATATAAAACTTCTTATATTAACAAATCAAGAAGATATAGGAACACAATAAAAAAAAAAAAAAAAAAAAACGAATTGAGAAGAATATGTAGGGATCGATATAGTGATGCAAGTATATATACTACCTGCTTTGGAGGGTAAGTCACACCATTTCATTGCACCATACTTCTCCATGCATCTCCTCAGCCGTGAATCCTCTTCCTCGGTCCATGCTCCCCTTCGAAGGCCTGCAGGTTTTTTATCATTAGACAAACGCTTTTCCATCTTCCTAACCTTTCCTACTGGCGCTAGTCTTCCGGAAGTCAGGGATAGGATCTTCATGCATGCATGCCACCCAAATTCGCTAGCTTTATAGTTACTAATCAAGAGAGAGTCTCCATCCAACACGGTATCATTTGGTATACTGACGGATCTTAAAGAAGTTGGTAAAACACTTGCTCTCCGTGAGAAAGACTGGTGTTTTTTAGTGGATTTTGAAAACTTTGATCTGCATCCCTTCATGAATGGTCCACAAGTGTAGGTTGGATTTTGTCCCGTTTATTGAGTCATGATAAGGGCATGATTTGTTGGGCTGAGAGTGAGAACAGGAGAATTATAGACCATAGCACGACGAGACACATGTTCGTGGCTTGTTATTGACGAGACACATGTTCGTGGCTTGTTATTGCCAGCAAAGCCAATGGAAGCATGGTACACTGAAAGATAAATAGGGTTCGCCCCTACAGTGCCTTCATTTGGGAACATATATCATATTTCAACAAAATCCAACCGTACGAATGAGAAGATCATAGAAAAATGAATTAGCATGTCAATTTCATACAATTTGGTTACCGTTTGATCATCCCACTAAACGATTCTTATTTTATAAAAATCAATCCAGGCAGTCCGATCTTTCCATTTTCAACCGCGTTAAATGGCCGTAATTAAAAATTGGTAATCAAATTATATAAAAATCGGAGCATGCTTAATTCATTTTTTACGATCTTCTTATCCGCATTTGGCCAATTTCATAAAATAATATATACGTCCCCCAAATTAAAGCCGCGAGATCAGAGGAAATGGCCGCAAGACTCTCAACCCAGATAAATGATTGTATGGTGGAGGCTCCAAGTCAAAGTGGTAGTAGCAAGGCCTCCAACCAAACCATCTCCCTCTGCTCTGCATCAATATTATGTTAAGAAAAATCTTTTGGAGTTAGTGCTATTTCTCATGTTAATTATCTTTCAAGTTGAACTAGTTACCTTGTTTGAGTTACTTGAACGAATTACAGTCCCCATGCAAGCCAAGTGCTCTATGGATGGGCACTTGTGTCCTTGTTTGAGTTACTTAAAAAAGTTAAAATCCCATGCAACCACGTGCTCTTTGGATGGATACTGGTCACCAGTTACTGTACCCCGGTGTCCCTCACAGTCTGAATTATAGATGCGTTTTTTTTAAAGAGGACTTATAGATGCTTTTGGCCATATTCCAAAAAGATCAGTCACCGATTGTTGGCCATGCATTCTTAATCTCTCTGGCTCTCTTCGTCATTTACTTTATTAATTTTTAACTGTACGTAATATATCGTTTTCTTTTTGTCGTAACATGAAGACTTTAGTGGTGCAGGAGCCTCCATGCATGCTTTTCTGAACTTGTATTTTTCCAATAACTGTACATAATATCTCGTTTTCTTTTTGTCATGACTGGGAGACTTTAGTGGTGCAGGGAGCCTTCATGGATGCTATTTCTAAACTTGTATTTTTCCAATCAGGGTGCTCCTTTTGCGCGCGCGGTTCTCCTACTTCTGGGGCCGCAATCATTGAACTGCTCTAATGCTTTTAACATATATATGTTAGCCTAGCCTTCGCGATCGAAGCTAGAGGCAGCCGCAAACCCTACAAGATAATTCAACTACATCACCTACGTGAGTGAGCAATAAATACGAAGGGAACACTATAGAGCAAGGACTTACTCCAACTTGAGGAGGGAGTAAGAAAACATTGCTTGATGTTAAAATAAGTGGGCTAAAAGATGTATCTTTTCCATGTTTTGACAAAACAATGTAATACAACTTTTATCTTAATTAAATAAAAATGTGGTTTATCCACTTATTTAATATATATATATATATATATATATATATATATATATATATATATGTTACCTCAAAAATAAGCTTTTTCTTTGAAATAAGATTCGATTGAAGCCAATTCCTTACTAACAGTTGAATTTATTTATTTTCAGAGAACAAAATTGTAAAAAAGAGAAAAACATCATCCAAGCCTGTAAGGAGCAGGAAAAACATCATCCAAGCCTGTAAGGAGCGGCTAGATTTACATAGAAAACTCACACGGTACTCAATAAGAGCAAATCCACTAAGATCTTTTTATTACAAGGTTCAGGAACTACAAAGAAATCATGGAATCATCCAATGGAGAAGACATGAAGGCGAGAGAGATAAGGGGGAGAGAGAACCTCGATCATAGGTCTCCAAAATGGCCAATCCCCGAAATGACTCTCTTTTTCCTTTTATAGTTTCCCGTTGCATGCTTGCTTTCCAAGTTTTCTCCCATTTATCCACTTGTGTGCCAGATAGATGCCAACTAAGTTCTAGCTCGGTGCCAGCTAGGACTTCAGCTAGATTGCGAGTCAAACGCCCGGAAGATCTTCTGGAAGATTATTTGAGCTTATAGAAACTTCTCGATGCTCTTTGGTGTTCATTCCACAGAACGCATACGACCAATTCCCGGGACCTCCGAGGCACGTTCATGACCGTACTGCATCCAAGTGGAGACGGGCCCCACTCGGATACAAGGCCTAGTAGATCAAGAGCAGATAACATATTTAACAAAATATCTACAATATAATCGTTGAGTTTCACAGCGGATTACAATTACATGTTTCAAAATACCCTACAAGGGTCTATACAAGGTCAAATAAAAACCTCACACACACATACAAAAATCTCGAGGTCCCCGAACCTCAGCAAAGTATCCCGTCCCCCACGTACGTTTCTGAACCTGAGTCAGCTAATCCTTAAACCTGAAAGAGGGGAAAAAGAAAGGAATAGGCTTTCGAAAGGAAAGCTCAGTAAGTATACCTGCAAGGGAAGCAATGAACTCAACACAGATATCAAGAAATAGTGATCCACTCGAACATGAACAAAACATAAAAAAAAAGAGATCAAATCAAGCACACAAGGATCACTATCCTAAAAGCACGCAACACGGAGTCCAAAGAACTTCTTGTCATCTCTTAGCCATCTTATCTTATCTTATCTTGTTAAGTCAGACCCTAGAGTCACGAGCGCCCAACATGTTATGCGACATCTGCCACGGCGTGATCATCCCACCGGACGGATGGACATCCGTCCCTCCCTCGGTAGGACTACTGGGACGCCTTGAGTGTCCCTCCTTGGGCCTTGCGCACACATAACCGCACAAAAGGGAGAATCTACAACACGAGAAAGGCCCGACCACGCTAACGTGGGCCGAAAGTACGCGGGCTCACGTGTTTCCTCGGCCATGTGCCGATCAACGGGAAGGCATGATCAGTGTACACACGCATGTCCAATAAAAAGCTTACACACCAATATGCATACACCATTACGGAACTCAATAAATAAAGATCTTGAACACGTGTATGCAATCCAAAACAGATCAAGCATAATGATATCAAGGCCAATAAACAATGAGGAAATAGCCAAAGATAATCAACAATATCGAAATCAACAAATAGTCAAGCAAGGAAGCTGAAACAAAAACATATAGTCAAGAAAACCCAAAACTAGGTGGGTACTAGGCGGGTACACTTACTTCAACTAATGATGTCCGGAATCCCATAGGACTCTCTCTCCTGACACGCCTCTTCATCGAAATCACATAATTGGGGAATCTGGTGACCAAAGCCCTTATATATATATATATAAATATATATATAGATATATATATATATTTTTATTAATTAATATTTTTTTAATTCTAAATTATTTTAACCAAATCATATAACGTATATCCATTAAATCAAATCAACTTTAATATTAAATCTTTATCTTATCTAACTCACACCAATAAATATTTGTTTATATTTTAATTTATTTTTTATAAAAACTTTTATTTTCGTTTCAGTCCTCCATCTCTTAAATAGTTCACATGTAAGTCCTTATTATGGTAGAGAGGCACAATTATATTTTAGTCCTCAGTATTTTCAGAAATTACAACTAGGTCCTTGTTGACCCCAATTAACCCTAATTAGGTTATTAATCGATTTAATCATTAAAATCCCTTGTTTCTCATAAAATCCAACAAATTCCAAATATGAGGGATTTATCTAATTAAAGAATAATTAGAAAACTCCTATTCCAACTAAAATTCGTTTAAATCCAACCTTGGGAACTTTCTTTTATTAATCACAGATTTTAGGAAAAATTTAATAACCTAAAATCTTCGGGTTTCACATTCCCTGTAGGTTTCTTCCAAGCAAAGGGCCCTTCTCCGATTTCGGTCACCTTGGATTAGGGCGAGTATTGTGTTTGTGGGCCATGGTTTCAGCAGAGTGTTAGCAAAGTATATAGTCCGAGTGTTAGTGAGGCAGGCCAAGTGTTGGCGAACCAAGATTCCTTTATGTGAGCAACTTGATCTCCTTTACTGTACTGTTATAAGTGGGGTCATTGTTTGATTCGTTGTGGGCGTTGTTTGATTTGCTTTGGGTAGATGATGGCTTGTAACTCTTCCATGTTCTTGGCCGAATGGAGGCCATGTGTTTTCCTGATTTCACCGCTATATATATATATATATCCAGTTAATTGAAAGTTCATTTAGGAGGCACTAGAGCTTGTTGTGTTTTTATTTTTTTATTTAAAAAATATAATATTTTTTTATAAAATAAATAAATTATATTTTATTTCATTAATATAAAATTTCTGTTACATCTTACCCAGCCGGTATATATTCATTAGATAAAAAAGGTTGAATTTTACTATTCTAATTAACTATGTTACCTCTGCCTCAGGTCCCCTCGTCTCCAGTGGCCATGTCATCCTGAAAAACCTCATAAAAAAATTAATATTTTTACCATTATAAAAATTTATTGGTTGATATTTTGTGTTGTTCCATCATAAAAAAAATAAAAAAATTGTTCATTTTAACAAGTAACTTATATTTGTCTTTTCTTTTCAAGGTTTTTCCGTTATTAAAAACAATCTATAATATTTTATGCTTGACAATGATTAGGCTCTGAACCTTCACAAGTGTTTGGTGGTTTCCCTGACGACCACATTATGTGGATCAATTATAGCACTTCATTCATATGGCGGCAATCGTATATAAATAGTATTCCGGCCGACCGTATAATAACACATATATATATATATATATATATATATATATATATATATATATATTTGATAAAATAGTTTAATCATATTTTATTTAATCTAGCCTTCTAGCAATGATCTGACTATAGTATTTGTTGTCACCCCGTCGCGGGTTCGAGGCAGCTGAGGACCGCTCCTGTGGCATTTTCTGTTCATAAGTTACCTGCTCTTGTCAAGATTCGATCCCAGGGTGCATGTACGCCCCTGGATCTCTTAGCCAGCTGCTCTTGTCAAGATTCGATCCCAGGGTGCATGTACGCCCCTGGATCTCTTAGCCGCTGGCGCTGACCAGTTAGGCTCTTCTGAGTTCCAAAAAAAAAAATATAATATGAAGAATTTTAGCCCAAGTCAAATATGCACACACTGTCTTGGAGCTTTGAAGGTGGCAACCAATAACAACATTCAAGAATTCTGGAGGTTACAGAGGGATATCCAAGCTATGAGAAGGATGATCAATCAACAAACACATATGGAGGTGATATATTGCCCTAGAGATCTCAATTTTGTAGCAGACACCCTTGCTAATTGTGAAAGGAGAAATCCAGGTTTATCCCTATTTCATGGGGCGTGGATAGGCCAAGATGATTGGAAGAGAGTGTGATGGCAGCTGGGCTGCATTTTTGAGTTTTTTGTTATGCATTAGTTACCTGTTACTTTTTCTGTTTATTTTAGCTATCAAGCTCTTTTTATGTCCAAAAAAAAAAAAAAGTAATTCTTATCTTCATCCAAGGCCTCTCTTCTGCTAGTCATACGTACACTTTTGTATGAGAGAGACAAGAACAAATAGATTGACAGGGAGCTTGCCTGTGGTCCAGATGAAACTTTGGAATGAGATTAATGGTGAAAAACCATCGAATTCAAAGGTAAGTCATCCGGCCATATCAAAGTAAAATTCTTATCTTCACTGAAGACCTCTCTTCTGCTCCCCATACACTTGTACGTGATTTAATGCATGGTAATGCTATCTCTTCATGGTTCATACACTTGTATGTGATTTAATGGTAATATATGCTATCTCTTCATGGTACTTCTATGTATACCCTGCATTGCCTAAACGTGTTTATTTAGCTTGAAGCCTTAATTATACACAAGTTCATGTTAGAGCGAGCATCCATTGATTTTTTTTTTTTTTGTTGATAAAAGTGGATAGATTACATTTTTTTTTATTTAATAAAAGGGTTAAAACCATTTTTTGTCCCTAAAAACAGGTCCAATGTTCATTTTCATCTTTTATTTCAAAATTTATTCAAAATGGTCCTTGTATATTATGTAATCTGCCACATTTGGACCCTAACGCTGACATAACGTTGACATGATATACGAATAAAATACATGGTATTTATTTGTTTTTTTTAATTTGACACATGGTCATATTTTGATGATGTGGTAAGCCAACTGGACTGCTGACATGGCATGCCATGTAACAATTTTTAATTTTTATATTTTTATATTTTATTCTTATTTTAATTTCAATTTCAATTTTTTTTATTTTTATTTTTATTTTTAATTTTTTTTGTAACATTAATAATGTTATTTTTTGCTTTGTAATGTTACAAAAAATAACGTTAAAAAAACAAAAAATAACGTTACAGAAACAAAGCAAGAAACAAATTAAAAAATTAAAAATTTAAAAATTTAAAAATTTAAAAATTTAAAAAAACAAAAAATATAAAAAATATATAATATAAAAATATAAATAAAACATAAATAAAAAATATATAAAAACAAAAATTAAAAATTAACAATTTGCCACGTGGCATGCCATGTGAGCAGTCCACTTGGTTTGCCATGTCATCAAAATACGACCACATGTCAAATTAAAAAAATAAATAAATACCCTGAATTTCATTCGTATGCCACATCAGTGTTAGGTAGAGGTGTCAAACGGGCGGCGACGTACGGCAAGTACGGGCCAGCCGCGTCGGGAGAACGCTTCGCGTGCAGATGCCGACGCGGCACGCATACGCAAGTCGCAAGCCAGCCAACGCGACGCGCATCTGATGGCGTCGCGTCTTACTTCCGCTTATTTTTATTTTTTTAAAAAACTTAAAATTTAATTAAAAAATCATAAAAATCATTAAAAAAATCAGAAAAAATCCAGAAAAAATCCAAAAATTTTCTAAATTTATAAATACATATGTTTAAAGTATAAAATATGGAAAACATATAAATATTGGTAAAATTTCATAAATCAATCAAATTATCATCAATGATTTAATTATAATTTGTAAATAAACCAATTTTTTTTTAGAAAAACTTATAAAATTTAAAAATATACATTACATATTTGCACATAATGTCATAAAGGCATAAACACAAACACAATATTGCAAAACCAAATAAACAAATTATATTGATGAAAAAATATGAAATTATTATTAAGATTTCAAAATAACTCATAAATTACAAAAGAATCAAATTATAAAGAATTTGATCTTATTGAAAAAAAACAACTAATAAAAATATTATGATTTATTTGAAAAATATGACAAATAAACATCATAAATTTCTAAATACAAATGTCTTCAAGTATTGAGTATTCTAGGTATTTAATCTTCATGGTCTTCACTTCACTCTTCAATATTGTCTTCATGGTATTGGTCTTCATTCTTCAACCTCAAGTTAGGTCTTCAAACTAGGTCTTCAAGTCTTCATGGTCTTCATTCTTCAACTTCAAGTTAGGTCTTCAAGTCTTCATGGTCTTCAAATCTCTTCATGTCTTCAAGTTTTGAAGTCTTCTAGGTCTTCATGGTCTTAATGCCTTCAAGTCTTCTATGTTTTACTCGGTCCGATCTTTTACATTTATTTGTATCTTCTTGATTGCCTAAACGTGTCATGTCCTCCTCGATCTTGAAGTCTATCTTGACATCCAACCAATCCTTTAAGCAAATGCACATCTCCAAAGAAGCTTGGTTCAACCGGCTCCTTTTATCATCTAGCACCACCATTCCTGCACTAAAACATGACTCAGATGCTCTTGTGGACAGGGGAGTTAGTAGATCACGTGCCATGGCGGCTAACACGGGATAATTATGCTCACATTGTTTCCACCATGACAAAATATCTAAATTATTAAATTCCTCTGAAGTGAGGAAAGAACTAAAATCATTTGATAAATACAAGTTTAATTCATGCAAAGAAGTATTAGTAGAAGAAGAAGTAGAAGAGCTACCATGTTTTCTTCTCATCATATTAAATAATTGTAAAGGGGTTTTACTACTCTTAGATTTTGTTTGAGAAATATTTTGATCATCATCACCCAATTGGGATGATTTTCTACTACCATAAAGTCCATTATAAATTTCATACATTTCAAAAAACATGGATTTATATTCATCTTTTAATTCACTATGGTCTAAACCCATGTTTTCATCAAATGAATCTAAAATAAAATTAGCACCTTCAATTTTAAACCTAGGATCTAGCATGTAAGATAAAATATAAATTGGACTAATTACACCAAAATATTTTTTTGAATTTTAGTTCCATAGAAGCAACAATAGATTCAAAACCATGACTAAATCTATATTTGTTAAATATGCCACTAATAAAATACAAATGACTTATTGTTAAATAAGATGTAGGATAATAAACACCGAAAAAATATTTGTTGCATTATAAAAATTTCTAAAAATTCCTAATCATATTTCCTACTTCCCAATCAAATTCCTAATTTCATTTTCTCTAAAATGTTCATTACAAAAATAAGTAATAACATCTTTATACTCATAAACACAATCTAACATTAAATAGGTAGAATTCCACCTATGTTCAACATCAACAACAAATTTTTATATCTTTTCCATATTGAAGGCAATATTTTTTAAATTCTTATGCATCACGCCCGAACCGGACCAGAGACCTCGGCGCTTAGCGACAAGCGCCAGCGTGCTTATAGGGTCACCCTAGAAGCACGCATAAGGCTAAATAACATAATGAGATAATTAAATCGAGTTTTAAATTATAAATCAGTAGGAAGAAGTATATATAAGGTTTTTATAAAACCCTAGCGGTCCCGAATGACAACTCTCACGCTCGAGAAAGGAATAGAGTGCGCAAACCTCATTTCAACATATCCCCATCACGCTAGGGTTGTCTGCGGAAGCTCTCTCTCACTGAATTTCAGCTCCTAGCTACTCGCAAGGTCCTCATCTAGTCCTGACTCTACTCCTCATTGTCACCTGAGAAAAACATCCATCAAGTGCATGAGCCAAAGAAAGGCCCAGTAGGATCGCAAATAAATCAATAAAGGTGGCGAAAGCCACTAGGAAAGAACAGAAATAAAAGAAGTACAAATATGCAATAATAACATCACAAGCAAATAACAAATCTCAGGAAAGTGGATAAATCCACAGATGTACTCAACCTCTGGCATATGTGATACTAAGATGTCTACGACATCTACGACACCATCGATTAGCCCACCCCAAAATCCGGGCCTGGCGTGCGCCGTAGCGTACTTTCGAGGAGGGGCCCCGCCGTATGAAGCCTCAGTGTTCAGCACATGCACAAATCATACATAAACGAAATATGAAATAGCTTAAATATCCAAAATACAAGTACCACGGAAGTCATTAAGTGGTTCACGGGTCCTCGACCCTTGACTTAAAACCTACAGGCTCTTACAGGGTAGCCTATTAATGTCGTTCTCAGTACAAATATAACAGAAAGGTTCCCGATCACAGCAGTAATCCCTGAGCCTCGCGTACCGCCCTGGTCACGTCCTACTCCTCGGGGTCTGTAAAACAGTCAACAAATAATGAGCTTCCGAAATGAAAGCTCAGCAAGTCCCTGCTGGATATATATATAATCATGACTCAGGATAATATCAAACATCAAGAAGGGAATCCAAGAAACAAAGGCACACGACAGCCGCATCAATGAATGAGGTCAACACCTGCTCAAGGAGTCCCTGTCAAATCAAGAGGGCGAGGATCTACGTCCTACCATGAGAGTACTAACACAAGTGGAAGGAGAGTCCAAGCCCTACACAACAAGTCGTATAGCTCATAAAGACTAGCGAAGCAAGCACTTCATAAGTCCTCTCCACAGGCACCTGCGGTGAAACCGCCAACAATCATCAAGGTAGCGCCGCCTCCACGCATGTACGTACATGGTCAGTGCTTCGTCCCACTGACAAGGAATACGGGACCGCCTGGGTATCATCCCCCTGACAAGGAAAGCGGATGTCGGGAGGTGTCACCGGCCCCGAGCACCCGTGCGCGCGGGAGATTCCTCAACGACAACTTAGCTGACGAACCACAATCAACGGGCATGGTCCCGGAATACCAACAAACAACAAGGATTTCAAAGCATGTGTATCAAACATGGAATCATGAATAAAACAAGCAGCAGATACACATACACAATAAACTCTATACATCAAGGAGGCATGATTAATAAAATACATCCAAGGAAGAGTGCAAGGGTACTTGCCTGCGTCGAGAGTGCTTTTACTTAGTCACGAGTCCCCTTCGACGCGTCTCCTCGCTCTATATCGCAACCTGATAATTAACTCTAAGTTTAATATCTTGCCGCTCATGGAAAGGAGGTAAGCATGCTAACAAACACAAGCCCATGAATTGACTCGCAATTATCAGGTTCATTAAACTATCACTTGCCCTGGCTAAATACAATCTCCTATAGCTTGACTGAACCCGAGTCATGGATCTTGCATACTAGCTTGGAGTCAATTGTTCACATAGCACTACCTGTGAAATCACCTAACACCCCAAAGCATGCAAATGGTCACCAAGTCAAATTCGCAAACCAGATCCATTATTTCATTTATTTTTTATTTATTTATTTAAACTCTAACATTTCTATTCCTCATAAAGGATACTCAACTAAGCAACCTATCCGTACATGCATTAGAAGACCTGTATTCCATACAAACCTTCTCTGTCTCCTTTCAGCTCCCATCTCCAAGCATGCATGAGATGAAGTCCCACATTCAAGGACACTTGAGATTAAGATCATAAGCTCTATACACCGGGCTCAACTAGAGCCTGCATGGGTTAATATAATCCCACCATCTAAGATGGCAACAATGTTTCCCCACCTTGACAGCCCGAGCATTATCCATGCTCAGGGAGGTGGCCACACATATAATGTTGTAAGGTGAGCATGAACTTCCTTTTCCTCTCTTTCTCACACACATTCAAACATATCCACACACCCATGCTCATTCACGCACACCCATCCCCACTTGGACTCAGCATGCATGGATCGGAGTACAGTGTTCACCAGCACGAGAGAATGGTTTTGAGTTCTTACCGAGCACTGGTCCAGGTTTGGGAGTTCCCAACGTCCAACGAGCTCGGCCCGGGTCCTTCAACGGAGTCGCCTCGGAGGTGCGTCGCTGAGAAGGCTCGCGGCCTCGGTTCCTTCTCTTCTATCTCCAACTCCGGCCGGCAGCGTGCAGCGGTCACGACAGGGAGGGGGTCCTTCCAACTCAGCGGGGCTCCTTGGTTTGGCAGAGTGTGGGGTGAGGGAGAGCCCGGCTCTCCTCGTCTCTTGTATGGCGCGGGGTGGGCTCGAGGGGCTGGCGGCCCGGCGTGCCCACTCGCTGCCCGGCGCCTCGCCCGTCGAAGCGGTGACTCGGCTGGCACCCTGGTTGCAGTGCGCCCGATCTCTTGGTGGATCCTCCCTCCAGGGCTGTCAAGATGGCGTGGTGATGGTGGTTCGTACTCGTCGCGCAGAGGAAAAAAAAAGGGGTGAGATGGAGCGGCGTTCGAGGCCGTGAGGCCGCCGGCTTCCCCTCCCGGCCGTTCGATCAGCCAAGCCTTCGTTCGCCTCCATCTCAGCCATCAACAGTGCCCCGTCAGCCTTCTTGATGAGGGTTTCTGATAGTTCGCGAGGACAGGGGATGGCTTTTTCCTAATTGCCCCCTGTCCTTCCTTAAAATTGTGTGGACGACCGGTCGTGAGTGCATGAGTCTCGGGGTTTTGCAATTAAAACCCTCTACTTTTCTGATCTTGCATGCGGGTCCTTGATGTATTATTTGGGGAGAAGAGTGATATTACCTTTTGGTCCCTCAATTCGTCTTTAAATCAAATTCTCTTTACTCGTTCTATTTTTTCTTGTTAATCTCCATTTAATTTAGGTTTTAACGGCATCAAAATGTCTTTCCTTAATTATCCTTCTCACTTCGCTTCATTTATGCCTTTAATCCATGTTTAATCCTATTTAGAGAAAATAAACAACATCCTCTAGATTAATAAAATTAGGATTATTACAATCGGTATCGTCTTCGGCCTAAGCCGGGCTACGCTATAGCATACATGTGCACATGGCCAGAAAATACCGCTCTCGGTAGGCGGGTGGCGGATATTATACACCCTCTGCCGGGGTCTCCGTCCGATGGAGCACCAAGTGCTCGTGGCCAGATATTATACGCCCTCTGCCAGGGCCTGGTGGCCAGATATTATACACCCTCGGCCAGGGTCTCCGTCCGATGTATCATGCCTGAAAGTAAGAGATTGATAGTACTAATACCTAACAACAGGTATACATATATATCCAAGGTAGCAACATCTTGAATATACAATGATCAGAGATCTCATCGAGATTGGAAGCCAATACGTATCTAAGGAGTAAACTCTACTTAAATACGCATTTGAAAACATGATAGCAATAATCCCCTCGAGATATAAAACCAATATATATGAGGAAGACCATCTCGAATATATATTGGGAACCTCTCGAGGAAATAAGGGTACAAAAATCAAAGCGGGGTAGGAGGAAGGAATACTCACAAACCTCCTCACGTAGAGCCTACAGCTAGAACCAAATCACAAGCGAGGTAGGAGAAAGGAATAATCAAACCGAAAGTGTCAATGACCGGAAAGCGAGCAATATCAAAAAGCTCAAGCAAAGCGAAATAGAATCACACTCAAAGCGAGCAAATCTAATCGAGTATACAACTTAAGCAATGCAGCAAGCATAACATTTCGATAGGCAGAGCAGGTATCAAAAGATGGACTCCAACATCCATCTAGTACAACAACAACAAGAATCAAGAGAATACTATGACTTAGAAATACTCACACGGTGCGATGCGACATCCTACCTTTTCGCTCTAGGGCCTACTCGGGCCGATCCTCCCGATCTGGTCCTAGACCGCCTCACCACGTCCTAAACATGGTAAATGTTCATCACATAACATTTCATATCAATTTGAATGCATTACATGCATATAATTACCCTAATCGTGAGTTTACCGAAAAGTCGGCTTTTTAATATATAACCGATGAATCTGGGCCCCTAATCACATGCCCACATTATTTTCTTTAGTTTAAATATACACCCGAACTATTGGGACGATCGGAATTGTATTCCGAGCCCTTTTGAACACGTTAGAATTTATAGTTCCCTCTTTATTTGTAGCTACAGTAACTGCCGAAAACTAGGAATCAAAACATCAAATTGAAGCACTAAATCTTTATCATTCCATCTCAAACTCCAAGTACATCATCTTCCCAATATACACTTTCATTTCGATCAAAATTGGGGTTCATTACCATCACCATATAGCTCGTTTAAAAGAACCAAACCCAATGTCCTGCAGTGCTACAGTAATTCCTGCATTTTGTCCATTCCTTGGAGTTCAACACTTTAAAATGTTTTGCAATTGATCACACCTATTCTTGATCCAAGGAAGTGTGGACACAATACCAAAAGACTCAACACCTTCCATCCTCTTATTTGGTAATTAAACTGTTTTGAAAACATACTAATTCGATAGCAACAAAATTCATGTTTGTAACATCAATAGTCAATGAAAAGATAATTTAAGTGTTCAATAAGGGTCTATAACGACCAACCAAGAGAATACGAAATATCTATCTTTACTAGCACAATGAATGAAATCGAATCCCTCAAGAGTTATCCAATGTGCTTAAGATCCCTCTTTTAGGCATCCTTTTACTTATTATGAATTCCATGTCTTCATAATAGATGACTAATACGAGGTATGTTATAACTGGGATGAATTTACTCATAATATGAGATGTAACCACTTCCATCCTTGGGGTAGATTGGGGCTTCTAACATGCTCCCCTACAATATAATCAAATGTTATACAACTAATGGAGGATTAAGCATGTATTTTCACTTAACATCCAATACATGTTCCTAAAGCTCATAAATACTATGATTACCTCTCATAGCTTTAGTTCTATCGTTAAGAATACGATGAAATAAATATAAAGAAGGGGATTAAGGAATAATTGAAAATCCATTATTCTTATCTCGTACTCCAATTAGACTTCGTTAGAGTACGATGATTTCCATCAAGTTAAATCAAGTACGATTTCTCTTTACATGAAATTAAGTATTTCTAAAACATGGAATCTGAATTGTTCAATTAAAAGATTTAGCTCTAATCATCCTAAGCTCAATTTAAATTTCATAACATGCTCTTTAAGAAGAATCAATTGCTACGCATGAGCATAGAGATTAAATCATCTATAATTTACTTAAGATTTTCTACTTAAAATTCGGCAGCACCTCCTCTATTTAGAGGGCCCCGAAAATTATACAAACATTCCACAAAAGAAATCCAATACACTTGGATTTCACAAATTCACACATCCATATAACTCACATGAATACATGGCAATTAGTCTATAATCATAATTCATTTGACTCTACACTATATCAACATGCTTCTAACTCATTAACATTATACATCCTCCACTGTTAATCTCATTCCAAATTTAAATCCTCAATCTCTTGTACCTTGACTCCCTAGGCACCACCGCTTTCGCTAGAAGAAGACTCCTTCATCCGCAGTGCTGCAGGGTCGCAGAGGGCTCGTTCGGCGGTAGGAGAAGCTCACTGACGGAGTCAGAAGTAACGACTTCACGGCTGCCGCATACGTGGGCAAGCTGGACGCGCTCGCGAAGCGACGTCGAGGGCGGCCGAGGCGCTGGCCGGCGGAGCTGTCCGACGGCTGCAGGCCGAGCTCACTCGTGGGGAGGTAGGGCGTCCAGAAGAGGTCGTGGCGGCTGCGTCTGGGTGCGTAGCGTGGCGGCCGTAGAACTACCGACGGGCAGCCTTGTGTGGCCAGGCCGGCGGGGCTCGGCTCTCCACGAGGGTGCTCGCGACGCGCCAGGGCGCCGGAGAAGCCGGCGCACGCAATGGCGCGAAAGTGGTCGAGGCGCCGGCGCCGGGACACCGGCCGGCCTGGCCACGGAGGTAGGTCTGTCGGGCGTGGAGTAGATGAGGTGACGCAAGCATGAGGAATTTAGGGATCGTGGGAGAGGGAAATGAGAGTAATTGCTTTACTCTCTCTCTCTCTCTCCTCTCATCCATTATTAAAGTGACACCATTACTTATTACTATTATTATTTAAATCCTAAAGTTGTCACGTTGCTACTATTCATTTACGGGTGAATGCATTTATTTAAACCGGCGCCTAATCGTAATAATTCCCTCATTCTAGGTCTAGCTTGGATCCGTAAATCTCGGTCTTTAGTCAATTCATTTAGTCACTGGGTCCACTTTGTGGCATCATAGATGCGTCTTTGTCCCCGACCAGATCCACTTTTCCCGAGACTTTAACTTTTGTCTGTTTCCCTCTCAATATTTAATCTGGACTAATTAATACTTTATTAATCTTGCTCGATTAATACTTAGAAATTTTCCCAAATTTCATCGTTTACTATATTAAATTACTATTTAATAAATTTTAGAAATAAATAAATAAAAATCCTTATTTATTTCGGGGCGGGTGTTACACTTGTCTTCTAGTAGGTGAGTTTCTAATAAATAAAATACAATTCCTAATTTTTTTTATGTGAGGATCAATAATTTTAAGTCCATCTTGCACACACAAATTTAAAATATGGCATGCACATCTAATATGAAAAAATTTACCGGAAAAAATAGGTTTTAAATGATTTTTAAGAACATCAATTGCGGCATTATTACTTGAAGCATTATCAAATGTAATTGAAAAAAATAGAATTTTCAATTTTATATTTTAAAATAGTGTTCATGATGCACCCGGCAATGGCACTACTAGTGTGCCTATATTCTAATTCATTAAAACTTATAATACGTTTTTGTAAATTCCATTCATTATCAATAAAATGAAGTTACACATATATAGCTTGCATGATATTTGGAAGTCCAAATATCCGAAGTTAAAGAAATCTTGGAAGAAATAGTAGATAATTCACAAATTAATTTTTCCTTATATTCATTAAAAATGAAAATGCATTTTTCCTCATTTGTATTTCTAGAAACTTTTTAAATTAGGGAGAAAATGCATTATGAATCATTCTTTCAAACCTAGGATTTTTGGAAAGACTAAATGGTTGTTCATCATGAACAATAAATTTAGCAATTTCCTTTCTTGCATTTTCATTAGAAAAATGAAAAATACCTAAATTGGAAGTAGAAATATGTCCTAATTGGGTTTGAGTTAAATCATGTTGGTGTTGAGTATGTTTGTCGGCATGTCTTTTAAGATGGCCGGTGCCACCCTTAGCTTGGCATGAAAAATCTTTTTTGCATTTTTTACACCTAGCCCGAGTGCCTTTGTTTTCAATTTCAATAATATCAAAAAATTCCCACACCCCCGAAGTTCTCTTCCCTACGCTGGCACTTAGGCACCGCACTACCACCAATAGATGGTCCGGCAACATCACCGGCATCGGATTCATACGACACTTTCGGGTTAGTGTCATCATAAAGATAAAATGGAGTAGTATCATCCCTATGAAAATTCGATGAACCGGCCATTAAATATAAAATTTAAAATACGGGTTTCGAATTACCTCAACTACTTGTGGAAGAAATTTATAAAGCCGGAAAAATTGAAGAAAAATAAGCCCGGCCCGGGTGATCTCCTTGAAAAGTAGTTGAGGTCCTTGAAGATTAGTGAAGACTTGATCTTGATGAAGCTTGATTCGATTGTAGGCTTGAACTTGGAAATTTAAATAATAATTTGATGAAGTTGGAAGGTTGAAGCTTTGAATCCTTGATGAAGCCTTGAATCTTGATTGCTTGAACTTGGAAATTTAGAAAAAAATTTGATCTTGATGAAGCCTTGAAACTTGATTGCTTGAACTTGGAAATTTAGAAAAAAATTGATGAAGTTGGAAGGTTGAAGCTTTGAATCCTTGATGAAGTCTTGAATCTTGATGGCTTGATCTTGAATGAGAAGAAGGAACCTTGAACTTGAAATTCTTGAATGAGAGATTGAGAGCAATTAGAAGAGAATTAAGAGCTTAGGGCTTTAGAGATTAGTTTTTGGTATATGAAAAAAAAAATTGGAAGAATGAGAGGTTTTATTTATAGATTGAGGGGTTATATTTTTTAATACCCATAATACCCTCATAAACTAGTTGTTGGAGAGGTAAATTTGTCATTTACTCAAAAGACCCAAAAACCATCTAATATAGCAGTTTTATAGTTGTTGGAGGGTAAAAGGGTCATTGAACCCCTTTATTTGCATTAAAACAAAAACAAAAAAAACAAAAGAAAAGTGGTGGGCCGGGCCTACCAACGGCCACAAGGCATCGCTGCGGCACGCCATTTGGCGTCAAGGTTTACCAGCGTGCCGGGTAAATGCCAAGCGTCTTGCTTGGTACGGACATCGCCAGCGCGTCGCGTCTTAAGACGCTGCCGCAGCAGTAGCGCTGCCCAAGACGGCAGCCGCGCTTAGCGGCCGCGTGCCGCCCATGGCCCACTTGCTCTGATAGCGGGCGTCGCCCGTCAGGCCCCCGCGGCTACCGCTTGACACCTCTAGTGTTAGGGACCAAATGTGACAGAATACATAATATACAGGGACCGTATTGAACAAATTTTGAAATTAAGGATGAAAATGAAGATTGGACCTATTTCCAAGGATCAAAAATGACTTTAACCCTTAATAAAACTAGCGATTACATAGATGAACCACTCGGTGGGTTCAAATACATTGGGATGTAGTATCCCTCAGATTTCCATGATTACTCTTGAGACCCTTTTTCCCTCATATTTCCATGATTACTCTTAAGACCCCTTTCTGTACTGGGGGCACCCCTTGAGACGTCCCTTAGTTGGCTTGAGTGCCCTCGAAATCCCTCCCTGGCAAGAGCTACGGGTCTTCCTCCTTTGTGAAGGCGAGACTTCTTTTGACGATAGTTTCCATAACGATCAACTTTGGCCTCTTGGATCGATGTGTGAGCTGCATCAAACTAAGACATGTTAAGAAGTCTATGTCGCGGATTGTTTTTGTGAAAACGCGACATTTATCATAAAAACATCTGTTATTGTATTTCATCCACGTTGTCCACATGATGGCTATAGATAGCAAGTGCCATCCCATTGGGGTATTCCTAGGTAATCGATTGAAAATTGCGTCTCGACCCCATAAGTCTTGTATTCTTGTGGGTGGTGTCCCCAGGTGGCCTAAATGTGTGAAGTGTTGCCATATACTCTTGGAGTAATGGCAATTTAGGAGCAGGTGTTGTACCGTTTCCTCCATCTCCTCACATAGATAGCAGACTGTCCTTGTGCCTCTCTAGCCGTGTTTTCTTAGATTGTCTAAGGTAAGGATTTTGTTATCCAACGCAAGCCAAGCGAATTTTTTGGTTTTGTTGAGGCAGGGAAGTTTCCAGAAACTCTTTTCCTAGTTCTGCTTTGAGGCCCCCATCCATCAGAAATTAATAGTAGGAGATCTCACCGTGAAGTTGCCTTATGTGGTGAGCTTCTAGTGTTTCCTGTCTTGATCTATCCCTTATCGCTCCTGACATTTCCTGGTGAGTTATTCTAACTCGTTTGCTCCTCCCTCGAGAAGTGGGCCTATTTGGAGTATCGAAATGCCTTGTGCTAAAGTGAGGTTTGTTTTTTATACTGCGTGCCCCTTCCCTCGAGCCATCTCATATAGTGAGGGGTATACGGTTCGAAATGACTTTTTTTTTTATTGAATCTTTGATGAGTTGTCTACCATTTGAGACACGTAAGTTTCTCAGTCGAATGATCCAATCTCATTTTCTTAGTGTCCATTCTCATTCTACACAAATACATACAAAGTAGTGAAGCAAGTTGTCAAGCACGCATGCATACATGGTTGAGTTTTTTTAAATTTTTTTTATAAAAAAATAGATAAACTATATTTATTTATTAAGTTAATAGGAGTTCAGTACATCACTCGTATAAAGAGAAATACACGTACAACCAATCTAACATGTTCCTTTGTCTGAGATACTGTCTCCACATTTATCCCTGGGATGCATTGTGCCTTGTCCGCTCATGCCCTTCCATGGGTTGATGCTCTTTCAAAGATCTTTCAAAGAACTCTTTCAAAGTCCAAGGCAGCACACAAACTTGCTAACCTTGAATCACCATCATGATCTCCATTTACTCTTCCTTCTTATATTTTGAGAAATATATGCTTAATATTAAATATTACAGGATGCATGCATTGTCATAACATTTAACTTCATAATATTTAAGCTTAATACAATTGAGTGATTAGTGGTAGTCATGAATTTTAGTCCCTGCTGACACCCTACTTGCTTAATTATGACTGCAGGCTCATTTTATGAAGCATCTTTTTGTTAGCAAGTCCCTCATGCTCCTCCATGCAGAAAGTGAAAAGACCCTTGAGTGTAGAACTACCTTGGTGACACAAGGGGCCACGTAGTTCCTTATTCATGTGCTGCAATAAGGATAAGGAGAATCTCTGCTACCCTGAAGATCAGCAGTAAGTAGTACAACAACCAGTTACCCTACAATGCTGGGTAGACACTAGACAGTGACTAATGAGAAAAATGGTACAAATGGCAAGTCAGATGTGCATCTTAATTACACTTGTTATTTATTAATTTGAATAAAGTTATACTTAGAAAAGTCAGCACTAGTCCTTGTAGCTCCGAGCCTCTGACATCAAAGTGGGTCTCTGTTTCAAGAGAACCATGTCCATCTCCATTGCAAGTACATGGATTTTATCTTTCTTTTTAGTTTTAGATAGTAAATAGCCTTCTTCGAATTTATCTATAGGTATGTTTTAATAATGCTTGAAAAATTATATACAGTGAAGAATTAGTGAATTACAGACCAAAGCATTATACATTTGAGTTCTGTGAGTTACAAATTCACGTCTTGAAGATTTCTTTTTATTATAAAGGATCAACAAGTTAATTTATTTTTATTTAGAAAAGGTGGCTATCACAGTACTATTGTAAGTTGATGCTAGTTTAGTAGTTTTTACAATCTAGTTTACAAAAGATAAGAAAGAGATCAAAACAAGTTAACAACAAGGTAACATTTCAAGTCCATTGAAAGTTGTGGATGTGAACTGATTGCTAGATGCATGGGGTCCAGACAATATCATCAAGGAAGTACACAGAAATCTTCAATGGGGATGGGACTTTAGTAGTTATGACCATTGGACAAAGATTTTCCAAGGAAAATAATATATATTTTTTTAAAATTAATTTATCAAATTGATTATTTTATATTATTTTGATTTGGTGCAAAACCTCAATCAAAACAAATAAAATTAGTTACATTTGATAATCATATAAGAAAAAGTTTGGAATTCATCATAGTCACGCCAACTCAAGGTAAGACGATGAGAACTTTAAAGAGGAACCATCTAGAGGGACAATCAAGCCAATTGAAAGGGTCAGACAAAATCATAAAAAATATGACCGATAATTCCTAATTTTTGATTTTTATCAAGTCAGATAATATCATACATGTATTAATATTAATAAATATCTAAATAAAACATGATTTATTTATGTAGTTTTTTTTATTTTTAAATGTTCTTCTCAATTGAAAGTTGCTCGTGTGGAGAGCTGAGCTGTCATTATATCATATAATATCACTTCACATCAAACGACAAGAACTTGCGGACATGCACCAAGTCCTTCAAGAAAATGTATGCACTGTCAGGTCCATGTTAGATGTTTCAACTACATCTACATGACTCTGCTAGTATAGCACACCTTGTATGAATGACAGCCGAGCAACTAGATATTAATTAGGGTGTTCAGCCAATCCAAAAATTGAAACCATATTCAGATTTTTTTTTTTTTAATCAAACGGTCCATTAATTTGTGTTAAAAAAATTAGAAAATTAAAAGAGTTCAATTTTAATTTTTAAAAACCCAATCCACATTGAACCGAATCGAACCGACCCGAATCATATTAAATCTACCTAAATTAATTTCAACCAAATAGGTTTATAACCAAGCAAAAATTTTTGAATCCAAACACTACCTAAAGGTTGTGATTCTTGTGAATGTAGGTTTTTATCTAAACAAATGCTATATCGTTTAATTAAGCAGACATCTCTAGTGGCGTTAATTCTATATATGTCTAGCTAGCTAGGAGAAACTATATTCAGATATATATTAATATTGAATTCCATTAACTCTCGTACGTGTGTGTGCCAGCTTTGTGTGCCTAAAGAAATACCTCATTTAATTTGGTCCCGTTGCCTCACAAGGGTTTGAAGGTTTTGCGGAAGGACAGGTCTAGCATGAGAGAGAGAAGGACCACTGAGGTTGGCAGGGATGATCTTGCTCGTTGTCCAAATGAAGATCTGGAAGGAGATCATTAATAAAACTTCAAAAGATACACAGGCAAGTCATCCCTGGCATCAAAGTGATTCTTATCTTCATGTAAGACCTCCCTGCTTCAGCTCTGATCTGTATGCTTCTAGCTTGCTCTCCATGCCTCCATTTATATATAGTGTTCCGAACGGGCACAATTAATTAGCTAGCTTGATGTCTTATCCTACAACTTCATCCTAGAGCATCACGTTGACTTTTAATTGATATCCTTTAATTTGGTGCCCTCTTGTCGATCTTGTGGTGAATATATTCCATGCATAGTACTGATCATGATCTCTCTCAGTTAAAGATGGAGAATTAATGGAGAGAGAATTCCAGACATGGATAAGGAGGCGCAGCAGAATGATTCAGCTTCACTATTCTACACAGATACGTATAGTAGTAAAGCAAGATGTCACTTGTCACGCAGGCATGCATGCATATGTCTAGTTTGGTAATTTCTGAGTTCTCTCAAAGGTCAAGAAGGCATCACGACACAAGATGAGAACCTTGAATCACCATCGTCTCTATCACTAGTAGCATTGACTTGTGCTTGGTTTATTTAGAGAATATATGCTTGATCGATCATAAATATTCCAGATATATCAATCATTCCTATTGACTGGCTGTAAATTCATATTCTTTTTTCCTTCCGACTTGAGATTGACTTGGAGCATGGGACATTCAATGTATGAACTATGATTCATGAAGCATCGGCCAACTATGAAGCTTTTTGCCAGGAAAACCTTCAACTACATAAGAGAGTAGAGCATCCATATATATTGCTTGATATTCTTGTTTATATCATTCACAACTTTCTCTTGGAAGTTCATGGACACTTGGATAAATACAACAAAAACCGTTTAGCTTTTTGTCAGGAAAGCTAAATGGTCACAATCCATTCGTGACACCTGTTCGTGTAGATTGTTCAGTTTCTGTAGCACTGCTCAATTGATATAACATCCATCTGGTATGTATTACTTAATTTTTTTTAATATTAATGAATATGATTTATCTACTTTTATTAAAAAAAATAATAAGTTTTTCACCTGAGATTGTACTAACCAACGAAGTTCTACTTAATTCGAAGATACCAATGAATCAAGAGGTAGTTGGTTTTAATTCAATGTAGTTATATTAGGACTTTAATGAAGAAGCTATAGAGAGAAGAGTCCCTGAAAATAGACAAGGAGACTGTCCATGATCCATATTATGGTTGTAAAGTAATTAAGTGCAATGATGTACACTAGCCCAAGGACCGAAATGTAATTCCAATTCACTCGATCAATTTATCTAATTTTTTTACAAGTGTTAGCTAGAGCTGTTCAATTATTCCAGGCCATTCTGGAGAGATTCCATGGGAGCGTCCGGGAGCTCAGAAAAAGCACGCATGGAGGACTCCTGCACCACTAAATTGTCATGTTATGAGAAAAGAAAAACTAGAAATTAATTACGTACGTGTCTAAAACGATCTACTTACAGTCAATAAAAAAAAGATAACAGAGAAATTAACAATGCATGGGGAACAACCGATCACTAAACTTTTGGCATAGTTAACAATAAGTTACACAACCTACCTTCATAAAGAAAGTTGGTAATTCATTCCTCTCACAAAGAGAGGGTGATGGATTCGAATCACGCCCACAGGTGTTTGTGGGAAGCACTAGGATTGTGGTCACAAAGTCAATGAAGAGGGACTCTATGATATGGAATTTAACACCCACCCAACGATTCACTATGATCTTGCTATTTCGGTTCCTTGTAGATAAGGGGGATCATATCCCCCACCTTGAGTTTTTTCTAAAAATATGTCTATTTTCAAGAAATCAAAATTTTCATCTAGTTTGTATAGGATAACAAAATTCTTATATTGGACAACTTGACAAAACGTCAGGGGAGAGAAAGTTAGATGATTTGCTTTCTTTGCAATAACAAGAACGAATCACAAAGTCAAAGAAGAGGGACTCTTTGGTATGAAAGTTAACACTCACCCCAACGATTCACTATGATCTTGCTATATCGGTTCCTTGTAGATAGGGGGGGAATAGATCCCCCACCTTGAGTTTTTTCTAAAAACATCTCTATTTTTTAGAAATAGAAGTTTTTATTTAGCTTGAATAGGATAACAAAATTCTTATATTGGACAACGACAAAAGCGTCTGTAGAGAGAGTTAGATGATTTACTTTCTTTGCAATAACAAGAACGAATCACAAAGTCAACGAAGATGGACTCTATGGTATGGAAGTTAACACTCACCCACCCAATGATTCACTATGATCTTGCTATATCGGTTCCTTGTAGATAGGGGGATCAGATCCCCCACCTTGAGTTTTTTTTTTCCTCTAAAAACATCTTTATTTTCTAGAAATCATATTTTTCATCTAGCTTGTATAGGATAACAAAATTTTTATATTGCAAAACGTTATTGGAGAGAGAGTTAGATGATTTGCTTTCTTTGCAATAACAAGAACAAATCTGTCAACCATGTGTAACTACTTTAATTACTTGTTTGCAAGTAGAAATTGGAGCCATTTTTCGCAACCTTTTCAGGGTTGTAACCATGCTCAATTTGATACAAGATCTCTGGCCCCTCTCCCACCATCCTAGTGCCTCAAATACCACTGATGGAACGAGACTTTGGCTATGCTAGCCATTATTTAATTAGAATCGCTAGCTTGAAAGGAACAAAAGAGATTTCCAAAATAAACAATCTGTTTACTTTAAATCGATCTGTCACATTGACTTTCTTCTGTTCTTTTGATTTGACGCAGCTCGACCAAATGACACGAACCACTGAAGGTGGAGTCCCTCATCAAATGGAGCAAGCCTGATTTTCATCCCCAAGCAGCCTTCATATCCCCACTCGAGGTTGTTGTCTACTCTTGTATTTGTCACTTAGATGGTCCTCTTCATCTTCACTTGCTTGCCATGTACCCCTTAGCTTTTTATTATCAATGAATATGGTTTATTTTTTTTTAAAAAAAATAATAATAATCAGTGGTGCTAAATAATTTAAAGTAATTATCAGGCCACAACTAATGACCATTCACAAGGAAATGGAACTGGTTGAAATGAAGCATACTATGTAATTAAACGGTCGACGTCATTTAATCTATAAAAATTACAATGACGCTATACTTGAACTATAGTTCCAGTATGTGTACGTGCTCGTGTCTCTACATAAATAAGTGTACCTCAATTTCTTTTTCTCGTTGGCTATCTATGAAGGAAGGGCAGGTCTAGCATGAGAGACAAGAACAACTGGGTTGGCAGGGAGCTCGCCTGTGGTCCATATATATGAAGCTTTGTAAAGAGATAAATGGCCAAAAACCCATCAAAGTAAAGCTTCACAGAGTACACAGGCAAGTCATCCCTGGCCATCTAAGTAATTCTTATCTTCATGGAAGACCTCTCTTCTGCTCCCTTTACACTTCTTGTATGTGCCTTGATATTGGTAATGCATACATATATACTAGCTCTCCATGGTTCTATTTATAGCGTGCATTACCTAAAGTGTTTATTTTTCTTGATGTATCATCCACAAGTTCATGCTAGAGCATCCATGAATTGACTTATTTCTTTATTGATCTTTAATTTGGTGCTGTACTTCCGTTTGGAGAATATATTCCATGCAACCAATAATCTTTCCAGTTGAGGGTGGAGACTGGAGAGAGGTTTCCTATGGCTATGGGTAATCAGGTGAGCAGTTGATTGATCCATCCATCACTTTCTCAGTGGTCATTCGCATTCAATTCTACACAGATATGTAGTGATAAAGCAAGTTGTCACCCATGCATTGATGCATATATGTCTGATTGATTTGGTTTCTCAGCTCTCTCAAAGGCCAAGGCATCACAACATGATCATCTTAAATCATCGATCATCATGATCTTATCATAAGTCTTGACCCTTGCTTCGTATATTTGGAGAATATATAGATGCTTAATCTTAAATATTCCACGATGCATTGTCATAATATTTAAGCTCATGAATAATGCTATTGACTACTAGTTAGTGGTAGCCATAAATTTCGGTCCCTAGCCTCCAACTTGCTTTTGACATGGTCACGGGATGAAGCATCTTTTGGTTAGGAAAACCTTCTTGCCCTGGCTTCACGCAAAGAGTGGGGACTGTCTTGGAGCAGTACTACATCTTTTCTTGAAGGCACCACGTAGCTAGTACCTTATGCACATGCAGCGCATACATACAAAGAACCCTAATATGAGAAAATCTGGCTGTGTCCAGACATATCTATCATGATACAAGTTAAAAGATCGAGGTAAATCAACTGATTAGTAGCAATAATAGGAACCTTTGCCACCCAAAAGACTAGTGCTGGTAAGTACGTAGTATGGTGACATGTGTTACCCTGCAGAGCTGGGTGGACACTGCTTGGTAAGTTGATGCATTTACTCTTGTGGTTTGTGGTTATTCATTGATTTTTATTGAACTTCTTTAATAATCTGGCTGAAAACATACACCAATTCACTTATTGAAGGCTTTGTATAAAGGGCCGAGAAGTCTACTTTTATTTAGAAAAGGTGTCTATGCCGACTATTATTATACATTGATGCGGCTAGGTTTTAAGGTAAAGTTTACAAAAGAACAACAAAGATAACAAGAACTAGACAAATGGACCCTCCCCTCATTGGAAGAAGATTCACATGGACAAATGGAAGAGAATCTCCAGCTTTTGCAAGGCTAGACAGATTCCTCTTTTCTTTGGATTGGCTCCTGCAGTCCCCGCAGATAAGACAGACGGCCCTACCAAGGATTGGGATGGATCATGTTCCCATGCCGCCTGGGGGTGTGGGGACGCCTCCCCCATGTCACCCAATTCCGCTTCAACAGAGAATGGGCCAAGGAGGAGGGATTTTGGGATATGATCAAGGAACATTGGCAAGGACAACCGGGCCGAAAAGATGGGGATCCACAATGGTGAGAATTTGAAGTCAAGAACATAAAAGCAAAACTAAGAGTATGGAAAAAAGAAAGCCTATATCAAAAAACAGAAAGGAAGAAAGAACTCCTGGCGGCTATTAATATATTAGATGCCCAAAAAGAGATGAGAGGGCTCACACGGGGAGAGATGGTGGAGGAAGTGGCACATAAGGGGGAATATGAAAAAATTATATTAGAAGAAGAGGCCTACTGGAGACAATGTTCCAGAGTTAATTGGCTACAACAGGGGGATTGAAATACAAAGTTCTTCCATGCAGTCGCTAGCCAGCGAAGAAACGTCAACCAAATACACCAACTACAACATGAAGGTTCGATTATCACATCACCAATTTAAATCACGGAAGCCATCACAAACCACTTCAACAACATATTTGGTAAAGAACGGGAGATGAGGTACAAAACCTCCTGGGATCGACTGTTCTTACACAAAAGGAATGTGGAACTGGCCTACCCGGGATAACCTTTCACCGGCTTCTAGATTAGAAAAGCCATCAATGAACTGGGAGCGGATAAAGCCCCAGGGCCGGACGGATTTCCTATGACCTTCTACCAACAAGGGTAGAACATCATCAAGGAAGATCTGCTCAAACTCTTCGATGACTTTTCCCGCGGCACTGCCAATCTGGAACGAATTAACTGGGCTCACATCTTGCTGATTCCAAAAAATAACGCCCCGAAGGTATTAAGGATTACAGGCCGATCAGTCTGATCAACTGCTCAACAAAAATCATATCTAAAGTATTGGCCAATAGACTAAAGGGAGTTCTTGGAGATCTCGTGGATGAGTCCCAAACAGCCTTCATTCAAGGTCGCATGATCCATGATAACATCGTGGCGGCTGAAGAACTCATACACAAAATGAGAGGTGAGAACCAAAACGGAGTATTAATTAAACTTGATTTAGAAAAAGCTTTCAACACGGTGGATTGGGATTTCCTTCTTGAAGTCTTGCAAGCCAGAGGATTTGGTAATAGATGGCTGCGATGGATTAAATCCCTACTGTGGTCATCGAAGGCACGCTTCCTGATAAATGGAGAACCAGTGGGATACATAAGAAGCAAGAGGGGTCTACGACAAGGAGACCCACTATCTCCATTACTCTTTGTGCTAGCAATGGATGTCTTGGCCACAATGCTATCAGAATCGATCAGAGCTAACATTTATCGAGGGATCCCGATTGGCGTAAATAGAGAGAATACAGTAACCAATCTTCAATACGCCGACGACCTCCTTGTCTTTAGCACGGGTGGGACAGCAGAAGCCCGCATCCTTAAGCTTGTTTTTTTATCTGTTTGAAGGTCTCTCAGGGCTAAGGATCAACTACAATAAAAGTGTCCTAATCCCGATCAAGCCCTCTGATACCTCATTCCAAGAGTTCGCCAGAATCCTGAACTGTGCGATCGCAAATTTCCCAATCAAATATCTGGGAGTCCCACTATCGGGCGGACGACCCAAAAAAGATGACTGGAACACACTCATAGAAAAGATCAGGAGTAAGCTGAGCTCCTGGAAAGGAAAACTACTATCATTAGGGGGAAGGCTCATCATGTTAAACTCGGTCATCTCCACGATTCCAATCCACTGGATGTCAGTATACCGCCTCCCCGAGTGGGTCGTCAAGAAAATTGACTCAATTAGAAAAGGGTTCCTATGGAACGGAGTGGACAAGGAAAAACGGGGATACCACCTCGTCCAATGGGACAGACTGTGCAGACCCAAGGAAAATGGTGGATGGGGAATCTTAAACCTCCGCAACTTCAACAGAGCTCTACTAGGAAAATGGTGGTGGAGGATCCTCACGGAAGGTGCGGGGATCTGCCAGAAGATATTCCAGGAGGTCTACTCAAGAAGAGGATACATTGACCCCTACAGACAGGCCCCAGGGCGCGCCTCGTCCTTCTGGAAAGGAATTTGCAGAGAAGCCCCATCGGTGTTGGCCAACATTAAGACCACTCCTGGAAGGGGATTGAACACGAACTTTTGGATGGACCACTGGTGGAATGGTCACGCACTCTGCAATGTATTCCCTGGTCTACATGAACTCTCTAACCCAACGCACCTGACTATTCAACAGGCACGAGACAGAATCCAAAGAGGCCAATCACTACTAAAGCCAGGTCCACTAGTACACAGTGACGTGGGCAGCTTTGAGCTCATAATAAACACAATAGCAACCAACCCTAATACACTGGAGGTAAGGGAATGGACACTCACTTCGCACAAGACATTCACTGTCAAATCCTTGTATCTCTTTAGAACAGATGGGGGGATAAGGAGCGACCTAGGACCTCGATACTGGAAGCAACTATGCCCCCTCAAGATCAAACTTTTTGCTTGGTTAGTAAAGGAAAACCGAGTTCTCACATTGGACAACCTACATAAGAGAAATTGGGGAGGAGAGCGGACTAGATGTTACTTATGTGATCATAATGAAGACGAAACAGCCCAACATCTATTCATAGCATGCCCCTATACAACAAGCATCTGGAACCACTTCAGGGAAATATTTGGGGTCAGTACGATGGTGACGGAGCTAAAAGCCCTATGGGGATCGAGGGCCACTCCCTACGGGATGGACCAATCCTTACGAGAAGGATGGGATCTCACCGTTTTGGCCATCACATGGAGTATCTGGGGTGAAAGAAATAGGCGATGTTTCCAAGAAAAACAACGCGTTTTTTTTTTTGAATTATTCGTGATATTTCCTTCCTCATTCTCTCCTGGTTGAATGCAGCTCCAACTGCGAAACGGTCAAGACTGGAGGCGGCAGCCAGCGTGGTGAAACGTACTCTGGAATTTGCTGCCGATACTCCCGGGCGTGACGGCGAGGGAAGGGATCCGGATCCCTTTGAAGACGAACCAACTGATCAAGGAAGGGCTTGAGGACAGCTACAGAGACATCCCCGATCAGGAGAAAGACCCCACATGATTAATACTTTATATTTTCATGATTGAGCATTGTACTCTGTAAGTGACTCTTAACTTTAACTATCATAAATAAAATGTGGTTTATCACTTCTTCAAAAAAACAAGAACTAGACAAGATTGATGATCATTCTGGAGGATCAACCTTACATTTTGAGAGAGTGTAGTGAAGTAGTTGGTCTATATGTTCTTTTGCATTTCCGTAGTGTCAAAAACATATAGCACAACAAACTGATCCATATTAATCTAACTAGATGATCCTAAACACTGAAACTTAAAAAAAGAAATGAAGAAAATTTGAATAAAAAAAAATGTCCTCTTCACAAGTAGATTGTGGTCAAACCATCATTTACATGGGAGGAGGTCAACGTCAAGAGGTCAACGTCAACAAATATCAGAAGGATTAAATCGATTGTGAACATTTTTATTATCAACTTAATTAAGATCAAATTAATTTATTTTACACATGGATTGGTTTAATCCTGAAAATTTTATTCTCAATCTCACTCTACGTAAATCAAGACACTACCTTGGAGATCCTCTCAGAAGCTAGGCGGTGCTTCCACATGCATGTGCTGTTTATCTATTCTTTACATCCATAATAGAAACGATTAACGGGGGCCATTAAAACACCAATTGGGCAAGCTATTGAAGATGCATGATATGATGTTGCAAAGTTGATGTCCAACTTAGACAAGACTGAATTCTGCTGATGATATGATATGTACCTAGCTAGAGTCTAGATCTCATGGGATATGATAATATATTATCATGTATTCTCCATATAAAGATGATATGATACGTACTTTCTGGAAAGGACTATGTCGAGAAGCGCCTCCTGTAGTGGCAAATATGATTACCAAACTCTGATCGGGAAAAACCACTAACCTTTGGATGGATCAATGGTAGGAGGGATACTCCCTATACAATATGTATTCTCTAGACTCCATGAACTAGCTATGGCAAAACACAACTATCCAGGAAGCTAGCTTGGACTAAACTCCAAAGAGGAAAGCAGTTGTTAAAGCCGGGTCCTCTTACAGTTAAGGAGGCGGTGGGCTTCGAATTAGTGAAGCAGGCAATAATGCAAACTAACACAACCAATGATGCTCCTGATTCGAGGGAATGGTCCTTCACAACAAATAGAGGATTCACCGTGAAATCACTATATCTCTTCAGAATCGATGGAGACACTCGAAGTGATCTAAGGGGAAGGTTTTGGAAGCTACTATGCCTCCTCAAGGTCAAACTACTTGCATGGCTTGTAAGGAAAACCCATATCCTCACCCTCGATAACCTACACAAAATGGAGTAGAAAGAAGAGCGCACAAGGTGCTATTTTTGTGACAATGAAGAGGAATCAGCCACCATCCGCTCATATCATGCCCTTATGTTGCGTGGATATGGAATTATTTACAGGATATGTTTAGACAATGAACGCGGAGGTGACCTAAAAGCCTTTTGGGGATCCAAGAGCGCCCACTCGGGGATAGATAAAGCCCTAAAAGGGGTTGAGATCACAGTTGCAATAGCAATCACATGGAGTATTGGGCGAGAAAGAACCAAGCGGTGCTTCCATGATAAATAATGCGTTTGTCTAAGAATTATTCGTGATATTTCTTTTCTTATAATTTCTTGGTTGGATGCAGCTTCTGTGGGAAAACGTGCAAAGCTAAAGGCGGCCGGGAAACTGGTGAAACACATTCTAGAATTCACATCAGATACACCATAGCAGGCTGATGAAAGCGGCGATGCCTTTGGGGATAGCTTAGCAGTAGGACCAAAGACGACAGGAGGAGGCTTGTGAAACCAACAATTTTTGTAGAAGGAAGGATCGATACTTAAACGTCATAATTTTTTAACTTGTATCTGAGTGTGTAAAGAACTACTATTATCATTATCATAAATAAACATGGTTTATCTATTTATTTCAAAATAAAAAAACTTATATAGACTGTGTGACATGAATGATGAAAGGTTATATATATACAACATATTTTTTGATAAAATGAATAAATCTAATTTGATTTTACACATCTTGAAAAGTTCATATTCTCAAGCTAATTTTCTATTTATATGAAGGGCTCTATGGGTTACGCATAAATTATACCATAAAACCACTCTCGTCCCAATCAACATCAAAGATCATCCCCCAAAGATGTTAGCGGGCATATTGAACTGCAAAATTGACAAGTTGCCTATAAATTGCCTAGGCCTCCAGATCACTGGGGCGAAGCCAAGGAAAAATGATTGAGGGAAGCTCATCCACAAAATAAAGAGCAGGATCGGCACATGGCAAGGGCGATTGATATCGATTTGGGGTGGAGGTGGGGGTGGGGATGGGGGTGGGATGTATCACCTTAATCAACTCTGTGTTATCTGTCATTCCCAATTACTGGTTGTCTATCTACAAGTTCCCTTAATCGGTTATTCATCGCATCGACGCTCTCTGATGGGATTTCCTATGGCGAGGGTCGGATACGCAGAAGAGCTCATATAGACTAGTTAACTGGAAGCGGCTGTGTAGACCTAAAGAGCAGGGGGGCTGGGGAATCATTTATTTACGCAGCTTCAATGCTGCCTTGTTGGGTAAATGGTGCTGGCGAATCTTGAATGGGAGGGCCGGGATTTGTCTCAAGGTGATCAATTAAACATTCATACTTTCAGAACCTTAATCCTCATACCACCAAGGAGGGCCTCTTACTGCTGGCGAGGGATAACGTCATACTAGAAGACAATTGAACCGAGGATTCATACTCGAGCCAGACGAGGGGACACTATAAGCTTTTTATATGACAAATGATATAGTGGGAGCACTCCTATTGCAGTACTTGATACAATGAAAAAGTTTATTTGCGTCTACGGACATCTTGAGTGCGGCAAGCAAGGGATTATTAAGCGAGAATCGAGATTAATACATTTGTTGAGGGAGGGGCCACTAACTCAGGAGGAGACTAGAGCTTTCACTAACATCACGAATTCTCTTAGTTCGGCTCCGGTGGATGAGGGGAGGATGAGCGCTACTGGCAGTTGAGGGCGGACTTTTCAGTTAACTCCCTTTATAACTTTTTGATAGACTGCGGACTTCGTTGCAATGGCGAATTTCCTTCCCTACGAAGGTCAAGCTATTCGCATGGTTGGCATGAGACAACAAACTACTTACACTTGATAAACTAGTCAAGCTAGGGTGGAGGGGAAGTGACACACAATGTCACCTTTGTTCGGAAAATGCGGAATTAATGGAACATCTATTCATCATGTGCCCAGAGGCACAAAATATTTTGGATCATTATTGTCCGCTTTTTGGGCTCGACTCGACCCCCCGTAGAATTCAAGACCTATAGGGACAAGGGGGTGGTACTTTGGGGATCTCGAGTAGACTTCACAATGAAGCCAAGGCAGGATAACAACTGGCAATTGCAATATCTCAAAGGAAGTCCAAGAAAAGGGATCCTATTCAAGAAGAATAATCATCTTAGAGTCGAGGGATCGATATATGGATACAGATTGGGCAGGAGAAATCGATGATCGACGTTCTACATCAGGCTACTTTACTTTCGTGGGAGGTAATTTAGTCACATGGAGAAACAAGAAGCAAAATGTGGTTGCTCACTGTAGTGCAGAGGCCAAGTATTGTGGTATTGCTTTGGGGATTTGTGAAGTGTTGTGGATCAAGAATCTGTTGAAGGATCAAGGTGTTGAGAATACTAAATCGATGAATTTGTTTTGTGACAGTCAAATTGCTCGTAACATTACACATAATCCTATTCAACAATATGACCGGACATAACATGTCGAAGTTGACCGATTGTTTATCCAAAAAAAGATTGATGAGAAGATCAATGTAGTGCCACCAACCAAAACAGAGGACAAATTAGTATACATACTAACCAAAGCAGTGACAGGACATGTGTTCTCAAAATTTATATCCCAATTGGGTATGTGTGATATATATATATATATATATATATATATATATATATATATATATATATAGTGTTAGGGTTTCATTTGAGCCACCACCTTTGAAGGCCCGCTCATTTGCATCTCCATCCATCTATCTCCGGCCATCTCCTGCTATCTCCGATTGCGCCTTCCTTTCAACTCTATTCTCACAACTTTAACTTTTGCTCCGTTGTTTGGAGAATATATATATATATATATATATATATATATATATATATATGCCTTATATGCCAATTAATGTTGGCCTATCAATGTATTCTATGGAATATACTTATATATGTTCCACTCTGTAGTTTCTGAAGTCAATGAAATTTTGACTTGTAAGTCGGGATTGTTCCCTCCAACATGGGTTTGACTTGATCATGATATTGCTTAATTTCAAGTGATTCGTAAGAGTGTTAGTTATCAACACGGGCACGTGTTTGGGGACTAGGGTTGACTGGTTGGCTAAAAAAAGTTTAATAGAACTTGAAAACGTGGACGATGGGTTTTAATTGCTATATGTACGGTTGCTATAATATTCGTAAACTACATTGTAGTATACCAATGATATATAATTATGGTTAATATAGTATAACATAACATATATATATATATATATATATATATATATATATATATATATATATCAAACCAACCGGCCGTTTCATTTTCAGTGTTCTTAATTTTCATGCACTTTGATATGTTGTAAAGATAATTAGGTTTGAAATATATAAGAATTAGAGAAAGAAAAATGACTGTAATCTTCTTGATGATGATACTGTGTTTCTAAGTTTTATTAAGGTCCATTAAATAGACGAGACCAGAAGTCGATTGCTTCAAATCTAAAGAAATTAGAATGACAATCGAAAAGAAAATGAATTGTTGGTGTATGAAAAATAAGAAGAATGAGGAGGTATTTATAATTTATTTTTTAAATTTATAATATCCAAAATATCCTTAAAGACTAGTACTTTATAGCTTTTGGAGGGGATGAAAATATTATTTTATCCAAAAAACACAAAAACTCTAAAATAACAGTTCTATATATAAACGTTAAAAACAAGTATTTTTTGTTTTTTTTTCTGGATTTTAAAAACTTTTAAAACATAAAAAATATTCTAGCGGGTCAGGTTGACCTGCCAAATAACATTGTGTGTTTTGCTGGCGGGGCCCGCAACAGCTACACTCGTGCTGTGTTGAGTTGGTACACGAGCCGTTTTGTGTCTGCTCAACATGAACACGACCTCGGGTCAGGCCTGAATATGGCCTGGGGTTGACCGTGCCCGATTAACACCTCTACTTGAGAGGGACAAATCATGTATTGCTTATAGACATGATTCTTTTCAATGACAGCTGATAATCAACAGATATGCACAGAAGTTTATGGCTTGAAGTAAATCTGTAAATGACATCAGGATCATACTACTGTTGCAAGCATGTGGAATGGTACGTAGCAAAATTATTAAAGTACCTTTTTTTGTTGTCATACATTTAAAGATTGGAAACTTTATTTTTCCAAACAAAAACTTATAAATGAGAAGAGATTTGTCTGTTGTCCAGTTGCACATGGATCGTGATCAAAGATGTCCTTAGATTTAGAGTTCGTTAATAATATATAATTTAAACTACTATAATTAGTCAAGGATTCTCATACATTCAGCAAACAACTCAGGATATTGATGCAAGGAGAGCTCGAGTCAGAATATGCAGAGCTATCTGGCTCGATTATACAAGCTTTGGCATATTATAAAGTGACGGATTAACATAAAGGCGGGAAGTGATCGAGTCAGTCGCGTTAGGCTGATTTAGCGTGGTTCGGTATTTCTACCATAACTTTGACTACCGATGTCGGATTCGCGCATTCAACTCCAATTCGGAAAGCTCATTTTGACGCACACGTGGGGTCCACCAGCTATGCTTGGTGGGCGTATTTCTACCCAAAATCCACCGATTTCCCCACTTGAATCTTCATTTTTGTTTTTTTTTTCTATTTTTGTAATAATTCAAATATCGATTAAAAAGTAAGATTTGATTCCAATTTTCTTTAGGAATCAAGTTTGCTTATTTAGTTTGATTTAAATTTAAATTTTGAATATTTTGGATTTTTATCATTTTTTTGATAAAAATACCAAAAATACACAATTCTAGGTTTTCAAGGTTATTTAGTCCGGCCTATGGACTAGTTTTGGATTCAGTTTTGATTAATGATATTTTTTTGGATTTCATAGTATTTTATCTATTTTTACTTGGTTCTTTGTGTTTTTCCTTGAGATCCTAGGATCCGCTTAGCCCGCCGGATAATCACTACCCTGCCCGACGCCAAATATATAATTTGGGCATGATCGTACTAGCTAGCGATTGTTCCAACAAGCTACATGGCAAGTTGGCAACTAAGGAAACTAGAGAGATCCAACATCGTTCCTTGATATATGCACACAGTATTCAGAAGAGTTTATTTAGCACAAATGGTCTAAAACCCAAATATATATCTTGCAATACTTATAGGCCAGTAACTCTATATATATCATCTTGGTCCCCCTCACACATAACTAGACCTGTCTAAGGGCCGGGCTACCCGCCCAAACACGAAGGCCTGCCCAAAAATGGGGAGGGTTTGCAGAAAAATATTAGGCTCGAATATCCGGCCTCAAACAAAAAAAGAGCCGGTTTAAAAAATGGGCCGAGTTTTGGTTTGTTTCTTTAAGCCCAAACACGAAGGTCCGCCCGAAAAATGGGAGGATTTGGACAAAAATATTATGCCTCAATATCTGAAACATAAGAATCTGATAATCTGATAAAGTTTCACTAATCTCGAGATCTTGAAAATAATTATTTAATTTCTAAATTTCTAAATTACATTTCTATCTTATAAATCGACCATTGGATTTTGAGAAAGTAAAAAGTAAAAAATAAAATAAAATGGAATATTCCCTTCACTCATTCCTTTGCCAGGTTGCTTCACGCCCGGTCACGACTTGCGAGCATTACTTGAGAAGGGGAATATTCAAAACCCGGTGAGCTCTTCTCCAAGATTTCTCTCTCATGACGGAGATCATGGATTTTGTGGTGATGTTGATGTTATGGTTTTGGTTCTCATGTTATGGAGGTTAATGTAGTTTCAAATGCTTGTACTAATGGATGGGATTGAGGGTTTGGTAACTTTGGTTCTGGAAATTAAATTTTTTCCTTTGTTATTCTTTGGGGATTAGGGTTTTGTGCTATCTACTTAATCTAATAAATGGTATAGGTTGCAGGGAAAACCATGGCATTGGTTGGGACTTGGGAGCAGTGGCTCAAGAAGAGTACTATTGTTTCTCTCATTGAAAGGTTCTATGATCCCTCTTCAGTGCCATTCATTCTTAATTTTGATGTTGAGATTGCTATATATGAGAGAATTAATTAATCTGTTCTGCTTTGAATCTGAATGTCAAGTGCTGCTTGATGGACATTGTATAAGGAGTTTGAAGTTGAGGTGGCTAAGGCAGTAAATTGGCCCGATGAGTCAGGAGCTTGCACTGTTTGCAACCTCCATTAGGAGAACTTGCTTCTGGGGAGAGAGGATGCTACCCAAGTTGAGATTAAGGAGGCTGCAAGGGTGGCCGATGCTCATTCTTTCAATCAAAATAAAGAAAGGTTAATGCATGTGTTGATCTCTTGGTTGACTCCATCTATTATAGAATCTATTATATAAAATAAAATGTGTTTTATCTTAAGTTTATGTTGTTTCTTGATTTGTATGATTGTATTTGTATCCCATATTTCTTGTTATGGAAACTTCTGATGTTTATCAACACACAAGTGATTGAATCCATCACTTGGTTGATTTTCATTTTATTTGTATTTGTTGTTAACATAGACAATGTGGACCAATTAATTAAACTCTCACTGAAAATGAAAAATTTAGGTATAATACTCAATTTAGTCCCTCTATCATATCGATTTGTGACTTCAAGTCCTTCTATTATAATTTGAGCCGTTTTGGTTCACTTATCTTTGAGATTGAGAAATGTCGATTACATCTTTTAATACGACTTTAGAAATTTAAATAGGCCTTTTTGGTCCCTATACATATACCTTTAGGGACTAGCATTTCTCAATCGTTAATCATGACTAACTATGGTACTCTTTATATGGCAGGGGCCAAAGTTTACAAGGCTAATTCACCATATGAAGCTGAGCTATGTGCAATGGAAAATAGCCTAAAGATGATCCATCACCTGAAGATCAAGGAAACCCAAATACACACAGATAATTTGTGTCTACACAAAAAGCTCACAGATGATTCAATGGATCCTTGCCACATTACAAATGAATTAATAAAACAGTGTAAGGCATTGCTGACAAGAATCCCCAAATGGAATGCCCAAAGGATTGATAGAGAACACAACACAACAGCTGACAAGATGGCAAAAATGGCTAGAAGAAATAGATGGACTCTCAATTTTGAAGACCAAAGTAGTTTGCCTGACTGGCTTTCTGAAGAAATAATCAAACTTTAGCAGTTTATTACAAACCCAAAAATTTTGTTCTATAACAATGCTAGCTAGACTGTAGCTCTTTTTTCTTACAATATATATATATATATATATGACTTTTCTATAAGATTTCTGTCGTCTTTGGCCCGAAATCGAAAACTATATATATATATATATATATATATATATATATATATATATATATATATATATATAATCGTGAAAGTATAGGGACCAAAAAGACTCAAATTATAATAGAGGGATCTAAAGAATAAATCAAAGATAATAGATGACTAAATTGGGTATTACACTCAAAATTTGATGGTCCACATGGGCCTTGGTTTGAAGTAACATAGATAATGTGGACCAATTACTCTCCCTGAAAATGACAAAATTAGCCATTTGGGTAGGCCTTGGTTTGAAAGCGCAAAATTTGGGTGGGTCTTGGCAAAAGTTTAGGCCCATATTATCAGGGCGGGCTGGGTTTGGTCAGCTTGAGTTTTGTTATTTACCAATCTTGGCCCGGCCTAGCCCGGCTCATAGATAGGTCTACACACTACCACAAACATTTACATATCAAAATTAGAGCACTTCCACCGCGCGGGTGGAAGGCAAGGCAAAGTGCGATCCTGGCACTTTGCCTTTAATTCTAATTGATGTAGCGTCCCAGGGATTGCGGGGGAATCCGGTGGGTCCCACCTTGACGCAAAGCGCTGGGCAAAGTTTGCACAGGAGCTTGGCCAAGGGCAAATGGATGGTGGGGCCCATAATTTCTTATTTTGATTATTTATAAAATTGTTTTTTTAAATACTGATTAGTTAGATTAGGAGATTTTTATATATGGAGTAGTTAGATTAGTGATTTTTTTAAACCATGAGTGATTTTTTTTTTTAAATAAGGATTAGTTAAATTAGAATATACAACATGAATTATTTTTTAAAAAAAAAATTAAAACAATGGATAAAGTTTTTTATGTTATATATATATATATATATATATATTAAAATCTGTTTATATTTATAAAATTGTTATGCATTAGTTTTTTAAAAAATTCTTCTATTTTTTAATTTTTTAATTTTTCATCTTAAATTTATGAATTTGTTTCAATTGTTTGTATGTTATTTTTTTTTAATAAGTCTGAATGTTTGACAAATAAATCAAGGGAAATGAGTATTTTTATTCGTGATACAAATGAAACATAAAAGTCAAAATAAACATTTAATCAACATTGTTTCTCAATATCTAATTGTGTTTGACCAAATCCTTTTGACG
This sequence comes from Dioscorea zingiberensis, assembly GCA_026586065.1. NCBI lineage: Eukaryota > Viridiplantae > Streptophyta > Magnoliopsida > Dioscoreales > Dioscoreaceae > Dioscorea > Dioscorea zingiberensis. Next base: position 69,187,252 of record CM048819.1, on the reverse strand, counting down.
TCTGTTATGAATATAAAGATTGGTATAACGCGCAATAATCCCATCAGTAGATAATTGAGTAGATAAATGAGTAGATAATTGGGTATCTACGATCACATATTTTAGATATGGATAATTAGTAGATAATTGAATATTTCTAGCCACATATTTTAGATATCTTCCTATTTTTAGATTATCAAGTTTAATTAATGTACTTCATTACAATTATATAATTAATATATTTTTATTTTAATTAATATACTAGTTTTGTTTTAATTAATGTCCTTAATTACAATACAAATAATATATTAATTATAAATAAAAACTATCATTTAATCAACTAAAAATATAATATATAAATATATATATATATATATAAGAATAATGATTCTTGAGGCGATTGAAGGTTTGGGGTGTAAAATTTTAATTTTTTTTGGTTGGAGTGGATTGCAAGGCAATTCTTTGCTTGATTGAGGGGAGGGGTGTAAGTGCTCTTAGTACATGCATTTGGACTCATGTAATTATTAGTGTACAACATCTTCAATCATTATTCCAAAGATCCATGATTTGAATGGCTGAAGGACGTGGAGAAGGATGGTCCTTTCCTCCTTAGTATTTTTTCAATGATTGAAGTATTGCGGCAATGACAAGGTACCAACCATGATCTAGTGTTGTGTTTTTTTGAGATAAGGGGATAAACCCCACCCAACCCAGATAGGGACAGGCGGGAAGGGACCACGCTCCGCGGTTAAGCCCGACCACACGCGTATTCTACCAAAGTCACTTGCGATGCACTCCGTCACCACGAGGATTGCTATATTTGAAGCCAAGGGTGGAGTAATTGGAACATGAAGAAAACAATGAAAAGTATTTTAAAAAATAAGATGTAAATTAGAACTAAATAATATCTCTAAAATATTTCGATTTGATTTTGCTGTTATGGTTTTGGGCAAGGCAAGTGATCCTTGTCTTTCGATTTAAAAACATTCACCACAAAAACCGTATGGGGTATCACAAATGTCTCCCCTTATGTGGACAATACCCTAATTACTGTAATGGCTATTATTTGGAGTATCTGGGGTGAAAGAAATAGGCGGTGCTTTCAGAATAAATAACGCGTTTAGTTAAGAGTTATTTGTGATATTTCTTTCCCCATATTCTCTTGGTTAAATGCAGCTTCAAATGCGAAATGGCCAAAGCTGGAGATGACAGCAAACCTGATAAAGTGCAGCCTGAAATTTATAGCGGACATGCCGGGTAGGATTGACGAGGACGGGGAGATCTCTAGGCCTCTTTCTCTCAGGAAGGAGAACTCTCTTTTACCTCTCTCTTTACTTGTCTCTTGTTTCTCTTCACTTTGATTCTTCAGCCATAACCCCCAAGGTATTTATACACATCACATGACTTGTTTGAATTCTTTTAGGACTCATATCTTATCTTTGTAGAATCTTATCTTATGGCCTTCTAAGTCATATCTTATCTCATAACATATTTGAGTCCTTTTAAAGATAACTTTTGTTCTGATATGAATAAAACATCTATCTCTAAACATATTAGTTTGGGATTTGGCTTCACGCGATATCAACAATTGTTGGGTAGGTAAACAATTAGTCTCACATCAGCTGTGAGAAAAAAAAGGGGGCATAAATATAAGGTTGAATAACTTCAAAGTAACAAGGCCTTTTTGTTTATCCAAAAACAAAGTCGTGCAGGCTCCGGCCCAAAACGAACAATGTTGTTACTTGTATGAAGTGTGGGGTGCCCCCCAGACCTAACAAGTGGTATCGGAGCCTGGTCTCTCCAGTCGTTAAGTATCCCCAAGTAAGAATATTCCCGGTGTGTCAAACAAAGAGAGGGGGCATAAATATAAGGTTGAACCACTTCAAAGTAACAACGCCTTTTGGGTAATCCAAAAATAATGTGAAGCGGGCTCAGGTCTAAAACGGACAATATTGTTATTTGTGTGGAGGTGGGAAGGATAAATCTTGCCACAACTTAACACCAGGACATGAATAAATTGAAACAAACATAAAATGAAGATGAAGCACATATGCGTCGCTAGAGAAGTACCAAATCATGCACATATCTAAATAATATTATCTCGTCCTTCAAAATAAGCAAGCACATTAATTTGTTAATATTGTCATTGTTAATTCCAGTGCACTGCAATATTGAAAAGCAACATAAAAAATAAATTATTCTAGAGATCCATGTCTAGAAGAAAGGCATCCCATCCTTCATCTCCATTCAGAAAGAACTCTTCATCACCATTTCCTCCAATACTTCCAACCCCAAAGTTGGTCTGTACTTCCCTTATTGGCATATCATCTATGCCTAAGAAGGCATTATCATCAAGGTTATTATAAGGGATGGTTGCATTCCCTTCAATTGAGGTATTATTTTTCGTTGATGATGATAGAGGCCGGTCTGGAATTCCGATCTTCTCTTGGAACTGTCCGTGGCTGGGACCTTGATATTGCTTCAACCAGCTCCAAGTCACTGGATTAATCGTCCTAGGTCGTGGCTTGATTATCCTAAATTCCTCTCTGGTCTCCTTTGGCTTTTCTCTTGTGGTACCTTTAAATATGGTTTTAGTGCTCCATGGCTTTTCTTTGGGGATGCTCCTTTTGCTTAAATGAGTGTTCCAGTGATTCTTGATATCGTTGGCTGTCCTGCCTGGGAGTCTTCCTGCGATTAGTGACCACCTGAGAGCAAGTGACACCCCTGTTAATCATGAATCAAATATTCCAAGTAGTGGTAATAATCAATATCATAATTAACAAGTTAATGACCATTAATTTGCATGCACTAATGGTGCTTCCCTCCTGAAGACTGTCGTTGACTTGGTCCTATTTATCTATGTAGGACCCTAAGAAAGCATATGCACTCATTCAGATGGAGATAATTAAAGAGTATAGTAGTGAGGGTATATATACATGCATCTTGAAGATCATGAGTAGATACATATATACGAGAATCTTTAGCCCAACGAGACACATGAAAAGAAAAAAACTTGCCTGTTGCCAAGGAGCTTATGGAGCCTGATGATAAGGTCTTCCTCATCTTCCTCAAACCTCCCTCTCTTGATAGTCGGGCTGAGATAGTTTAGCCATCTCAAACGACAGCTTTTACGACAACGATTCAGACCTTCAAAACCATTGCTCACAGGTTATAAAACTTCTTATATTAACAAATCAAGAAGATATCGGAACACAATAAAAAAAAAAAAAGAATTGAGCCAAAGACAGAACTGTAATTACAGCTGGCCGAGGTCTCCGTGATCAGGAGTAGTAGAAGCGAGTTAGAGATCACTGCGTGGTGGCCAGGTCGTCATGCTATGAGGCTTGTAGTAGTCGCGTGGAGTCCGGGCAACTAATCGCGGAAGCCGCGTGATGATTAAGCCACTTGCCCGTGTAATAAAATGCAGGTTGGGTGGAGTTTATCCCCTTCTCTCAAAAAAAAAACAAAGAATTGAGAAGAATATGTAGGGATCGATATAGAGATAAGTATACTACCTGCTTTGGAGGGTAAGTCACACCATTTCATTGCACCATACTTCTCCATGCATCTCCTCAGACGTGAATCTTCTTCCTCGGTCCATGCTCCCCTTCGAAGGCCTGCAGGTTTTTTATCATTAGACAAACGCTTTTCCATCTTCCTAACCTTTCCTACTGGCGCTAGTCTTCCGGAAGTCAGGGATAGGATCTTCATGCATGCGTGCCACCCAAATTCACTAGCTTTATAGCTACTAATCAAGAGAGAGTCTCCATCCAACAAGGTATCATTTGGTATCCTGACGAATCTTAAGAAGTTGGTAAAACACTTGCTCTCCGTGAGAAAGACTGGTGTTTTTTACTGGATTTTGAAAACTTTGATCTGCATCCCTTTATGAATGGTCCACAAGTGTAGGTTGGATTTTGTCCCGTTTATTAAGTCATGATAAGGGCATGATTTGTTAGGTTGAGAGTGAAAAACAGATAATTATAGACCATAGCTCAACGAGACACATGTACGTGGCTTGTTATTGCCAGCAAAGCCAATGAAAGCATGGTACACTGTGAAAGATAAATGATTAATGTATGGTGGAGGCTCAGAGTCAAAGTAGTAGTAGCAAGGCCTCCAACCAAACCATCTCCCTCTGCTCTGCATCAATATTATTATGTTAAGAAAAATCTTTTGGAGTTGGTGCTATTTCTCATGTTAATTATCTTTCAAGCTGAACTAGTTACCTTGTTTGAGTTACTTAAAAAAGTTAAAATCCCAAGCAACCACGTGCTCTTTGGATGGATGCTGGTCACCATTGACAAAGAAGGAAAACTTCCATGGAGCCGGCTCCACCTATTTTTAGGTGGGTAGGCTCCGACCCCAATCTTAGAAGATGTTTTAAGTATTTCCCGTCGTATGGATGGGAAGATCGTTTGAAAAATGCTGTGCTACGCCCATTTTCATATAATTTGATGAGCGTTTGGTCTCAGATTGTAATGGTGAAATTTTGTAAAAATTTCAACGGTTGAAATTTTAGAATTTCAGCCGTTAAGTTGGAGGATCAAACAAATACCAAATTATATGAAAATGTAACATCTTAAATTTTATTTTTTATGATCTTCCCATCCATATCGAAAAATCACTTTTAAAGCATTTATAAATGTTAAAATAGACGGCCTACTTTAAAATAGATGGGCAAGCTCCATTTAAGTTTTTGCCGTCCCCCAGTCTGACTAATAGATGCCTTTTTTTTTAAAGAGGACTTATAGATGCTTTTAGCCATATTCCAAAAAGATCAGTCACCGATTGTTGGCCATGCATTCTTAATCTCTCCGTGGCTGTCTTCTTCATTTACTATATTAATTTGTAACTGTACGTAATATATCGTTTTCTTTTTGTCATAATATATAGGAAGACATAAGTGGTGCAGGAGCCTCCATGCATGCTTTAATTTCTGAACTTGTATTTTTCCAATAACTGTACATATATAATATCTCGTTTTCTTTGTCATAAGACTTTAGTGGTGCAGGAGCCTCCATGCATGCTATTTTTTGAGCTTGTATTTTTCCAATCAGGATGCTCCTTTTGCGGTTCTCCGACTTCTGAGGTTGCAATCATCGAACTGCATGCCCTAATACTTTATATATATATCCAGTTAATTGAAAGTTCATTTATAAATGAACACGACAGGCTGTAATTTACACTTTTTAAATAAAAAATAAAAACACGACAAGCTCTTGTGCATGCACAAGAGCTTGTCGTGTTTTTATTTTTTATTTAAAAAGTGTAAAATTACCGGTTGATACTTGATATCATAAAAGATTGTTCACTTTAATATGTAACTTATATATATTTGTCTTATTTTCAAGGTTTTCTGTTATAAAAAAATAATCAATAATATTTTATGCTAGACAGTGATCAGGCTCTGAACATTCAGGAGTGTTTGGTGGTTTCCCTGGCGACCACATTTTGTGGATCAATTATAGCCCTTCATTCGTGACATAAATCCCTTCCAATTCATTGGCCATGTGATGTGACTTGATCAATTATGATTTTTTGTCCAAAATAATACAACAACTACTAAGCCTCAACCTTATACTTGATGGGGTCAATTTTATATGGATTCTACTGTCTCACATACATGAAAGCGAGATAGAACGATATCTAATATATGTAGATCTTTAGACACTACTTCTCTCCACGTAATCCTATATCCACCCCTACCTTTCTTCTTACTTTCTATTACTAAACTATCACATCTTCAAACAGAGGCACCTTGGGGTCTATGACGCACATGTCCAAACCATCTCAAACAACATTCTCTTATTTTATCTTTAATTGGTGCAACATGTACTTTATGTTGGATGTGTTCATTTTTAATCTTGTCCAATCTTGTATGACCACTCATCCACCTTAACATCCTCATTTTGTCATATTCATTTTTTGAATTTTAATTGCCCAACACTTGCTCCCGTATAGCATGGCTAGTCTCTACCTTTCTATAGAATTTTCCCTTCACTTTGTTAGGCATCTTCTTATCACGTAACACACTTGCGGCACTTCTCCATTTCAACCATCCTGTTTTGATTCTATGGATTACATCTTCATCTATCATCTCATCATCCTGGAAAAAAGAACCCAGATACTTAAAATGGTTACACTTAGACACTACTATCCCACCTAGTTTCACTCCCCCTCCATCTCTCCTACTTAGACTAAAATTACAATGCATATATTATGTTTTACTTTTACTTAACCCAAAGCCTCTACTTACAAAAATGTTTCTCCAAAATTCTAACTTCTAATTAACTTCATTTATAGTTTCATCAATTAGGACAATATCATCAGTAAGCAACATACACCATGTATGTCATCTTAGATACAACTAGTTAACTCATCTATTATTAGAGTAAACAACTATGGGTTCAAAGATTAGGATTACGATGTAGACCCAGCTACATTATAGGAAACTCCTTCGTATTTCCTCTTACTATTTTTGCACTCATACTGTTTCTTCGTACATATCTTTAATAGCATTTAAATATTTAACATTAATTTTTTTTCCAATACCCACCAAAGGTCTTGTTTCGGTACTCTATCATATGCTTTCTCTAGATCAATGAAAACCATATGGAGATCCTTCTTCTTCTCTCGGTAGATCTCCATTAAACCCCTTAACAAAAAAAATGACTTCTATTGTAAATCTACTTAGTATGAAGCCAAATTGTTTCTCTAACAACTTCGTAATGTTCTTGAGTCGATACTCTATTAAACCCCTTAACAAAAAAAATGACTTCTATTGTAAATCTATTTAGCATAAAGCCAAATTGATTCTCTGACATCTTCGTAATGTCCCTGAGTCGATGTTCTATTACTCTCTCCCAGAGTATCATCATGTAGAGCCACACGATGAAACTCCTGGAGAATACAAATAAACATCGACTGCGACATTACGGCGTAGTATCGAAACCAATTTAAATTTTACGCCAAATAGATCTACAACATAAACCATTTTTTTTAAATAAAAAACTTAATATTTTGTGTGGTTCGTAGCATATCATATGATATTGACCTCTTTCTTTCTGAGAATTTTCCTTGAAAGAATGTTATTTTTTCTCAGGATCAAGCAATGGTTAGACGGTTTAATTAGCCCGCGAACTTTTGTGGTGGGATAAACTTCATGAAAAAGATTTGAAAAAAATAAGAGAGGTGTCCTATTTTCTTTTCTCAAAAGGGATTGTTAATGCTTGACCCTCATATATATATATATATATATATATATATATATATATATATATATAATAGCGTTGGAAACCTGCAGATGCAACGTATACATGCATATAGATATATAACAAGAACCAAGATCTTGATTCTGACCAGGACTCCAAAGTTATTAAGTAAATGTGTAGTAATATTATAACTAAGGGTTAAAGTCATTTTTATCCCTGGAAACAGGTCCAATGTTCATTTCTATCCTTAATTTTAAAATTTATTCAATACGGTGCCTATATATTATGTATTTTGTCACATTTGATCCCTAACACTGATGTGGCTCGGATGTGGCATACAAATGAAATATAGGATATGTTGACTACGAAATCGGGTTTGCCTTGCGATCAATCCCAATTCCGAATCGACGGTTAAATTTGTTTGATTTGTGGGACTTTGAACAATGAGAAAGTGAAATAAGAATCAATCGATAGAGAAATGGAGACCAAGATCTAGCGTGGAAAACCCTTGGTAGGGAAAAACCACGCGGATGAAAGGGAGAAATTCTCATTTATCTTGGCCTTAAAAGCCATTTTACAAGTGGAAAAGGGAAAAGGTGGATCGATCTTCAGAGAAGCAGAGTTTCGCTCTCTGTTTTTTCTCTCTCCCAAATGAGTGGGGATCACTGCCTTTTATAGGCTTCGGTGGCTTGGAAAAGAAGCTTTGGAATTTCGACACGTGTCTTATTGAATTAGATCACTTGCTCTACCAGCTAAGCTTCCAGTTAGGCTTCACCTTTGAGCTGAGTCTTTTGACAGCTATAACCTTTCTAGAAGGTTTCTTGTAATAACTAGCGTTATCCCGACGAGTTGAGAATGTATATCGGGGCAGTGAGGAGTGCTTCTGGTATGGCAAGTTGGCATTATCTTCCGATATGTGCTCCAATGGTGACTCATCGGCCCGATCTGATTGATGTGTTGCAACTATGCTTCAGATATTGAGTGGCTGATCCGATATGGCATGAGAGATGGTAATCATGATTTGGGTTGATTCAATATGGGCCGTGATCTCGATGAAAGGACTTTATTATATTGACACGTGGATGGCTCTGACACGTTCCACGTGTCCTACTTTCTTTCTCCCTAACAGGATATTTATTTGGATGGTTAGAGAAATAGATGGTTAGATGGTGTTTACTTAAAAGCTATTACGTGATATCTGCTTTTCCTTTATCATCTCTTGGTGGATCTTGACTCAGCGACGAAGAAATTGAAATTTGGAAGCTACTTGAACCTGGTGAAGTGTAATATGGAATTCACATCAATTATCAGGAGGGGAGAACGATGGAGGAAACACCTCAGGGGAAAGACCTGCTCAAGCTTGAGGAGGAAGGAAGAAGAGATTGCTTGATGTCAAAATGAGTGGGCTAAAAGATGTATTTTTTCATGTTTTGACTCAGCAATGTAACACAACTTTTATCTTAATCCAATAAAAATATGATTTATCCACTTATTAAAAAAAAAAAGTCCCTCATGCATGCTCCTCCATGCCAAAAATGACCAGGCCCTTGAGAGTAGAACTACGTTCTTAATTTTTTGACTGAAAAAAGAGCTTGACAAGCTAAATAATAAAGAAAAATACAAGAGACAACTTAAAAGCCTTATTCATGATAAAAGAGCTTGACAAGCTAAATAATAAAGAAAAAAACAAGAGACAACTTAAAAGCCTTATTCATGATAAAAGAGCTTGACAAGCTAGATAATAAAGAAAAAAACAAGAGACAACTTAAAAGCCTTAATTCATGTAGTACTCCCTTATTCATGTGCAGCAATAAGGAGAAGCTCTGCGTAGTAGTAGTACCACAAGAAGGACCAGTCTGACAGTGACTCATGAGAAAAATTGGTACAAATGACAAGTTCATGTCCATCTTACTCTTGTCGTTATTCATTAATTTAAATTAAGTTATACTTAAGAAAAGTCAGTAGACTAAGCACCGGTCCTTGTAGCTCCGACATTGGGTCTCTGTTTCAAGAGAGCCATGTGCATCTCCATTGCAAGTACATAGATTTTAGGGTAACTTATTCAAATAATCACAAAACTATTTAGATACTTTATTTAAGTCACTAAATTATAAAAAAAATAATTAAATATATATTAATATTAATAGATATCTAAAAGAGTTGATATGGTGCGATCGGTTGTATTTGTGACTAATCCAGTAGAAATTTGGCAAACAATCAAACTGCTATTCGTGAAGAAATTTCGAGTTGAGTTCGATATTGGTACCGAGTTGATTCGATCATTTTGATAACAAACTGAACTTGAACTCAAATTTGAGCTCGAATAATAAATGAGTCGAACTCAAACCAGAGTCAGCTCGTTTGAGTTCGGTTAGAAGTTCGACTATATATATATATATATATATATATATATATATATATAATTATATATGTATTCTAATGATATGATAATTTAATAATTACATATATATGATAATTTATATATATTATATATATATATATATAATAATTATATAATATATATATATACATATATAATTATATATATATATAAATGTAATAATGATATAAATATATATAATATTATATATTACTGTACATATACATGTAATGGGGCTATGTGTGTGACAGTGTGAGTCTGTGAGAGAGGGGGAAAGTGGCAGACGTGTGTGTGTGTGTGAGAGAGAGTGTGTGTGAGAAGTGACAGACGTGTGTGTGTGTGTGTGTGAGAGAGTGTGTGTGAGAGCAACAATGGATCCATTCCTCACTTTAGTCCCACATCGGAGACCAAAGCAAGAGAGCTTTCAAATTCCATTATAAAAACAATGGAGCCTCACGGGGAAGGTAAGCATTGAGCAAGCTGTTCTTTCCCTCTAATAAAGAAAGGAAAGAATAGTGAGCTCTACTTGGATTTTAAAGTGAAATTTAAAAAAAATTAATAAATTTTAAATTTTATCGAATAGTAGTCAAATCGAACTCGAACTTTTACTTATAGTTTCAAGTCGAACCTGAACTTTAAATTTTAAGATTATTTGAACTCGAGCCGAACTCGAGCCGAATAACGGAATTTCGAACCGAACTCGAGCTGGGCTCAGCTCGTTCGAGTTCGGCTCATTGCCAGCCCTACTGATCCGTCATATCTCATATGATATTGTGCCAGACTCCGAACACAATATCACTCCAATATCTAAATAAAATATAATTTATTTATTTTTAAAAATGTTCTTCTCAATTAAAAGTTGCTCGTGCGGAGAGCTGAGCTGTCATCAAATCATACATCATACCACAAGATGTCAAGAACACGCGGACATCCACCGATTCAAGAAAATGTATGCACTGTCCAATGATAGATATTTCAACAACATCTACAGGACTCCGTTGGTATAGCACCCTGTATAAATGACAGCTCAACAACTAGATATTAATTAGGGTGTTCATCCAACCCAAAATTTGAAACCATATTCAAATTTTTATTTTTTATTTTTATTTTTTTTATCAAACGGTTCATTTAAAAGAGTTCAATTTTAATTTTTAAAAACCCAATCCACATTGAACCGAATAGAACCGAACCGAATCATATTAAATCTACCTAAATTAATTTCAACCAAATGGGTTTATAACTAAGCAAAAATTATTATATTTCTGTGATTCAAGACAAACGGTGGCTCTTTAAATTTAGAGTTTGATGTTTAACCCAATGTGAACTTTAGTTTTGAAAACTTATAAAAGTTTTCAATTGCTTTAGTGAAGTAATACTCTTTTATCAAGGAAGACGATAAATGAAATCTATGACTTAATAATTTAAAATTTTTTAGCACTTATTTTTGTTACCCAAACCCAAAGAATTCCTCTATTTTTGGAAAAAAAAAGACAAACACCACACTCTATGAAAAGTTAATAATGACAACAACAACAATAAAAGATTAATATAAAGAAAGAGTTTTGGTTTAAGGATGAGTCTCAACAGGTCTTGATAGGAGATAAAGAAATCAAGGAAAGATAGAGAAGCTATTTTGATCACCTATTCAATGCAAATCATGAGGATAATTTTGCAGATCTTTATGCATCAACATCGGAGAGGAACCTTAGCTATACATGTAGAATCGGGCTTCGTGAGGTCAAGAAGGCACTAAAAAAGATAAAGTCTGTGAAATCTTTTGGCCCGGAATATGGTATACCGATTGAAGTTTGGAAGTGTCTTAGGAAAGTGGGGGTATTATGGTTAACTAAGTTTTTCAAATCTAAAAGGGGGAAAGATATCAAACGATTGGAGAAAGAGTATCATGGTTCCTATATATAAAAATAAGGGGGATATTCAAAATTGCACAAACTACCATGGCATTAAGTTAATGAGCCACACGATGAAACTCTGGGAGATAGTAATAAAGCATCATCACAGGGATATTACGAAAGTGTCATAGAACCAATTTGGTCTACAACAGAAGTCATTCATTTATTAATGAGTTTGATAGAGATCTACAGAGAGAAGAAGAAAAAGTTTTCATTGACCTAGAGAAAGCATATGATAGGGTATAACCAAGACAAGTCCTCTGGTGGGCATTGGAGAAGAAAGACATTCATGTTATATAAAAATGTTATTAGAAATATGTATAAAGGAGCAGTTACGAGTGTGAGAACAGTTGGAGGAGATATGGAGGAGTTTCATGTAATAGTAGGTCTACATCATGGATCGGCCTTGAGTCCATACTTGTTTACTCTAATAATGGATGAGTTAACTAGTTGTATCCAAGATGACATCCCATAGTGTATGTTGTTCGCAGATGATATTGTCCTAGTTAATAAGACCAGAGATGAAATTAATCAGAAGTTAGAATTGTAGAGGAACACTCTTGAGAGTTTAGGCTTTAGGCTTAGTAGAAGTAAGACAGAATATATACATTGTAATTTTAGTCGAAGTAGGAGGGATGAAGGGAAAGTGACACTGGATGGGGTATAGTAGTGCCTAAGTGTAACCATTTTAAGTATCTAGGTTCTATTTTCCAAGAGGATGGGATGATAGATAAAGATGTATCCTATAGAATCAGAACTGGATGGCTAAAATGGAGAAGTGCTACGGGTATGTTATGTGATAAGAGAATGTCAAACAAAGTGGAGGAAAAGTTTTATAGAACAACAGTTAGACAAGCCATGCTATACGGGAGCGAGTGTTGGATACCTAAAGTTTAACATATTTATAAGATAAATGTAGCAGAAATGAGGATGTTAAGGTGGATGTGTGGTCATACAAGATTGGATAAGATTAGAAATGAACACATCGGACAAAAGGTGCATATTGCATCAATTGAAGATAAAATAAGAGAAGGGCATTTAAGATGGTTTGGATACGTGCATGGTGCATCGTAGACCCCTAGGTGCCCCGGTTAAAAAATGTGATAGTTTGGTAATATATAAAAGATAAAAAGAGAGGTAGAGGTAGGTCGAGGATTACGTGGAGATAAGTAGTATCTAAGGATCTACGTTTATTAGATCTTGATCCAGATCTTGTCTTTGAAAAAGCCACATCGAGACAGAGAATTCATATAGTCGACCCAATCTAGTATGGGATTAAGGCTTAATTGTTGTTGTTGTTGTTGTAAGTATAGGCAGTATATATAATTATTACCATTTTTTTAAGAAATGTTAGCTACTACACTTCTTCTCATAGAAAAATATTAGTTTGAGGAAAAAAGAATATTTCTACCAAAATAAAAGATCGCCTATCCATGATTATAAGTAAATAAATAAAGGGTAAATTATTCAAATATTCACCCAACTATTCAGGTACTCCTATTTGAGTCATTGAATTATAAAAAATTTCAATTGGACACCCTAACTTTAGAATCACCTTCAATTGGGTCACCCATGCTAACAATACGCCATGTTAGCCATGACATATGGCTCACAATATGCCATGTTAGCCATGCCACGTGTTAAAAAAGTTATCAATAAACATTTGAAACCCTAATCTTCTCTTGGGATGTGTTCTATCTTCTCTTGAAACCCTAATCTTGGTTTCTCTCTCTCTCTCTCTCGATAGCAAGGACCGAGCAAACAGCACGCAGGTCCACTAGTGGGAAGGCCTCGAGGAAGCAGTTGGCCATAAAGGCAGCCAGGAAATCGACTCCGGCCACTTGCGATGTGAAGAAGCCCCATCGCTTTCGTCCCGGGAGAGTGGTGCTGAGAGAAATCAGGAAGTACCAGAAGAGAACGAAGTTGCTTATCCAGAAACTCCCCTTAAAGCGCCTCGTTTATGAAATCGCCCAGGACTTCAAAACTGATCTCCGTTTCCAGAGCTTTACCTTGGCTACACTTCAGGAGTCTTCCGAGGCGTACCTCGTCGGTCTCTTCGAGGACACGAATTTGTGTGCCATCCATGCCAAGAGGGTCACCATCATGCCGAAAGATATCCAACTTGCTCGCAGGATTCGTGGGGAGAGAGCCTAAAACACATTGTGATCCGATGGAAAATTCCTTTTTTTTGCTTGTTTTCAACGATTATTAATGTTTATTAAACGTTCTTTAGGGTAAGAAAAGGCATCCGATTGGATAAAAAGTTATTTGGCCCGCGTGGCATGGGCGGCGTGGAGTAATCTTGTAGTAGTAATGTCATACCATGTCATCCCGCCGTTAGTGGTGTTAGCATGAGTGATTCAATTTAACGAGATTCTAAAGTTGGGATACCCAATTGAAATTTTTTATAATTCGGTTACTTAAATAGTAGTACCCGAATAGTTTGGTGACTATTTGAATAATTTACCCATAAATAAATAAATATGTATTAATTTATATATTCGGAAAAGTTTATATTCTATTTCTTTTCAATATTAAGCTGTTCTGCATTATAGGATACTTACAGAAAAAAATTGTGAAAGAAAACATCAGAGGATGGGCAGTCCTTGATTAATTTCTAGAAAAGTATGCTAGTCTTTATGCTATATATCTTTCAATGTTATAATGGACTGTATTAAAATCATGTGTTTTTTGTCTAGTTTTTGGCAACATAAATGTTTATTATTTTTTAAATATGGTTTATGGGAAAGTATGCATTGTTAAGTTGAGTGATGATATAAATAGGATAGTGGGATTTTATAAAGCACATCGATCATAGAACAAAGAGAATATCAAACAGATCAAGAAACAGACCATAGTTTTCTAAAGGTCGTGAATGTATGTTTATATCTAAACAAATGGTATATCGTTTAAGCAGAAATCTCTAGTGGCATTAATTCTTTATATGTCTAGCTAGGAGAAACTATATTCATATATATTAATTGAATTCCATTAAATCTCGTACGTGAGTGTGCCAGCTTTGTGTGCCTAAAGAAATACCTCAGTTTGGTCCCGTTGCCTCGCAAGAGTTTGAAGGTTTTGCGGAAGGACAGGTCTAGCATGAGAGAGAAGGACCACTGAGGTTGGCAGGGATGATCTTGCTCGTTGTCCAAATGAAGATCTGGAAGGAGATCATTAATAAAACTTCAAAAGATACACAGGCAAGTCATCCCTGGCCATCAAAGTGATTCTTATCTTCATGTAAGACCACCCTTCAGCTCTGATCTGTATGCTTCTAGCTTGCTCTCCATGCCTCCATTTATATATAGTGTTCCTAACGGGTTCAATTAGCTTGATGATGTACTCTTATCCACAACTTCATCCTATAGCATCTGCATCACTTTGACTTTTAATTGATATCCTTTTAATTTGGTGCCCCTCAGCTTGTCGATCTTGTGGTGAATATATTCCATAGTACTGATCATGATCTCCCTCAGTTAAAGATGGAGAATGGAGAGAGAATTCCAGACATGGATAAGGAGGCGCAGCAGAATGATTCAGCTTCACTATTCTACACAGATACGTTACATACGTATAGTGGTAAAGCAAGATGTCACTTGTCAAAGGGCGGCATGCATGCATATGTCTAGTTTGGTTTCTTAGTTCCCTCAAAGGTCAAGCAGGCATCACGACACAAGATGAGAACCTTGAATCACCATCGTCTCTATCACTAGTAGCATTGACTTTTGCTTGGTTTATTTGGAGAATATATGCTTGATCGAATATCATAAATATTCCAGATTTATGTCAATCATTCCTATTGACTGGCTGTAAATTCATATTCTTTTTTCCTTCCAACTTGAGTTTGACTTGAGCATGGGCCGGATATCAATGTATGAAGCATCGGTCAACTATATGAGCTTTTTGCCAGGAAAACCTTACTACATGATGGGAGTAAAGCATCCATATTGCTTGATATTCTTGTTTATATCATTCACAACTTTCTCTTGGAAGTTCATGGACACTTGGATAAATAAAACAAAATGAGATGGGGATGGGACATGACACCAATTTTGGCAGAGTTGCAGTTCATATTTACTTATGGTAATTGATACGAGGAATGATATGTATTTCGAAAATATTTCATGCACAGGTGTGGTGAGGTGTGGTGAGGAAGGCTAAACAGTCCATTCGTTACACCTATTCATGAAAGTTTTTTGGTTTCTGTAGCACTGCACACATCCATCTGGTATGTATTACTTTATATTTTTGTTAATATTAACGAGTATGATTTATCTATTTTTATTAAAAAATAATAATAAGAAGTTTTTCACCATCACTTCATAGCCCATAATCCAACATAATCACCTTCAAACAAACAGTTTATGTGAATAAATTAGCAATGATTTTTTTTTTTTTTTTGACAGGCCCTAAGCACCTCCCAAAATTAGGGAGTGGACAACGCAAAGACACCCATATCGGTGTGTCCTCACCTTACTGATCATAAAAGTTGAATTTGAGATTGTACCAACCAACAAAGTCCTACACAAAGGACCAAATATATACCAATGTAATTCAAGAGGCCGTTGGTTTTAATTGCTTGATGGTTATATCAAGACTTTAATGAAGAAGATATAGAGATTAGAGTCCCTGAGAATAGACAAGGAGACTGTCCATGATCCATAATATTATGGTTGTAAAGTAAGTGCAACGATGTACACTAGCCCAAGGACCGAGATGTAATTCCAATTCACTCAATTTATCTAAATTTTTTACAAGTGTTAGAGTTGTTCAATTATTGCAGGCCATTCTTGTTGCGAGTGAGGAAGCGCAGAACGAGTGCGGCAATTCGTCGAACACTTGATGTGCGACTTCACCAACACCTAGTAATAGCACAATGGATGGGCAATACAAAGAGCACATACAACCATTCACACAAGAACAAAATGGAGACACCAAATTTAACATGGTTCGGCCAAGAAAAGCCTACATCCACGGGAGGACAATGCTTCACTAGAACTTGGGGGATTACAAGAGCAACAAGGAGGAAACAATGGCTTAAACCAAGCCACAAGAGAAATACAACAGTAACAAATTCCCCTCACCTCAAGACACCAAGGGATTCACCCTAACAAGATGAGATCTAGGGTTTATTCACCTCTCTTGTTCACCTTCTCCTTTCTCTCTTCATTCACTCTCACAAGAGTCTCTCTCTCCTACAAAACCCAACAAAACATAACTCTATATCAACAATAGAGAAATCTAGACCGTTGGATTAAAAGAGATAAAGATTTGGCTTCATCCCAATGATAAATCATATCCCAAGGAAAGCCAATATTTAACAATTCTGGGGAGATTCCATGGGAGCGTCCGGGAGCTCTGAAAAAGCACGCATGGAAGACTCCTACACCACTAAATCATCGTGTTATGAGAAAAGAAAAACTAGAAATTAATTACATATGTGTCTAAAACGATCTACCTACGGTCAATAAAAAAAGAGATAACAAAGAAATTAACAATCCATGAGGAACAACCAATCACTAAACTTTTGGCATGGTTAACAATAAGTTCCACGTGGAACTGATCATCATAAAGAAAGTTGGTAATTCATTCCTCTCACAAAGAAAGGGTGACGGATTCAAATCACGCCTACACGTGTTAGTGGGAAGCACTAGGCTTATGGTCACAAAGTCAACGAAGAGGGTCCCTATGGTATGGAAGTTAACACCCACCCAATAATTCACTATGATCTTGCTACATCAGTTCCTTCTAGATAGGGGGGATCAGATCCCCTACCTTGAGTTTTTTCCAAGGTTGTCAGACCCGGTCAAGCCCAGGGGTCAGAGGTCAAGAGTTGAATCGGGGTAAATAATAAAATATTAAAAAATAATTTATAATAAGTAATAATGATGAAATATGATATAAAACAAAATTATAATAATAATAAAAATAAATATGATTGACTAACTAAATTTGATATTTATATTTTGTCCATGTTCAAAACAAACACATATTAAACAAAATAAATTAGTCAAAAGTATTAAAATGCACAATTAAAATATAACTATAGTTACTCAATTATAAAAATACAAGTTTTTGGAAGCCCATCTCATTTTGGGATTTATATTGGGCTTGTTTTTAAAATGATTGATTTCAAATATTCAAAGATTTTGAAGTATATATTTAGTCTCACATTGCTTATGGATAAAACTTTCACTTTCATTAAATATGGTTTCATTCTACTAACCAATAGGCCTTGTTGGTGAAAGGCTCTCTCACGTGCGCGTGAAGGTGGGGTGCAAATGTCGGATTTGAATTGACTTGGACGTTCGAAACTCATGTGTGAGTATTTCGCATTACTTGCAATGTCGGGTCCAATCAAGGCTCCCCGTGCTTCATGGATTTTTGTTCATCCAAGTTTAGTTTTTTTTTCCATTACATTTTAAACCTACCCTGATTTTAAACCTTGGCCCGGGTCGACCGGTTCCGGGTCCAAACGGCCGGGTCATCCGGGCTGCGGCCGGGCCAAACCCCATCCGGTTTTGGGGCCCTACTTGGCCCAGCCTCACCCCCTGTTCCCGGTTTTTTCGGTTGAACCGGCACGGCCAGGTCGGGTCTGACAACACTGGTTTTTTCTAAAAACATTTATTTTCTAGAAATCAAAATTTTCATATTGGACAACTTGACAAAATGTTAGTGGAGAAAGAGTTAGATGATTTGCTTTCTTTGCAATAACAAGAATGAATCACAAAGTCAACAAAGAGGGACTCTTTGGTATGGAAGTTAACACCCACCCAACGATTCACTATGATCTTGCTATATCGGTTCCTTGTAGATAGGGGGGATTAGATCCCCCACCTTGAGTTTTTTCCAAAAACATCTCTATTTTCTAGAAATAAAATTTTTCATCTAGCTTTAGGAAAACAAAATTCTTATATTGGACAACTTGACAAGACGTCAGTGGAGAGAGAGAGATAGAAGATTTGCTTTCTTTGCAATAACAAGAACGAATCACAAAGTCAACGAAGAAGGACTCTTTGGTATGGAAGTTAACACCCACCCAACGATTCACTATGATCTTGCTATATCGGTTCCTTGTAGATAGGGGGGATTAGATCCCCCACCTTGAGTTTTTTCTAAAAACATCTCTATTTTATAGAAATCAAAATTTTCATTTAGCTTGTATAGGATAACAAAATTCTTATATTGGACAACTTGACAAAACGTCAATGAAGAGAGAGTTAGACGATTTGCTTTCTTTGCAATAACAAGAACGAATCTGTCAACCATGTGTTATTACTTGTTTGCAAGTAGAAATTGGAGTCATTTTTGCAAGCTTTTCAGGGTTGCAACCATGCTCCATTTGATACAAGATCTCTGGCCCCTCTCGCACCATCTTAGTGCATGCCCCAAATACTACTGATGCAACGATACTTTTGCCAGCTAGCCATTATTTAATTAGAATCGCTAGCTTGAAAGGAACAAAAGAGATTTCCAAAATAAACAACATATTTACTTTAAATTAATTAATCTGACATACAAATTTTCTTCTGTTCTTTTGATTTGATGTAGCTCGACCAAATGACACAAACTAGTAGAGAGGTGGAGTCCCTCATCAAATGGAGCCTGATTTTCATCCCCAAGCAGCCTTCATATCCCCCAATTATGCCAGGAGACTTTGGAGGACAACTTCTCGAAGTTGTTGTCTACTCTTGTATTTGTGCCACTTAGATGGCCTCTTCATCTTTATACGTTTATTTTTTTTTAAAAAAAAATAATAATTGTTGGAAATAGGACTAGATTACACTCACAAAGAAGGAAAGATAAGAGAAGAGATGTAGAAGATAAGTACTTTTGATGGTGGAAAATACTTTGAATTATACTTGTTTACTTCATAGACTTGCCATATATACACTCATTCATATAGGTACTTACATGACTCATCAACTTGTTAAGTATTAATGACAATATAGAAATCCTAGGAGCCGCTATTGAAATCAAGGAGACATTACAAGAAACTAGAAAGCATATAGAAAATCGAAAAACCACCATGCATGCACCTTGTTTTCACACCCCATCAGTTAAGTTCACTCTCCAACAATAATCAGTGGTGCTAAATAATTTAAAGTAATTATCAGGCCACAACTAATGACCATTCACAAGGAAATGGAACTGGTTGAAATGAAGCATACTATGTAATCAAACGGACATTTAATCTATAAAAATTACAATGACGCTATACTTGCATTATAGTTCCAGTATGTGTACGTGCCCGTGTCTCTACATAAATAAGTACTGTACCTCAATTTCTTTTTCTCGTTGGCTATCTATGAAGGAAGGGCAGGTCTAGCATGAGAGACAAGAACAACTGGGTTGGCCGGGAGCTCGCCTGTGGTCCATATATATGAAGCTTTGTAAAGAGATAAATGGCCAAAAACCCATCAAAGTAAAGCTTCATAGAGTACACAGGCAAGTCATCCCTGGCCATCTAAGTAATTCTTATCTTCATGTAAGACCTCTCTTCAGCTCTCTATACACTTCTTGTATGTGTCGTGATATTGGTAATGCATACATACTATCTCTCCATGGTTCTATTTATAGGGTGCGTGCATTACCTAAAAATTAAGTGTTTATTTTTCTTGATGTCTCATCGACAAGTTCATTATAGAGCATCCATGAATTGACTTATTTCTTTATTGATCTTTAATTTGGTGCTGTCTTCCGTTTGGAGAATATATTCCATGCAACCAATAATATTTCCAGTTGAGGGTGGAGACTGGAGATCGATAGGTTTCCTATGGCTATGGGTAATTAGGTGAGCAGTTGATTGATCCATCCATCACTTTCTCAGTGGTCATTCGCATTCTACACAGATATATATGTTGTGATAAAGCAAGTTGTCACCCATGCATTGATGCATATATGTCTGGTTGATTTGGTTTCTCAGCTCTCTCAAAGGCCAAGGCATCACAACATGATCATCTTAAATCGCATCATCATGATCTTATCATAAGTATTAACTCTTGCTTCGTATATTTGGAGAATATATAGATGCTTAATCTTAAATATTCCAGAATGCATTGTCATAATATTTAAGCTCAATGCTATCGACTGCTGGTTAGTGGTAGCCACAAATTTCGGTCCCTAGCCTCCAACTTGCTTTTGACAACTTGGTCATGTGATCAATTTATGAAGCATCTTTTGGTTAGGAAAACCTTCTTGCCATTCATGCAAAGAGTGGGGACTGTCTTGGAGCAGTACTATATATATACGTCTTTTCATGAAGGCACCACGTAGCTAGCTAGCTAGTACCTTACCCTTATATATGCACATGCAGCGCATATATACAAAGAACCCTAATATGAGAAAATCTGGCTGTGTTCAGAAATTATATCTATCATGATACAAGTTAAACGATCGAGGTAGATCCCTCTATTTATTTTGATTACTGATTAGTAGCAATAATGGGAATCTTTGCAGCCCAAAAGACTAGTGCTGGTAAGTACGTAGTATGGTGACATGTGTTATCCTGTAGAGGTGGGTGCATGGACACTTGGTAAGTTGATTTGCATGTTACTCTCATGTGGTCATTCATTAATTTGTATTATGTTTTAGTTATAAAAAAGTCTGAACACCAGGCCCTACAGCTTGGACATCAAATTAAAGTAGGTAGAGATGCACCTGCATCACCATTGCAAGGATATAGATTTTATTGAACTTTTTAATAATCTGGCTGAAAACATACTGTGAACAATTGCGTACCAAAGCATTATTAATTATAGGGATGAGTAGTTCTGTCTGTGAGTTACCAATTCACTTCTTGAAGACTTTGTATAAAGGGCAGACAAGTCTATATACTTTTTATTTAGAAAAGGTGTCTATGTCGACTTTTATTATACATTGATGCGGCTAGCTGGTTTTAGAGTAAAGTTTACAAAAGAACAACGAAGATCACAAGAACTAGACAAGATTGATGATCATGATCAGAGGATTAACCTCACATTTCGAGAGAGAGTGTAGTGAAGTAGTTGGTCTATATGTTCTTTTTCATTTCCGTAGTGTCAAAAACATGATAGCAAAACAAACTCATCCATATTATAATCTAACTATAGATGATCCTATATACACTGAAACTTAATAAAAAAAAAGAAGAAAATTTGAATAAAATAAATTGTCCTCTTCACAATAAGTAGATAGTGGTCAAACCATCATTTACATGGGAGGAGGTCAACGTCAACTAATATGTGAAGGATTAAAACGATTGTGAACATTTTTATTATCAACCTAATTCAGATCATGAAATTAATTTATTTTATACATGGCTTGGTTTAATCCTGAAAATTTTATTCTCAATCTCACTCTACCTTCACTTTTTTTTTTTTTTAATCAAAACACTACCTTGGAGATCCTCTCAGAAGCCAGACGGTGCTTCCACATGCATGTGCTGTTTATCTATTCTTTACATCCATAAAAGAAACAATTAACGGGGGCCATTAAAACACCAATGTGGCAAGCTATTGAAGATGATATGATGTTGCAAAGTTGATGTCCAGCTTAGACAAGATTGAATTCTGCTGATGATATGATATGTACCTAGAGTCTAGATCTCATGGGATATGATAATATATTATCATGTATTCTCCATATAAAGATGATATGATGCGTACTACTCATATATATCTGGACTGTGTGACGTGCGTGAATGATGAAAGGTTATATCTATATATACATATTTTTTGATAAAATGAATAAATCTAATATGATTTCATTAGATAGGCAAGTTACATAAAATAAGATACAAAGAGAGAGTAAATGGATCCTCTAGTTATATGGTTGGCTCTTCATATCGCTTCTCTTGAGGGATTGTCATCTTCAAAAGTTTGGTCGTCTTCGTTGACTAGCTGCGGGCCCCTCTCGAGATCGAATTTCAAGCTTCATTTCACCAGACTTTGGGCCGTCTCCAACCTTGGTCACTTGCCCATGAGTGTTACATCAAACCAAAAGAGTATAAGGAAATTAAGAGATAATATTATAAATAATTTTTAAGAAAATATGTTGTTCATCTTAGAATATCCATGTTTATTTCTCCCCATATACTCTCGATAACAAGGATTGCAAGTAAGTCCCATCCCCATATAAGGGTTTTGTCCACTCTTGAGGAGGTACATGCCCCCATGCTCCAAATATCTTGTAGCCTAGGTGGGTCATCATGTATGTTGAATCTCTTGGAAGTGTTGCTAGATAATGTCGGCATAAATATGGACAAGAAAAGAGAAGGTGAGTGACGCCGGGAAAGATAGCGATTATCCTCCTGGCTGGCCTTAATCTAAAGATCGCAAATAAGCTTTCCGGATTGGGTTCAAATGCATGATTCTCACACCAGTTTTAGCCAAAGTTATGGCCAAACAACTGAAATATATCATCTGGCTAGAATCCTCTTGCATCAGTGAGCCACCGATTTGTCTTCTATTTCACATAGGTAACATAGGGTGGTGCGTGTTTCTCCCACTGTCACCTATGAAGATTATCCAAGGTAAGAATTCTATTCTCTTTAGCCAGCCATGCGAAGAGTTTGGCCTTCAGTGGGCATGGTGAAGCCGGACATAATAGTGATTATCCTATGGGCTAGTTGCAATCGGTGATTTGCCAAGGAAGAACATCAGAAGACACCCACACAAGAGAGAAAACGTCTCTCAAATTCAAATTTATTTCATAAAATCAAGTCTCCTCTTAAAACTAGTCCACAAGCCGGACTAAATAGCTGGAAACCTTAGAATCCTACTATTTTGAAAATTTTGCCAAAAAATAGCAAAAGTCCGAAATTATTCAAATTTGAAATTTAAAACAAGACGAATAATCAACCAAAATCCTAGATTAAATCAAGTTCAAATTACTTCCTAATTTGATAGACGATTTATTACCAAAAATAGCGACAATTATCTAAACGATGATCTGGCGAGAAAACAATGGAATTTTAATTTTAAAATGACACCCATTGAGCGTAGCTTGTGACTATGGTGTGCGCACCGAAAAGAGCTTTCTAGATAGGGGTTATATGCGCGATTATGACACCCATAGCCAAAGTTATGCCAAACAATTGAAACAAATCATCTGACTCGGATCCTCTTACAACAGTCACCCCGAGTTGGAAACAACTCGCCCTCGAGTTCACAATAGTGTCTTCAAAATCCATGAAACAAGGACTCACAGGATCTAATCTTCCGCTCCTGATTGAGCTTATTATACTCGCCAACATGAAATGATCACGAGTTAATACAACCCAAACAAAATCACCAACATAAAAAAGATGATGATGATTATCAGCTCAAGTCTTGTACTTGGCATTGTTCTCATGAATGGCCAATTATTCTTCCAAAAGTCCTTTTGTTAGTCGCTTCGAATTCCATCATTCACCCTAAAAGTGAAGGATTTTAACTGAAAAACCTTGTGTTGGCGCCAACTTCCATGTTATCTCGTCAAGTCTGGGGTTGAATGGGTCCGAGCTTTGGAGGTGATGTATTAGGAGTTGGAGTTCTGCCGAATCCCTTTCTGATAGTGGACCTATTTTGAGTAGTGGTTTTCCTCTCTGTACCATGTTTCGAATCTTCTAAAAGGATATGGGTTTTTTTAAAAATAAGGGGTCGACAACTTGACAATTTGTTTTAGGGTGATTATTCTTTTGGCCGGTTATCAATTCAAAAGTTTAGGGTCCTTCCATTAATTTCCTAATTTGAAGGTGATATTAGCTAATGATGATGAAAAGTTATATAATATCATAAATTATATATACTCAAGATGACATGATGTGTACTTATACCTAGGAGCCACCTTAGGACGGGAAAGATTGTATAATATCATACAATGAATAATTACAATTTTTACTAATTGAATAAATTAGAATATTGTTAGATGTTTTTAAGCATGTCATGCAAAAATGATAAAAGGATAAATAAATATGCAATAAATTAAAATATATCTAACATTTTGTAATAATCAATAGATAAAGCTTCAATACTCATTCATTAAAAATAAATCACTGATAGTCAGATCGATAAGCAGCAAGATGGAAACACATATGGGTCGCGTAACACAAACATGCATGATTAGGGACTTCAGAGGACAGCATGGACACAATTAGAGGATGATCAAGGCTGAGGAGATGTATGGAGATCAGCAAAAGTTGAATATGGTGTGACATGAAATATATATAAAGGAGGGTGTCTATATTTGCTCCCTGGCCACTATAATTTTATCTGGATGTATAGATAATTAGATAGATAGAAATATTGATAGACAGATAGATCCTTACTTATTTATTGAAGTAGTTCATATATATATATATATATATATATATGTGTGTGTGTGTAGACAGCTTCATATCACTTCAAAATATGAGTGAGTAAGCTGGTGATTGATGGGCAGCGTCCGCATGTTAAGATAATGGTAAGTAGGTCGTATGTAGGACATCTTCAAATCACTTCAAAATAGCCGTGCTAACTGCTAACTCTCAATCAAATAAAAACGCACGGTGAACAAAACTTTCCTTATATAAACAGGTATTATTTTATACATCTTGAAATGTTCATATTATTTATGTTATTTTTCAATATTATGCTGGTCTGTGTTACAGGAGATCTGCATAAAAACTTTGGGAAAGAATACATCAAAGGATGCAGTTCTTGATTGGATATTTCTAGAAAAAGCATGTTATAGTCTTTACGCTATCTTTTAATGTGTTCTAATGGGCTATGTTAAATTCATGTGGTTCATCTCTAGTTTTGGCAATATATATATATGTGTTTTATTTTTAAATTAAGAGCGAAAATATTCATTACTAAGTTGAGTAACGAGGTTACGTGGTGTTCTATAAAGCACATCATCTAGCCAGGAAAATATATCGAACAAACGAAGAAACAAGGCTTTGTTTCTAAAGGTTGTGAATATATATAGGTTTATATCTAAATAATGCCATCTTTCAAGCATGGAGATGAAATGCAATATTGCATGCAACATGGTGATGAATTGTTAAGTCAAAGTTCAGTTTTATTGAATTCTATGTAATCTCATGCATGTGTGAGTTTGTGCAGCCTAAAGAAATACCTCAGTTTTGTCCCGTTGGCTGTCTAGCTAGGGTTTGAATGTTTAGTGGAAGAGCAGGTCTAGCATGAGAGAGAAGAACCACTGAGATTGCGCAGGAATGAGCTTGCTCGTTGCACAAACGAAGATTTGGAACGAGATATATTAAAGCTTCAAAAGATACACAGGCAAGTCATTCCTGGCATCAAAGTGATTCTTATCTTCATGTAAGACCTCCTTTCAGCTCTCTACATGCTTCTTCGATCTTGCATGTGCTTTGATGATATGTTATATATGCTTGCTGATCTCCATGTCTCCATTTATATAGTGTTTGTTATAATCTGAAAGTGCTCAGCTTGATGCCTAATCCACAACTTCATCCAGGAGCATCGCGTTGACTTAAGTTTATTGATATCGATCCTTCGGTGCCCTCTTTTCTTGGATATATTCCATACATGATCTGTCTAGTTGAAGATTGAGACTGCAGAGAGAATTAATCCAGGCATGGATAAGGAGAGGCAGCAGCTACAAAGATCCAGCTTCACTTTTTCAGTGGCTATTCTGATTCGTCACAAGCAGATATATACGTGTAGTGGTCCAGCTTGCATGCACATATGGCTGGTTTGGTTTATCAGCTCTCTCAAAGGCCAAGGCATCACAACATGAGAACCTTGAATCAACATTGTCTCTATCACTAGAAGCATTGACCTTTACTTATTTTATTTGGAGAATATATGCTTGATAATAAATATATTCCAGATATATGTCACATGCTATTGATGTAGGAAAATCAGTAAACAGTTCCCAATGCTAAACCAAATCAGTAATTCAGAGCTATTATGCTAATTAAACAGTTCAGAGATTATGCTTAAGACAGTAATTCAGGCCATTCCCTCTTACGTTATGAGTGTGTTTGTCATCCCTAAGCTTCTATGCTCTGAGCTTGAGAGGATGATGAACTCTTATTGGTGGGGGAAAGGTGATGGAGATCAAAACGGAATATTGGTTGGCTTGGGATAGAGTTTGTGTTCCTAAGAATTGTGGAGGGCTTGGATTTAGGAAACTTCATGAATTAATTTAACTTGGCTATGATAGCAAAACAAGGCTGGAGGTTCTTCAAAGCTCCAAATTCTCTTTTGAGATGGGTGTACAAAGCTAGATACTGACCTAAGTCATCCTTTCTTGAAACGAAACTTGGTTATAACCCGAGCTTAATTTGCTTAGGAATAGTGTTATGGCTGCTTAATCCGCAGTGGTACTATTCGTCTGGTTGGAAATGGAGTGAATACTAATATTTGGAGAGAGCCTTGGTTACTAGATGAGGTGAATCCCTTTGTTGAAACTCCTCTTGTTATGGGACTTCAAGATGCTACTGTTGTGAGGAATGGAGTCCTCCGGTCTGTATTGCCGAGGTCCTCTTTCCGAGCTACTGACTGAGGAGCTCGGCCAAGGAGCTGTGAAGCGAGTGGGAGCTACTCTTCTTCAGGTGATGAAGACATCCAAGCTGATGCGATGGTGGGCCCAGTAGAAGGAAAGGATCAAGGCGAGAATCCCTAGGCGCTGACATTGAGGGTATGGCGTCGAACCTTGGAAAGGTAAAGTCTGCCTGTGATGCGACATGACCGACATTAGAGAAGTGACACTGGAGTGTTGGACAAGGCAAAGACAGGCTGTGTGTCTTGGGAGCTTCACCAGCAAGGTGCCTATATAAGGCCATCTTCTCCCAACTATGATGTTGTTGTTCAACTGTATATTCAAAGAGAGAGATATCTTTGTAGTTGATAACCAGCAGTGAGTGAGAGAGCTTGAGAGAGCTTTGTATCCCCTGTTCATCTTCTTCCTTGAGTTTATCTGAAATAGAGAAGGGTGTGGGTCGTGGACGTAGGCACTGTTGTCGAACCACGTAAATACTGTCTTGTGTGGTGTATGTTTGTTTTGGTTCTCTTATTTGCAGGTTGCTTGAGTTGTTTAGTTAGCAGCCTCCAACGATCAATTTCCGCTGTGCTAGGAAAGCTCGAAGGATCACCAGTGAAGTGATTCTGGTGTAGAGCACTTTCGATCCAAGACCGAGATTCCGAGGTGCTCTGAGAAGCTCAGTGATTCGTGAGTCGCCTCGCCGAGCTCCTCAGTGTGAAAGACTTCGGTTATTTCACAACAACTGTTAGTAACTTGCGTAAGACAAATATGAGTGGTTTGGGATTTGGATATTTTAAGAGATATTTTCAATAGCAAGGATATGGAGATAATTATTTCTAGAATTCCCCTGAGTAAATATGATAAGGAGGATGGTGTTGGAATTGTGATTGAAGTGGTCGTTACACTGTCAAAAGTGGGTATAGGAAGCTTATGTTTGCTTCGGTTCAGGCCTTTTCAAAGCAGGCATCGGGTTAGATGGAATGCTATTTGGAAATTGCAGGTTCCTCCTAAAGTCAGAAATTTCCTTTGGCGTGTTTGTTCAGGATGCTTACCTACAATAGCATGACTTTAAATGGTCAAGAGTTCGTGTTCCTAATGCTATGTCTAGTTTGGAAGTTGCAGGTTCCTATGTTATGTTTATATGAGGATGAGTATATATCATGCTTTGGTTCGATGCACGCTGGCTCAATTGGTCTGGCGTCGATCTTGTTTGGGGGATCTATTGTTTATGCAACTTCATTTGTGGATTGGTGGAACAATTTTTGTGCTCGTTGCTCGTCCGAAGAGGTTAGCATATACAGTAGCTATGGTTTTGTGGTCTCTATGGAATAACATAAATTCAGTTGTATGGTAGAGCAAGAAAGTCTCGCCCACTATTATTCTTGCAATTGCTATGAATTTATTGTCTCAATGGTCTGCTGCTCAATGTCGAAAAATGAGTTGTCTGTTTCGGGTTGTGTTGATGGGTCTCTTAGGTGGACGAAGCCTCAGCATGGATTTGTTAAGTGTAATGTCGACACTACTGTGTTTAACGAGAGAGGACATATCGTGTTTGGCTATATTCTTAGGGATGAGCATGGGAGCTTCTTAGCAGTGCAAAATGGGCTTTTAGTTGTTGCTGGGATTCTGTTTTGGCGGAAGCTTTGTTGTGAAATCCGAAAATTTTAGGTTCCTAAGATCTTAGGTTAATAAAAGGAAGTCCCCAAGGTTGGAGACTAATGAAATTTTGTTAAGAATAAAAGTTTTCTAATTTTATTAATTAAATGGTTAAAGAAGTCCTTGCATTTAGAATTTATTGGATTTTATGACAAAAGAGGGGCTTAGATGCAAAGTAGCATAATTAAAAACATCCTTAAATTACAAAGTTGGATATTTAAGATAAGACTTGATTTAATATGAGGATTTTAAATAATGATCATGATATATATATATATATATATATATATATATATATATATATATATATATATATAATGAGATGAATTGATTGAATTCAAATAAAGAGGGAAACGGCTTAATGGGGTTATATATATCAAAGTAAAAGAAATTAATAGTTGTTGATGGATAATGATAAGAATTTGACTAAAAGTCAAATTTAATAGATAATAAAATTTAGTATTTGAT
Organism: Dioscorea zingiberensis; assembly: GCA_026586065.1. Taxonomy (NCBI): domain Eukaryota; kingdom Viridiplantae; phylum Streptophyta; class Magnoliopsida; order Dioscoreales; family Dioscoreaceae; genus Dioscorea; species Dioscorea zingiberensis. The sequence continues at coordinate 69,158,174 of CM048819.1, read as the reverse complement.
AAAAGGATATACCATAACATATATGGTGTCATATATGTTAATTATTTGGCTAAGAGTTTGGTTAGAGATTAAATTGATGGGTGATGAAAACTAACTATGTGATAAGAGAATGTATCTTCAAAATCTATTTGTGAGAGATAGATTTAGATAAAGATTTAATGTGTATAAATCCATATATTAAAGTTAAATTGAATTATGGGTAATTGTTATATAAAGAAGAGGAATTATGAGTTTAAAAGAGGAATTTAAAATAATTAATCTCATAGTTTGGATCAAATGGGCCGCCAAAGGACCGATTGATAATTTAGGAAATGTTTAAGGACTTGAAGGAAATTTTCTTCTCTCTCTGCGAGAGGGACCTATATGTAAGCCTTTCCAGGACAAGGACTTGTACGAAATTTTCAGATTAAACTATATAGAGAGATGTAGATTGAGAGATATAGAGAGAGAAATAATATGGATAAATAAATACATATCTAGAAGATGTCAAATGAATCATTATATGAATAGTATTGAAGGTTAATTAAGATAAAATCGATTAGGAGATAATATTTGAATTGAATTAGACTCATCCAATAGAGATAATTATAAGTTGTTTATAATTGATCCTTATCTAGAGTTTAAATTTTATATAATTGAGGTTCAACTTGAATTAGATGAAGATCTATCCCGTAGAGATAACTCACAATTTAGTCATGATTTATCTTTATCTCAAATTTAAAATTTGAGTAAGATTAGGATTCTCTCATCTATATAAAGGGGGGGATATAGTGGGAGAATTGAGATACAATTTGATGAGGGATTTACTAAGGGAGGTTGGCGTAGAGTGTGAGGACACGCCAAGTGGGGGATCTCGAGTAGATCATCGATAGAGGTAAGTGCCTTTGCCTAGTACCCGCCTAGTGATGGGCTTTCTTGACTTTGTTGATTCATGTTTCTTGTAAGTGTCTTTGCCTAGCTCCCACCCAGAGATGGGTTTCTTTGGCCCTCTTATGACCTGGTTTGGTATATTCTTGATTGTTATCGCGATTTTGCATGTTGTCATGCTTTGGATTATCTATTGTTGATTCCCGACAGATATGTTTGCATAATGATCCCATATATGTTGATTGATTGGATGTTGTATGAGTTTGCTTTTGGATGCTCACTGAGCATGCCACCGTGGACCGGGACATTACTGTGAGACTCATGGTGCTTGTGTTTAGGTTGGGTTGGTATGTGTCCGGATTGGGTAGGGGTGCCCATGGAGCATAGCCACCTGTCGCCCGGCACTTGACCACTGAGGCACGCGGCACTTGTGCTGACCGTGGAGGTATGATTGGATGAGTTTAGGGGGCCCCGTTGTTTGGTTTCTTGTGCTGATCTGGTTATTTTCTTGATATGATCCATGTCTTGACTGATTGTCCTAATTTGTCTATCTTGACCCTTTGGACGGTGCTCATCGTGATTTCTCTGCAGGGCACTTACTGAGCTTTCCTTTCGAAAGCTCACTTCACTTTCTTTTTCTCTTCCAGGTTAAGAGGAACAGATGACTCAGGATATGGAGTTGCGCGTGGGACTGGGATAGGTTGGAGAGGTCCGAGGACCTCAGTTATGTGAGTGAGAGTTTCATCTTTAGGACCCTTATAGGGCCTGATTTTGTATAGCTTGTTATAGGGTGATTTGTGATTTTAAATTCCTCTGTATAACTTAGACATTGTTATATATGACATTTTGATTATATTATGTTATCTGCTTCCATTACTAAGGCCTTGTATTCGAGTGGGGCTCGTCTCCACTTGGGTACGGCCGATCTGTTGACGTGCCCGAGGTCCCTGGATCCAGGTCGGGGCGTTACATTTGTGCTACAGGGAAGTACTCAGTTGGCTTAAGGAGATATGTGTCTTCTAAATGTTTGTATTGAATCTGATTGTCAGCTATTCATCAACGCTGTTAAGGGAGAGTTTCCGGACTCTTCTTATTTTGGGTTGGTTGTTTGTGACTGTAAAACCTTTCTTAAGTATTTTGAGAATTGTTATTTTAGCTTTTCTCGGCAATCAGTAAACCAGGTTCCGGACTCTTCTTATTTTGGGTTGGTTGTTTGTGACTGTAAAACTCTTCTTAAGAATTTTGAGAATTGTTATTTTAGCTTTTCTCGTTAATCAGCAAACCAGGTTGCACATGCTCTTGCAAGAATTGCTGGTTTTTGCCTGATGTAGGGTGTTGGATGTCTTATCCTCCATCGTTTAGTTCAGATGTATTAGCTTTTGATTTGATTTAATGAAGTTATCATTTTATTAAAAAAAATCAAATCAGATTTAAATTTCAACCAACAAATTAAATCAGAGCACAACACACGCACACATCCAATAATAAAACCAAGAAACATATTATTCAAACACAGGTAATTAAAACATTCAAGTTTAGAAATATGCTAAGCCTAGGACTTGGGTGTATTTAAACAGGTTTCACCTTTTGTTCCAAATAGATATGGGACTAAAATTGAAGTTGAGAATCGAATAATTGGCCAAACGGTGGAAAGGGAGCTTCGGGGAAAGTGGGATCTCATGCCAGATGCTTGAAAAAAAGGATAGTAAAACCTATTTTTATTCTATATTTAGAAATTAGTTTGATTTATTCCTTCCAAAAATACTTTTTTTTTTATAAAGTGGATTAACCACGTTTTATTTATGATAAGTGATAATAAAAGTAGGTTACATGACACAAAACTCAATCAAGAGATACAAAAACATCATTCATTTTAGCCTTCCTCCTGATCGAGATTGTATCACTACATCCTGTTTCATGGCCTTTCTTGATCAGTAGGTGGATCATCCTCGAAGGCGCCCCTGCCCTCGCCATCTTGCCCTAGTGAGTCGGTTGTGAATTCTAGAGTGCGCTTGACTAGACTTGATGCCATCTCCAACTTCAGTCGTTTGGCAATTGGAGCTGCATCCAACCAAAAGAGTATGATGAAAGAAATATCGCGGATAATTCTTAAGTAAACACATTGTTTATCCTGGAAGCATCGCCTATTTCTTTCACACCAAATACTGCATGCAATTGCCATAACGGCGAGGTCTCATCCCCCTGGTAGGGTTTGTTCCACCCTACCAGAGATGGCCTTAGCCCCCTAGAGGGCACCTGGTTCATTCACCTCTGTTCGTATCCCGAACACATTCTGATAGTATCTCCATATGCGCCAACATAAGGGTATGAGATGGTCAGGTGGTGAACTGATTCATCCTCATTTTCGCATAGATATCATCTGGTTCGGTCTCCACACCATTTTCTTTTATGTAAGTTATCAAGTGTGAGGATCCGATCTTCCTTCACCATCTATGCCAAAAGTTTAATCTTCAGAGGACATAGTTGTTTCCAGAATTTGCTCCCCAATTTCCCCCATATGATTTGAATTGATAAAGAGTTTTAGCACATAAGACTCTGTTTGTTGTGAGGGTCCATTCCCTAGCACCTCGAGCATATGAATTTATGTTACTTAGCTCCAATTTTATCAATTCTAGACTTTCTGCATCGTAGATTGTTAGGGGCTAGGTTTGATGAGCAACTAGCCTTTTTGTAGTCTGCGTCTTGCTTCCTAGATGGTCAGGTGTCTTGGCATGGATAACTCATACAACCCGGGGAAAACGTAATATGCCAAGTGCCCTTCCCACCAGTAAATGCGATCCAACCATAGATTCGTAGATTGTCCTACTCCAAGAATGGTTCACATATTTGCAATTGTGGGGGGCTCGGCATATCCCTCCCTTAAATAAGAAATTTAGGGGTTGGGATATCGAACCAAACCAATGCCAATTGATGGATTTTTTAAAAATTGGTTTTTCCGTGGTATTCAATTGGTAGTGAATCAAATAGAATTATATTAAATATTAAATATAAATATAATATTTGGGATAAAAATTTAAAATAAATTATTTAAAATATTTATCTTTAATCTAATTAAATATTTTTTTTATAAGTAATCAAATTAAATTTAAGGGAGGTATATGAGCTGTTATTTGACTCCATATATTTGACATAAAAATTCAAGATAAATTGTAAAAAAAAACTATTTTTAATCTAATTTAATTTAAGATAGTTTATAAATTGTTATAGATATGGTAGTTCTAGAGATTTCAAGTGAACAAGAGCTTTTTATTGGGGGTGATCTTAATGGACATATAGGTAGATTTAGTGATGGTTACAAGCAAGTGCATGGAGGTTATGGATATGGCAACAGGAATGAGGAAGGAAAATCTATATTAGATTTTGCTTTGGCTCATGATTTGGTGTTGACCAACACTTGCTTTAAGAAAAGGGAATCACACTTGATTACCTTTAAGAATGGGGGTAATTGTAGCCAAATTGACTTTCTTGTTACAAGAAGAAGGGATAAATCTATTTGTAAAGATTGCAAGGTTATACCTGGAGAAGCATTAACCACACAACATAGGTTGGTGGTGTTGGATGTGAAGAAAAAGGGCATAGTAAAAACAGAAAGGAGGGTTAAGCAAAGTAGGATTAGATGGTGGGCGTTAAAAGGAACCAACCAATTAGCATTTAAGGATAAAATATGGGAAGAAAGAGGCGCAAATGTGAAAGATGATGCAAACACCTTATGGAAGGAGATGTTGAATCATAAGAAAATAGGAAGTGAGCTCCTAGGGGTCTCTAAGGGACTGGGACCTCGACTACAGAAATCATGGTGGTGGAATGAAGAGGTTCAAAAGGCTATTAAAGCGAAAAGATATTGGTATAAGAAATTACCTACAATTGAGGATGGAGAAGTCTTTGAAAAGTATAAAAAGACAAAAAAAAAAGGAGGCCAAGAAAGCGGTTAGCGAGACCCGAGGTAAATCCCTAGCTGATTTATACCAAAAGTTAGGGACACGAGAAGGGGAAAAGAAAGTATACAAGATAGCAAGGCTAAGAGATAAAAAAGAGAAAAGACTTGAACCAAATTAAGTGCATTAAGGATGAGTCTCAACAGGTCTTGACAGGAGATAAGAAAATCAAGGAGATGGAGAAACTACTTTGATCACTTGTTCAACGCAAGTCATGAGGATAACTTTACGGATTTTATGCATCAACGATAGAAAGGAACGTTAACTATACACGCCGATCGTGCCTAGCGAAGTCAAGGAGGCTGGGAAAAATGAAATTTGGAAAAGCTTGTGGCCCGGATGGTATCCCATTGAAGTTTGGAAGTGCCTTGAGAAGTAGGGGTAGAGTGGTTAACCAAACTCTTCAACTCTATCCTAAAAGGGGGGAAAATGCCAAATGACTGGAGAAAGAGCATTTTGGTTCCTATTTATAAGAATAAGGGAGATATTCAAAATTGCACCAACTACCGTGGTATTAAGTTAATGAGTCATACGATGAAACTCTGGGAGAGGGTAATAGAGCATCGACTCAGGTATATCACGAAGGTGTCAGAGAACCAATTTGGTTTTATGCCAGATAGATTCACAACAGAAGCCATTTTCCTATTAAGAAACTTGATGGAGATCTACAGAGAAAAGAAAAAGGATCTCCATATGGTTTTTATTGACCTAGAGAAAGTATATGATAGGGTACCAAGACAAGTCCTTTGGTCGGTATTAGAGAGGAAAAACATTCATGTAAAATATATAAATATTATTAAGGATATGTATGAGGGAGCGGTTACAAGTGTGAGAATAGTAGGAGGCGATACGGAGGAGTTTCCTATAACAGTGGGTCTACATCAGGGATCGGCCTTAAGCCCATACTTGTTTACCCTAGTAATGGATGAATTAACTAGTTGTATCCAAGATGACATCCCATGGTGTATGTTGTCCTAGTGGATGATACTAGAGATGGAGTAAATCAAAAACTAGAATTATGGAGAAACACTTTAGAAAGTAAAGGGTTTTGGTTAAGTAGAAGTAACACAGAATATATGCACTGTAATTTTAGTCTAAGTAGGAGAGATGAAGGAGAAGTGAAACTAGGGGGGTGGTAGTGCCTAAGGTTAACCATTTTAGGTATTTAGGTTTCATTTTCCAGGATGATGGGATGATAGATGAAGATGTAACCCATAGAATCAAAGCTGGATGGTTGAAATGGAGAAGTGTCACGTGGGTGTTATGTGATAAAAAGATGCCTAACAAAAATAAAAGGAAAATTTTATAGGACGGTAGTTAGACCACTCATGATATACTGGAGCGAGTGTTAAGGCTGACTAAAGTTCAACATATGCATAAGATGAATGTGGCCGAAATGAGGATGTTAAGATGGATGAGTGGTTATACAAGATTGGACAAGATTAGAAATGAACACATCCGACAAAAGGTGCATGTTGCACCAATTAAAGAAAAAATACGAGAAGGGCATTTAAGATGGTTTGGATACGTACGCCGAAGACCCCCAGGTGCTCTAGTTCGAAAATGTGATAGTTTAGTTGTAGAAGGTAAGAAGAGGGGTAAAGGTAGGCCTAGAATTACGTGGAGAGAGGTGGTGTCTAAGGACCTACGTATGTTAGATATTGAGCCGGATCTTGCTTTTGACAGAGCGACATGGAGACAAAAAATTCATATACCACCGCCTAGTATAGGATTGGATAAGTAAATTTAAAAGGTTTTCCTTCATTAAACTTGAAACTTTTGTTTGTAGGGATACTATTCTGCTTTTAACATCCAAATCTCTCATATAATTATTTGTTGTTATTATTATTTATTTATATATTTTTATTTTTAATTTTATTTCATTTTATTTCAGTTTATTTCATTTCATTTATTTTATTTTTATTTCATATTTGAGAGCAACATGAAGACAGAGAATCCATATAGCCGACCCCATCTAATATGGGATTAAGGCTTAGTTGTTGTTGTTGTTGTTGTATGAATGGTTATAAGTTTTTACGACATGATATATTTGGGATAAAAATTTAAAATAATTTTTTTTAAAAAAAATTATCAAAAAAGCCTCGTAAACTGAACCCGGAGTCTGATCGTCAATCGGAACTAAGAAGTCTCTCTCTGTCGGTTTCGATCTCGCGGGGTTGTGCTCCGCTTGAGAATCCCAGCGGCCATGGTTGGACTTCGGTCCTTGAGCTCGGAGATGGATCTCGACCGCCCCAACATCGAGGAGTACCTCACCCCTGACTCCATCCAGGATTCTCCCAAGAAGCTCCACTTGTAATGCCCTCTCTCTTTCTCTCTCAGAATTCCTGATTTTTCATGGCGATTTTTCATAAAAATTGCTTCTTTTGATCAGGCACGACTTGCTGGACATATCTCCGACTCTGGCGGAGGCCGCAGGAGCCATCGTTGATGTGAGTACTGTTCCTTCTCTGATTGTTTTGGAAGAATTCAGATTAAGATGCGATATATATTTTTTTTTTATGTCCTTGATATTTATGGGAGATTGTGATTTTATTGAGCAATGGTGTGATCTTGGTGAAATTGCTTAGAAGAACTTAGCTTTATGATCTCTAGGGCTAAGAGTCATTTATGTGGTACTTTTTATTGTAGTTACTAGTTAGATTTCCTTGTAATAATCAGCTTTTATTTGGTATTGGAGTGATTATCAGTATTTTGATTGCATATTTTCTGATAGTCTTTAATTGGCCTATGATCTAATTTTACAGGACTCCTTCACCCGTTGCTTTAAATCAAATCCTCCGGAACCATGGAATTGGAATATATATTTATTTCCTCTTTGGTGTTTAGGGGTGGTTGTTAGATACTGTTTTCTTTTCCCATTGAGGTATGACTTAGTTTCTTATCATCAAGTGCATTGATTTATCACTTTATCTTGGTTACTAATGAATAAATTATTCGCAACTTCTTTGATATTGACTTCTTAAAAAATAAAAATAAAAATAAAATAAAAACTTCTTTAATACCAATCCCTGCCTTGATGGTTCTGGTTTGATATTATGTATCCTTCATAACACTATTAAAATTTGTCACATTTTATTGAACCTTGTTGTTTCTTATGATGTAATTTTGGTACAGAGACTTTGTCTTGAGAATTGAGATTCAAAATCATGGGCACTTCTTTTGTATAGTTTGTAATTGGGTGCTTATAGCACCTTTTCTATATGTTATATGACAATACCAACTAGTTGGTATTTGACCTCTTTAATGATAGTTTATATTCTTGATTTCTTTCTCTTGATGTGAAATAATGATCGTTGAATCTTGTCCTTTAGATCTAGATGTGTGACGATTAGACAGAAAAATAATTGGTCTGGAGAATTTTGAGTATTGGGTTTCTTGACTGCCTTTTTTCTTGAGTATGTGTGTGTTTTCCTTGCAGAGTTGCAATATTGATGGCAGGGTGGCTAGTTTTTTTTGCAGCCTTCTTTCCTGTACATTTCTTATTAAGAGGGCATGATAAATGGAGGCACAAGATAGAGGTGGCTTTCCTATCTCTCAATGGATTAGTCTTTGGTGCATAACTGTTATGTGCTTTGTTGTTTATTTTGTAGCTGCAATGTAATTTCCCTTGTGACGCTTGTACTATGCACTTATCAAATTTTCAGATTTCGTTTGATATATTGCCTGTTAAGAGAGGAAATTTATGGTTGTAGCCTTTTTTTTTATATTTGTGAAGGTTCATCACTTTGTCCTACACTATCTTTTTTTTTTGTAATTTCTGTTCTCATTAAATATCACACACAGTAATTCAATCTTCATAGTTTCAATTAGTGGCTAATGTACATGAATCCAACCATAACCAGAAGTTTCTTTCACAAGCCCCCTATCTCCCTTCTTTCTGAAAAGTACTTTTTCATCCCATCTCATTCTTTATGAACTTTTTAAATTCATTTCCCATTTACTTCCCTTTTTACTGAAAAGAATTTCTTGAGTTAAATGATTTCTTTCTGAAATTTCACAGCTAATCAACTCCATGTGGAGATTTTCTTCTCAAATACATTAAGCATTTTTCATCTCTTCTACAACCTTTTTCTAAGATTTTATTACTGCATTCTGTTTTTGTAACTATGGTTTTTTCTGGTGGATTAAATCTTTCTATTGACTTCAGAGGAAATTGGTGGAGATGATGTGTAGTGTCTTTGTTGCTTCATGGACTGGAGTGGTCAGGTATCATGGACCTCGCCCGAGCATGAGACCTCAGCAGGTTATGTTCTTGACTGTATCCTTTCTCTTGGATTTTATTCAGTAATGATTTACCTCATTCCGTGTTTCTTGGGAAGAATCATAATTCCAACATCACCTTCTGATTGTGCTTCATCATCTGGATAGGTGTTTGTTGCCAACCACACTTCAATGATTGATTTCATCATTTTAGAGCAGATTTCTGCTTTTGCTGTTATAATGCAAAAACATCCTGGGTGGGTTGGTAAGTTTTTATCTTTTACCTTCTCATCTATTAAAATCTAATTTACCTATTTCCATTAGGTGTTTTTGTTCGCATTTTAGTTGATATTTTTGTCCCTCATTCTTTTACATGGTTTTATGGCATAGGATTTATACAGAAAACGATTTTGGGAAGTGTTGGGTCCATTTGGTTCAACCGTACAGAGTCCAAAGATCGTGAAACTGTGACTAGAAAGTAAGAACCGGCTTACTTAGAAAAAGTGTTTGTCCATCTGTGTATTCATCATTCTGATATACTCAAGTCATTTCTAACCAGGTTAAGAGAGCATGTTCATGGAGTTGATAATAATCCTCTTCTTATGTTTCCTGAAGGAACCTGTGTAAATAATGATTACACAGTGATGTTCAAGAAGGTCAGTGATCTGATCCATGTAAACAATTTACATGATTTGAGATGATCCTAGTTTGGCTCATTTATGATAAAATTTTGCTTCCAACTGACTTTCTCTTCTTCAGGGTGCTTTTGAACTTGGATGCGCTGTTTGTCCGGTAGCAATCAAATACAACAAGATCTTTGTGGATGCTTTCTGGAACAGTAAGAAGTAAGATTAACTGTAAGAAAGCCATAAATGTGAAGACAGTTACTATGGGAGTCTCCAAAAATTATTGCGATTGCATTTTGTGATTAGCATACTTCTATGTGGTCAAGATACCTATTTTACCTAGATGCTCCCGTGCTGACAATTGACCAACATTCCAATGCTGGTTATAACTTTGTTTAACAACCAACCATCTTGAGACTGCCACAACAAATATGAATGCCTAGGGCTTATGCCTGATCAGTCTATCTTGGTGTAGCGGATGAGTGGTGACAACTTTTTTTTTTATTTTTTTATTTTTATGATTAAAGTGAATTAGCCACATTCATTAAAGAAGTGGACACACTTATAAGATGGAAGTTTTGAGGTTTTAAACTTCACTGATGAACATGATTCTCTAATTTGGCATGATGACATTAGCTAGGGTTGATTTTGAGGAACTGTACGAATTGCTCTCTCCTTCCATGAGCTTTACTATCATAATGGAGATCTCATACATGTGACTAAATCATACTTGTGGTTTATAAATTTGTTTCCCAGGCAATCTTTCACAATGCATTTGGTCCGACTTATGACGTCATGGGCTGTTGTCTGTGATGTTTGGTACCTGGAACCTCAATATTTGAGACCTGGGGAGACAGCTATTGAATTTGCTGAGAGGTAATTTTTCCTTGGTCGCATTTTAGTCTACAGAGGTGACAACAGTTTGGTAATTGTCAATTTAACTCTTTGTGTGCTGCTTGTTTATGTTGTGCAGAGTTAGAGACATGATTTCTGCTCGTGCTGGTCTCAAAAAAGTTCCATGGGATGGATACCTGAAATACTTCCGCCCCAGCCCCAAGCACACAGAACGCAAGTAAGCATTATATATTGATGCCATAGTTCCCAACTTTCTTAGAATTTCATAAAAATACATTTATCCGTCCTTCAAGTTGAAACTTCAGGCACTGTTGAACTCCTTTGACCCAATAAAATCAACATGGTTCTTTCTCTGTTTTACTAGCATTCCTTGCTTTTTTAATCTTGAGATACAAAAAACTCAAGAAAATTCAGTCATTCTAATTCTCATTGTTGTAGAATTTTTATAAATTTAAATTTGTTATACCTGATATTCTTAAAATTTTCACTAATCGATGTTTTCTGAATCATGTCCAGGCAGCAGATATTCGCAGAGTCAGTCCTAAGGCGATTGGATGAGAAATGATGCTCCGAGTTCTCTGTAATGACGTCGTTTAGGGGTTTTGCTGTTGAACACCGGCACACATGCAGTTTTCCTTATTATTATTTTTGAAGTTTGTATGGTGTATGCAAATCACTAATGACCTATTTCTGCAATAAGAAACCACACATCAATTCCGCATTCATGCTTTTACAAAAACATAAGTGGAAAAAAAAAATAGTGTATTGTCAAACCATTGAATCAATTATAGATTGAGTTGCCTCTTGATCCGCAATGCCTGGTGTCTGGCGTGCATCTTTGCTTTCTTTATCTTAAGTTTGCCATCCCTACCAACAGGCACACTTGCCAGCATGTCCATCCCATGAAACCTGCTCCTCCAAAGCCATATCTTATATCTCACCTTGGCTACCAATCCAACCTTCAATGCTGCCTTCCCGTTCAACACCTCATGAACCGTGTGGTTAATCGTTGCACTTCCTACCATGAGAGTAGTTCTTTCATGCCTTTGATAGAAAGATGGCAACATGGTATTTCCAGCATTCACTTCTTCAATGTAGAGCGTGACGTTCATGCCACTGTAGTAAATCCCTCCGCCTTTGTTGTTGTTGGCAATCTCGACGGTGAATGATGTGTTGCTTCCATCACCGGAGATGGAGAAGTCGATGATAGTGTAAGTTGGTTTAGAAGGATGGAGGCTAAGCCAGAGGAAGAAGACGAGGAGGCCGGAGAGGAGAAAGACCTGAAGAAGCCATATGGAGAAGCTCTGAGCGGTGGCCATGGATGCATGAAGGGGATAACTGGAGATTGAGAGGAATGGAGTTGGAGTGGGAGTGGGAGTTGGGATCAGGGATATGATTCTTTGCTTGAGTTTGTGTTTGTGGATGGACGTGGTTATTGGGCGGGGAATGTGCTACATGGACGTTAAGGTACTGTAACCGCAAATGGTTTATGGGCTAATGGGCATTGAATGGCTCATCTATTTTGAAAATAATTATAATTCTCCTCACTTGAATAGCCATTTAGTGACTTTCATATATATATATATATATATATATATATGCATGCACGTACCTGTCATGTGTTTGAGGTTTTTTTGTTTTTTTTGTTGTTTTGAAAAATAGATAAATCATATTTTATTTAATCATGATAATAGGTTTACATTGCTTGGTAAGATCAAAACTAAAATACATAGTTTGTGATTGCCTCTCCCGTTTGCCAACAACACACCCGGTCCTGTTCCTAACTTAGACTTGAACAGGGTCCTCCCTAGAGGAATCTCCATCTTCGTCAGCCCTCTCTGGCGTGTCAGATATGAATTCCAAACTTCATTTCACTAGGTTCGCCGTTACCTCTAGTTTTGATCTTTTCGTCATAGGAGTTGCACCCAACCAAGAGATAATGAGAAAATAGATATCACGAATAATTTGTAAGAAAACGCGAATGTGGCGAAGTTGATATTGGATTCTCATATACATCATGTGGAGAGCTTAACACTAACTAATCAAACATAATTTAGTAATTAAAGGATCTGAAGAACAGTATTAGAGAGTAATTAAGATTAAGTTTTCCATCCCACGTGGAACTACAAGACCTACAAGACATGGGTTTTGTCTTACTAGTAGCATTGATTAATTCTTATAGATCAAAAACCAGGAAAAGCTAACACCTTGAAAAGAAAACTAACAGCTAAGTTTGCATGTGCTCACTAAGTATCCGCATAAAATATAATTAGCATTCCAAGAAACACAGATCTCACCAGTAGCTTCCAATGAATTCTAAGAGCCATTTAAGATCTAACAACATATATAAAACCATAAATAGTATCAAAGTACCAGTTGAAGAAAGAAGCTCCTCTCTAATGGCAACTCTCTTCGTTATCATCTTAATCCTTCTTGTTCAACTTGTCAACAGTGCCTCCTCTCTTCAAATCCACTTCTACAACAACTCCTGCCCCAGAGCTGAACTCATAGTTAAGAGTGTAGTTCGGAAGCATGTCCTTCAAGACCCTTCAATCCCTGCTGGCCTTCTGCGCCTGTACTTCCATGATTGTCTCATTCATGTATGCCTGTGTTTAATTACACCATTAGTACCAACAATGCATGTTGGTTTATATATATGTGTTTCATTGGTGTTTAATTTGCAGGGTTGTGATGCTTCCATTCTTATAGACAGCACTGATGATAATGTAGCAGAGAAGGAGGCTCCTCCCAACTTGACATTGAGGGGGTTTGAGGTGATAGACGATATAAAAGCCTCTCTAGAGAAGCAGTGCAAGGGAGTCGTCTCCTGCGCGGACATACTGGCGCTGGCCACTCGCGACGGCGTGTCATTGTCCGGAGGAGCGGCCTATGCGCTCCCAACTGGGAGGAGGGATGGCACTGTGTCTACAATGGCTGATGTTCATATCCCCAGCCCTTCTTTCTCCCTTTCTGCTGCTCTTTCTGTCTTCCAAGGCATTGGCCTTGATTTGGTGGACATGACCACATTACTAGGTATGGAATGCATGTTCATTTGGGCATTGTCATCTTTGTATAGTAGTTAAACAAATATGGATTTCTCATTCCAGGTGCTCATAGTGTTGGATTATGCCATTGCGGCTTCTTCATCGACCGGTTGTATAACTTCGAAGGTACAGGCTTACCGGACCCTGATATGGACCCTGGATTGCTTGATACTCTCCGACAACAATGCCCGCCGCATGTTGTGACGCTCAATAATATCAGTAAGGATCCTACAGTGTTCATGGACCAACATAGCAACACACCATTCAGATTAGATGCTTCGTTCTATCATGGAGTGCTTAGCGAGAAGGCTGTCTTGCAGTTAGACCAAGGGCTTGCTTTCACTGATCTCACAAGTAAACTGGCAACCAAGTACGCGAATAGGCCTGAGGTTTTTAGAAAACAGTTCTCTAAGTCTATGATCAAGCTGGGTAGTGTAAATGTGCTCACAGGAGAACAAGGAGAGATCAGGCTCAACTGTCGTACCGTAAATGGTTAACTGATCATGAACTTTATATTGATGTAATGGAACTTTTATTGCTTTGAAATTCTTTTGACATTCTTATATATATGTCCTGATTTCCATTTGTTGATTGGATGTAATTCCTGCTATATGATCATGCACAATTTGATCTCTTAGTTAGCAGAGAAAGCAGAGTTAAGTTGGGAGTCTGGGACCTTTTCTCATCAACTAGGCCAACATTATTGTTCTTGAATGCATTTATCTTCTGTTAAATAGATGTAGTCCTTTGAGAGAGCTTAGAGGCCAAAAGAATTTGGTCTCTAGTTCATGTCGAATGATATCTTGAAGTTTCTCTTTATCTGTCTCTTTATATTCTCATCCTTTGACATTCTTTCCCCACTCTCTCCAATGCCATATCAAGAGAATATATTCCACGTGAATGTCATGCATTTGACTTTAAAAGGATTGCAATGAGGATGAGATTGATCAATCTCACCTCTCTTTTTGACTCTATAAATAGAAGGCAAGAGCAGCCAGTATTAGCATACCGGCAGGCAAGAAGAGTATGGTCTCACATGAAGATAGGAATGCCTTTGATAGCCAAGGATGACTTGCCCGTATCCTCCCGGAGGTTTACATTCATGGCTGAGGCCATAATCTTGAATGAGATCTCAATGTGGATTACTGGCAGTCTCTTTGGCTAGTCAGAGTGATTCCCATCTCACATGCCAGACCAAAACCTCTTATTACTCTCATACCCAATGTCAAATAATAGGTTTGCTCTCAGTATTCTGATCATCTCCTTTTCTTGATAATGTGATCAAGTTGTAAACAGGTAGACACTGATTATCACACACTTGCTTGTTCATGTTATTCAAACAGAAACAGATTACAATTTACAACAAATTAACTGCAAACAAACCACTCTACATTGCACAATTTACTGCTTATTCCCCCACAAATTAAGCACATGAACAGAACAAACCCAGACAATCTAGCTATTCACAACTGCACAGTTCTTCCTGATCTCACCTGAAGAACCAGTGAGCACCTCAATCCTTCCCATCTTCTCCATTGACATAGCAAACTCTTTGAAGAACACTTCAAGTGGACTGCTGACAAGCTTAATGATGGAGGACTTAGTGGCAGCATCTGTGGTCAGAGCTGCATCAGATTGGAACAAACCTCTTCTCTTGAGTAGTAGTTTGTAGTAACCCAGATCAAATGTCTTGAAGTTCCCGGGGTCCATTTCAACAATGGTGGTGTTGTCATTAGGGACCTTGCATTTGTTTTTCTTCAAGTTGGCAGCATAGAATGGGTCCAGTGCTGGATCTTGATCTCCTTTTCCAGTGAAATTGTAAAGACGGTTACTGAACGATGAGCAGTGAGAGACACCAATTGTATGAGCTCCTGAAAAAGAGATCGAAATTAATGTAAGTTGAATGAGGATATAAGTTGAACTATATAAAGATTTGAATGCTTGATTACCAGATAAGAGAAAGAGATCAGTGACATCAAGTCCTTTGCTAGCAAATGACTTTGTGAGAGCAGTGAAGTTGAATGTAGGAGCTGGAATGTTGTTTAAGGCCTCCGTTGCATTAGAAATCAATCCATCTCTCCGTCCTGTTGGCACATTCCAAAATGGACCTCCCTATTGTTGCATGAATTGCAAATTAAGAGATATTGTGCATATATCTAACAAATGAATATTTAATTAAAGTTCCACTTCTGAAGATCCTTACAATGACTAGAACCGAGTCTCTGGCTACTAAACTGATAATGTCAGCGCATGAAACAACACCTGGACACTCTTCTTCAATCAAACTTTTGATTTTGTCAATGAAGTCGAAACCACGAAGAGATAGATTTGGAGGTGATGTTTTCTCTGCTGGTATTTTGCTGGTGGAGTTCAGAAGAACTGAAGCATCACAACCCTGAAATCAAATTAATTAACAGTAAACACACATCAATGATTAAGCTTGCAAAAAGAAAAAGAGATAACAAGAAGTATGTATGCATTGTTATACCCTGACAAAGCAGTCATGAAAGTGCATTCTAAGAAGAGCAGCAGCCAGAGATGGTGCATGGGGAATATGTTCCCTGACATACTGGAAGACAATGTTCTCAGCCTTGGGACAAGACTTGACATAGAAACCAAACTTGAGATCAGCTTGAGCAACACTCAGTAATCCCAAAAGGGAGCATGTCAATAAGAACTTAATGCTCATCCTTCTAACTCTATGTATGTTTGCTGAATGGCAGCCAATGAAGAACTAGTGTGCTTTATAGGGATCCTCTACCTCTCTTTAATTTGTCCATGAGAAGTAAGATGCTATTTGAATCCCTTCTCATTAGTTAAATGATATTAGCTAAGCTAAGCCAATTATATAGATGTTTTGGTGGTCTTGTTATGGTATAAGACAAGGGGTAAGAAGGTTTCTTTAGATGATTTAAGTTCTAAATTTTGAGTAGGTCGGCTTGCTCCATTACTGAGGCGGCTTCAAAGCAAATGTATTGACATCTTGGTTGGGTGAATCTCTTCCTGCTACACTAGACATCAAACACAACACTGCTTCAACAACTCCATTAATTGTTTAGACACTACTTGGAAATTCATTCCTGCATGCATTAAAGGATAATGTTCCTGTAAATTAAGCCTACTAATTATATGAGCCTTTTTTTTTGGGTAATATTAGCAGCGAGCCGTTAAGAAACCAATGACGTCTACAAGTCTCGGCAGAGCAAATATGAGAGTGGGGCCCACACACACGCGTGGAGTTAGGACCACCCGCCACAACCACTACTTACACTCTCAAAAAATATGCCATCACCCGTAAATCGAGCCTGAGATCTCTTGGTAGTTGGAATTCTTACAGTGACCAAGATACCAATAGACCACTTGACCGTTGGTAATAATATGAGCCAATTGACTAGATGCTTGTGGACTGGTGTTTTTGCTCCACAAAATTGATGACTTGGATGGTAATCTCAGTACAACCTATATATTATTCTTGACAGTAATGCATGTGTTCCTGTTAATTAAAAGGATTACATAACAAAAGGATAAGGATGGCGAAGGTTCAACTCTCACAGTCAACTATTAAAAGGGGTACAATCTTCATTATGCATGCTGATTGACAGTACAGCCCATGATATTTTGGGTTACGAGACCTCCAGCAAAGCTTGTTTGAAAGGATGATGATCTTTCAAGACCCATCAAAGTACCGAGAGCACATGCATCTCCAATCAATCTTTCAACTATTTGTTCTTTTTAATCAGAGTTCCATTTCCCCTTCTCAAGAGAAACCGTTGATATATGAATTTAATATATGCTCACAGAGCATTATTTCAGGCTCATTGGCATCAGCAAATAATCCATGTGATCATTTGGGCCATGTTTATGGGATCAACACTGGCTCTGAATGGGCCATGACAGCTAAACTTCTGCTTGTTTTTTTCCTCTTATAGTACATGATCAATCTCTCAGCTTACAACTTTTCCTTCAAAGAGAATGAAAATCCCACTTGCCTGTGACCCTTTTTCTGCTACACTTTTTTGCTCCATGTACTGAAACTTTTACATATATCATCGGATGCATTGAACTGAATAAAAGTCATATAATTAATCAATAGAGATGTCTAATAACAACAAGGTTGTATACTGTGGAAGCTAAAGCACCAGTTTTGGATTAATTAAAAAAATGCAACAGAAGAGTGAAAATCTAGTTCACTGCCAGACCCTTTTTCTACTGGTCTTTTTTGCTCCTTGTACTGAAATTTTACATATCATTAGATGCATTGAATTGATTAAAAGCCATAATCAATAGAGATGAGTAATGACAAGAAGGTGGAATTAAGACCTTTTTAAGGCCATTGTAAATTGTGGAAGCTAAAAACACCTGATTTGGACTAAATTAAAAAAAAATGCAACATAAGAGTGAAAATCATTCACTGCTTTGCAAGAATCCATGTGGTATTAAGTGCTAGTGTAATGTGCAAAATAGTGAAAAACAGGATCATAAACTACTCAGTTGACTTGGTTTTCGGTTATTATTTAATCAAGGATTTCAGGAATACCTGTTTCAAAAGTTGGATAATGCATTGGGTAATGCAAGACTCTTGTTTAGGAACTTGTAATGTCTAACACTCAGTAATCTAATTACTTCTGATTATTGGATGAGATGAGAATGACAGATGAACTGAATCTTGAATTTGCTCAAAGATCAAAGATAGTCCAGGCTGCAAGAAACTATTTAAAGGCATGATTGCATGAGCATCAAGAATCATTTAAGTTAAATATCTATTCCCTTATAATAATATCCTATCACATTATAATTTAAATCTCATATTAATACCAGAACATTAAAAAATACATCAAACAATGAGATTATACATGCAGAGAAACTGTTATTTGTTTATTCTTTGGATACTTCATCCAGAAAATAAAAAAGGTTATGTTATCGAGTAAAATATCCATAAATTTCAAATGGACTTGTGGCATTATCCAAACCGCTAAGGCATAAATTTGAGTGATCAGTGATCTAATGGAGGAAAATGAATCTCCAAAGAAATCAAGATCTGACTAATCAAGTTAACTATAAAAGGAGATCTCTAACATTCTAGTAAAATGATAGTAAATCTTCAAAGGATCAGTTCTAACTAGTTGAAGAGTCTCTCTGTGCATAAACTCTTTGATTTATTTTTTCACAATTCAACTGGCGGAAATTGGAAGGAAAATGAACACCATAATCGACCCCTCATTACACACACAAAAAAGGATAGAGGTCTTCATACAAAGTTCTCCCAAGATACGCTGAAGCTCATGGAAAGTGTCCAAGCCGCTTTGAGCCTACTATCAGTAACCTTATCCTACACAAGAGGTTGTTTTCATGACTCAAATTTGTGACCTCTAAGTCATATGACGACAACTTTACCAAAACTCCCTTCAATTAGTAGAATTTTCAACATCTTCAATTCATCATCATTGCTGATCAAAATTCATTCAAATTCATTCAAATATGAAGAGCGGATGTTTACATCAACAAAGATATAATACCCCCGTGGAACGCATTCACCACACAAAACAACTAATCAAGAAAGGTATAGGCCTTACAAGATAAGTACTTTGCATAAGAGAGTCTACCGATCCACTCCTCCATATCAGATATACTCCCTTTGTACCCAATTAGTGCTTCGCGGTTGGAAATTTCTACCACGAATGTATCACGATCCATGAACTACCTGTAATAGAGGATCAACTAGGACCTTCTTTACAATCAATGAAAGTGGTTTATCCACATTTATCAAAAAAAAAAAACAGCATATAAAAAGAAGTTTTGATAATAATAATAAAGGTCATAAAGAGTCATTGTCATCTTCCACTCGCCCCCATTAGTGACCTGATCCAAGAGATGCTTTGCATCAACCCTAAAATAGTTCAACACTTGTTCTCAAGACTACGAAACACGATCAAGGTGGAATTTGGCTGCTTGTGGTGTAGGTCCCACATCAGAGCTTTGATTCAGTCTCTAGGCTTATCTAAGATTTACACCTAATCCTTTGAGCTTTTGTGTCCCCTCTATCTCTATCTTCTGGGTCCCCGCTCTCCTCACCATCCGATCATCATCTAATAGTCTCCAAAAGTTATCAGTACCTAGCTAAGTTTGTCATTTGGTGTATATATATGTCCAACTATTTATTTTGAAGATACAATTAGATATACTCATTAGAAGTGAATCAATTACGTATCACATACATCCAAATGTACACCTCCTAAAGAATACAATTTAAGAAAACAATTTTGTCACACATACTTATAACTTAATAATAACTTTGGCTGTGTTATCTCTATGAATATCAATATCATTTTTTAATAATAATAATAATAATAATGAAAAATTTTATTAAACTATCATGTGATTTATTTCTTTTATCAATTCAAAACTTGTGATTTAACTTTAAGTATTTTAGTACTCTGTAGTTTAATCCTTGAGCATATTGATGCCAAAACACAACACCATTAAACTTGCTGACATGTTATTTAAAAAAGATATGAAATGATTTTTTTTTACCTTTATTTACACTAATCAAACCAAAGAGAAATTTATATAAAAAAAATTTATGACATGAATATGCTTATGAATTAGACTATATGGTAATAATCCGAAATTTATGACTACCCTTATTTACATTAAGAGTAAAAAAATCATTGTATGTTTTTTTTTTAATTTCGCCATCAATGAAGTTTAATAGAGAGTTAATGTGTTTTTGCTATTGATGTCTCTTTCCGAAGATTAGATTACTAAAATGCTCAAAATCAAACCACAAGTTCTGAAATAATAAAAAAGACCAACCACATAATAATTTAATGAAATTTCTCCCAATAATAATATCAAACTCAAAGTCCCCATTCACTCGTTTTTATATGCGTTCCATTGAAGCACCACTTGCATCAGTCTACACGTTCCCTTCTCATCAATTTAAGAAAATACGAACAAACAAAGGAGGAAAAAAATCGTATCCAATATTTCCTTCCTCTTTTCTTTTCCTTTTCTCTCCCTCGAAAAGATAGGTACCTACTCTTTGTTACCATTTGATCCATTCATTCCTCTGTAGAGCGAATCCATGGCTCAGGTCCAACTCTATTATTGATTTCTTTTTTGCAAGTCTGGGCACTGTTCTATTTCGTTCATCTGATTTGTGTTTCTTTCTTTCTTTTAGGTTTTTGATTCTTCTCCGAAGAAGTTCATGGCTTCTTCCAATCAAGCAGAGGAGAAACAGAGCAAGAAGGAGAAGCTTGATGACTTCATCGTGCTCGACATCGCCGCTCTTTCGCCGATCGTCGCTGCCGAGAGCCCTCGTCTCTCGGTATTCTTTTCATCTTTAATTCGAATATCACTTCATTAAAAAAACAAAAAAATTGTTCCGTTTTCTGGAAATTTTATTGAATTTTTTATTATTTATTTATTTTCTCCCTTTTTAAAGCTACAGAGAACTCTTTCGAGAAAGGGGCCCCCACGAGCCGGAGGAGAAAAGTGCCCGCCGGTGGTGGAGCCAGCCGTTGCTTCATCCGGTGAGTCACGCGCCGAGTCAAGCTCAACAGAGTTGGGATGGGAATATGGGATCCTTTTTCTTTTTTTAAAAAAAAAATTCTAAATTGTGTAATTTTGTATTTAATCTCAGGCGGGGACGAGGGGTCTGGCGTACACGTGGCGGGTGAAGGAGGGGGTTGCACCGTTCCAAATGCGACGAGCCAGACAGGCAAGTGCAGGAAGGTGGCGGGCCGGCGAGCATCGCTTGGAGTCGACCCTCGCAGGGTGTTACTATTTTTCGCGACCCTGTGAGTTTCTTAAAATGCCCCTATTATATCTTTGTAATTACGAACTGGTCATGCTTGACCTTTTTAGACAAGACGTTAGGTTTGGTTGTTCAAGTTTAGATGAGAGGTTGATACATGGAAGTCTTGTTGAGGTGATGGGTTTGCTTGGAATGTCTGTTTCCAATGCAGGTCAAGCATGGGAACTCTCATACTGCTATATTTCACCATCTCCATGGGCAAGATGGCAGGTCATGCTGCAGCTGCTAGGTGATACCCATGTTGTTAGCCTGACAACTGCTGCCTTGAAAAGCAGATTTCCCTTCTTTACATGGTAACTTACAGCTGAAGAAGAAGACAGAGAACCTACTTTTAGCATTGGGAATGAGGACAAGAGGACAGAGATAAACAAACATCAAGGGGAACATAATACAGCATTAGATAAAATTAGGAGAGATGTATCCCATTTTACTGTTATGTCTTATTACTACTGTTTACCTTCTGGTATTATGGACGTGGGAAAGATATAGCATGGGATAAATGGCAAATGGGTTAGCTATGCTTAAAGTACTGCCTTTTTGCACCCGGACCAAGTCTGCTCTCTTTTGTCAGCTTTATGGTTTGAAAGATCCACGGCAGGCATGTGAGAATGTGCTTCTATTCTTGTTCTAGGTTCCTCTGCTGTTGCTTTGTATACGGTTAATATGAGAAATGGAATGTAACTATACATGTGTTGGGTAATTCTTCTTGGGCAAGTTCCATGATCAAGTTTCCAACCCATTGAATGGGAATGGGGAGAGCAAACTCGAGTTGAATTTACTTCTCAAGGACTATACGTGCATAATGAAGGGTCAAGGTGAATTGAGTGAGTTTACTTTGAAAAACCTATAGTCACATCCCTGACTGACCCGTATGAGGGGTTTTTATGGCCTATGTCCAAAAAAAAAAAAAAAAAAAACACTATACATATATGTGAAATATTTGTAGAAAAGTTAACATGATTCATAGATCTAGTATCTTTTAGAGATGCTTGGCATGGAGCACTTCTTCTTCCTGTCATGACAAATGCTCACCACAACTGCTGCAGTTTCTTCAATTGCTTTTCCAGTAACCTCTGCAATTTCAAAAGCTAGTTAACAGAACATCAAGGAAAGAATAGCATGAATTGATGAAATGATATTGCTTGCTTGATTTCACTTACCAATCACTGGCCATACAGGGTTTTGAGAGAAAATTCTATTACATAAACTTCGATCTCTTCTCTAACATGCTCCATGTCTGAATAGTTGCTCTTCATCTGACTGCTGAAACCCAAACTCTTGGCTCTGGCTTTCCTAATTGTCTGCAGAACCACTGGATTAATTGTTAACCCAAACACCTTCTCTTGGTTTATTTCAAACAATGTTTTTGGAGGGTCTACACCCATCACAATTGGGACGTTCGCCACCTTATAAGCCTTCTGAGCAAGATAGATTGATAAGGGTGTCTTTCCCGTGCGCGAGACACCAACAAGAACAATGTCGGCACGGTTAAGGTTCTGAGGAAGAGCCCCATCATCCTGCTTGATGGTGAAATCAATGGCTTCTATGCGTTTGAAGTACTCCTTGGAGTGGATTTCTCCCAGGAGCACCTCGAGGGATACCAGATGGGGCTACGCCAAGATGTGCGGCAATGGCCTCAGTTGTGGGGCTGAGTATATCAGTGGCTGGGACACCCCAGAGTTGGCAGCCATGTTTTGCAGCCTCTGCCATTGAAGGATCAGCAAGTGTGTACAGTAGAAGAGCACCTTCTTTTGCAGCTTGCTTGATGATCTCTATCAGTTTATTAACATCTTCAACCTGAAGAAAATTAATCAATCCATTAATATGTAATTTGGCTATGTCAAATTCCAGACTCAAGCATGCATATCTCATACTTTCATATGTTGAATATCGACTGAATGTTGATTTGGACTAACTACAAATGCAACTTGACACCATCAAACTTAAACATGCTGAAGTATCACAATTCATACAATTTTCTATACCTTTAGCAGTCCAGTTACTTTCTTGACAAATTGATGCAAGAAGACATTTAACTGACTGTAAATTGTGTATCCACCTTGGAATCTCCCATCCATACAATTAGATATTCATAGAATGCACATTCCGAGTAACAGAATCAAATGACTTCCAATTCTGGAGTTCATCTCAAGTTTAGATTCTACATCACAAATCATCTTACCAGTAATCCCTACAAGAACAAGCTCCTTGAGAAAAATGATGAAATCTGTTTGTGTCTCTTATAATTAATTGGCGTGAAATAACTTTGGAAATGAGCTTGATAGCATCATGGCAGTCTCCACAAACACGGAGATTCTTAGCAATTCTAATTGGCACAGATGGAGGAGATTTTAGCAAGCCAAAGCCAATAGCTAGTCTCTCACTATGGCTGCACAGCAGTCTCTTCTTATCATCCTCCTCCACATCAAGCAAAACATATTTAGTTGACGGCACGTAGCCTGCCTCAGCTAGGCACTCACCAAGTTCCTGCAACACTTTGTATATGCTTTCTGATTCTGAATGTGATCTATCATGTGCACCAAACACATAAACCTTGTCCTTTATCTCAATCCAACTGCACCCCGAATTTTTAGATAACCTTTTACTGGCCATCAATTGCCTCACTTTCCCCACGTCATCCCATCTCTCCACTGATGCATATATATTAGATAGAATTACATAGTTAGCCGCATTATTCGGTTCAAGCTCAAAAAGCATAAATGCTGCTCTCTCACCAAGCTTCACATTACGATGAGCTTGACAAGCTCCAAGCAAGGATCCATATACACTTGCACTTGGTGGTATGGCCATTTTCTCAATAAAATTTTCTGCATCATCTAGTCTCCCTCCCCTCCCCAACATATCCACTACACAAGCATAGTGCTCAATTTGAGGTGTAATACCAAACCTTTCTTTCATTGTCCAAAAAATTTTCAGGCCCTCATCAATAAGACCACCATGGCTACAAGCAGCTAAAATCACCACCAGAGTGACATAATTTGGTTTTAATCCTAGCTTTTGAATTCTTTCGAACAGATTCAAAGCCAAATCAAACTCTCCATTCATTGCGAATCCTTCAATCATTGAAGTCCATAGAACCACATTCCATTCATCCATACTATTGAACACCACAAATGCACCACCAGGATCTCCACATCTAGAGTACATAGTTACCAGAGCAGCATTAACTATTGGATTCTGAGTCAAACCCTTTTCGAATCCACATAAGCATGAATTGCCTGTCCTTTTCTCAAAGAAGAGAAGAAGCTGCAAGCAGGCAACACGGAGACAAGTGTTATTTCATTTGCAGTAAGATGTTCTTCAGATTGCATTCTAGAGAACAATGACATGGACTCAGCATACTTTTCCAGACAAGAGCATGCCCTGACCATTGAAGACCAAGAGACAATATCTCGAAGCTCTATTCTATCAAACACTCTAAACGCCCCATCAATATTTCCAAAAGTCCCGTAAGCATGAATCAAGGAATTAGCTACTGATAAAGATGAATGACATCCACATTTAACACTCATTGAATGCAACTGATTGACCAATCCATTGTAACCCAAACCTGTAGAAGCCTTCACCAGGGCCGACACTGTATAAGAGTCAGGCATTAAACCAAGCGTGAGCATTTCAGAGAAAAGCTTGATAGCTTCACCTGGAAATCCATTTTTAATGTACGCAGATATCATAGAAGTCCAGATGAAAACATCTAAATTTCTCTTGGGAATTCTGTCAAACAGTTCTCGTGCCACATCCGCACGGCCACAAACAGAATAAAACTTAATGAGTTTCGGGAGCAAGTCACGGTTTTTCTCAAACCCAGCTTCACGGATTTGAGAATGGATCTTTTGGCCTTCATTGAAGGATCGAGTCTCGATGCAGTGTTGGAGCGCAAGGCTGAGTTCAGAGGAGGCTATTCCAAAACGCTTGTTTGAGCTCACTCTAAGAGAATTAGATTCTACATTCGATGCACAAGGAGGAAGAGAAAGGCGAAGCGAGAGCATGCTTGGTTTGAGCGCTTGGCCGAACACTAGCATTCCTTCCCGTGCATTCAGGTGAAAGATAAGGTTTTGTCTATTTCCTTCAAGATAAGGGCATTTGGAGTGGAAGAAGGATTTTTATCACTTGAAAGAAATTATTTATTTTCCGGGGGTATTTCGGGAATAAAATCGCATACGAGTTTGTGGAGGAGAAGAGAAGCGTACCATGGAGAAGAGGTGGGTGTTCACGGCGCAGCCACGATCGACGAGGCAATGCTCGAACTGCCCCAACGCCGCGTTTACGGAGTGCTCCGCCGTCCATCCCGTCCCGTCAGACACCATGTATATCTCCTTCGCAGTCGACATCTCTCCGTCGTCATCCCCGCTATCCACCTCCTCCTCGTCCGCCGCTGAGATCGACGGCTGGATCGGAGAGGCGGTTCTTGTGGCTGTGGAGTCCTTCCCCTGGGCCGGCCGCGCGAGGCGACGCCCGGCGCGAATTGACCTTGCCATGGACCATCGGTTCAGCTGAGAGCTACCACGCGGTGACTTCCGCGCCGGAGGGTCGGGGGCGGGATCGGCGGTCTTCTCATCGGGGACGCAAGAGATGACCGTCGGTCTGATTAGGGTCTGGGAATGGACGAAGGCGGGAGGGGGTCTTGCGAGGGATATCACTTTGGATCCCAGCATCGTCCTCGTTTGCAAATTTGGTATTTTTTTTTACTGGGTTATAACTTGTACACACAAACATCATTAAAATTTGAATTACATATACATCCTCACAAAAATTTTAATTACATGATTTAATGGTTCTCAAATATGTTTCAATGACTCTCTCTTGAGAGAAGTCTGTGAAATAACCTTCACACACTGCTAGTCCCTCTTCATGAGCAAGCCTTTGAACTTCAAGCTGAACCTGATCAGCTCCAACGCTGCTCGGGTCCAGCAAATTACAAGCAACTTCAGTGGAGTTCTCACCATGAACAAGACCCATGGCCTGCACTGACTGGAGACCACCTCCTCGTCCACTAACTCTTCTTGCAATCCTTCGAACAGCTTCCAATGTTGGTGGTGAGGGACTGGGACATTGTAGTTGTCTACCCAGCGAGTGGCTCCCACAATCCACAACACCTTTGTTTCCAGTTAATTCCAGTAGGGCCATGATCAGGTTTTAGAAGCAGAGCATCTGAAGGCAGTCCTCCAGTCCACTGGTTCCCTGATGAACTTGGCTTGAAGTAGCCCAGCTCTCTTCTAATGGCGTCCAGAGTCTTTCCTCTCTCATGAACTCCTCCATATACAAAGGTTGGCACTGCGAGATATAGAATCTCTAAGTTTCTGAAACTTGGATGCATGAAAAGGGTGGATATTGTGTACTACCTTGGAGCTTATGGCCAATGTCAGCAGCTAGAGAATTTGCTAGCCCTGCAGCTTGGTCCATTGAGGCTTGAGCAAGAGGATGGAAGCATATATGATCAACAACACCAACCCGGGGATGGGTTCCAGAGTGCAGCTCAAGATCAATGGCTTCTAAGGCTGCTTTTACCATGCTGAAAACTGCTCTTTTTAGAGGGGAAGAAGCATCAAGAGATGAATTTGCAGGCGTGAAATGAGACACTATTGTATAGCCAACTCTGTTGTAGACCTCATCCTTGAAGATGTTGGTGATTATGGCTTCAGGATGTAGTTTCGCAGCTCGTTCAATTGAATCCAGAGCTATTGCATTACGGCTTTCAGATATGTATAGTTTACAACAAGCAAGCATGGACTTGAGCATTTCACTGCTATTAAATTGAAACCCGTTGTGAATCACCCATGTTTGAACTCTCAAATAACAATTGAAATGATATTCTCAATTCATCAAAAAGAAGTGATATTCTCAAAAATATGAAATGAAGATGAGGGGAAAGAAAAAGGAAACAAAGAGAGGAAGCTGACGCAGGGGTTCTAACCTTATATGAGTTGCAAACGCAGGTGACCGGCTCTGGCAACACCGACGACGAAGATGAGATGAGAATTTGGATAGAGATGCAGCAACACCAACCAAAGAGATCTAGGTTTATATTTGTCCTTCCTCACGTGTAATGCACGTGATAGCCAAACAAACCTCATCTTGTCATTTCCGGTTATGAGATAATGAACATATGGATCACTAGCATAACCACTTCACACTTAACACAGTAATTACAACCCAACATGGAGAAGACTGATGATTCAAGCATCAGATGCTACCTATGGGAATCACATCACAAATCATCACAAGAGTAACATGAAATAATAGACTTTTATTGAATATCATCAAATAGCATATGTTCTCAATAGAGACACCACCATATAAATAAGCCATCTGCCTTGTAGGCCTTCAGGCTGGAGCATAACATCCACTAGACTCGACAAGTACAAGTTTGTATGAAATAAGGTCTTCCAAACTACTCCACAAAGACAGACTAGAATTAAACAGCAGACAGCTTATATTAGCTATGTTCCCAACTTTCACTTCAATGAAACTCTTTTAAAACTTCCGCACTTGCTTCAACTCAGAAACCATGAATTTTGATGGTTTCCTTCTTCACAATGCCAGCCTGTGACATGACCAAAAATAAGATGGAAAAGAAATAGTTAAAACTAATATGAAGACACTTGGAACAAGATAATCTAACGCATAAATCCTATCATATTTTTTGCATAAAAGCCAAAAGCCATAACAGTGTCCTTAGATAAGATGTTAATCTAATTACAAGCCATTGGAACTGAACAAAATTCTCTATAGAAGCTACAAAATGTGGAGTAACAATGGAAGCTTTGATGAAGTGAGTGTTTCAGAGGCAGATTGTGCAGTACCTGGACAAGGAAATTAGAAACATTCTTACGTTGATCACCTTGAAGTTGGATGACCTGCACATACAATAAGGTTCAAAATAAGAAAAGAAAAATTCATTTGCATATTTTTCTTGAGGATGTAAATAGTTGAACAAATAAATTTTACCTGGCCAAGTTCTGGGTCCTGAACAACAGTACCATTACAGCAAAACTCTTTCTTTAGATCCTTCAGTATTTTGTTGTAGCTGAACTCCTTCTTCAATCCCTGCACAGTGGTCAGACTCTTCCTGCCGTTGCGCTGTTGTATGCGCACATGCACATACTCCTTTGACCCAGCACCAGAGTCCTCAGCATTTGCCTCAGCAAAGGGATCTGCAATCAGAGGATTAGGCTTGAGAAGGTCATATAAATGGACCCTGTTAAAACAGCCAAAAGTAGATCTTGCACCAAACATACCAAAAGTTGTTGGGATCTGGATGTCGAGTTCAGACATGAACACTTGAAAGTTGGGATTTGAAAAGGCAGCCAACAAGATTACTTGGTCCGCTTTTGCCCTCTTCACTTACAACTGCAAACAAAATTCAGACATGGTTAAACCATTATGGCTTCTCAGTAAAGGTCCATTTGCAGCATAATACCAACAGTTGATTTAAGATTCGGATTTCAAACTCATAATTTTGCATAGCCTCCAATGACATGTAGATAAAACAAACAAAATAATGATAAGAAAGATAAAATCTAGGAAAACTGAGAGAGAACATCACCAATACAACTCATCTCTCAAATTAAGTCTATCAAAACAAAGAAAAAAATATCATAAGCTATTCCACAAGATCAAAGGTCACAGAGAAGACCTATCCAAATAGAGTGCTTAAAACCCCTAATTTGCTACAGAATACCAACATACTTACAGCAAAATAATCAAGAGCTAATACAAAACGTATGACATGAGATAACATAAAAGAATGGCTAAGCAAGTCTATATTACATGATTCCATTGAAAATACTGGTTCAAAAAGGAGCAAACTAGAGAACCTAGCTTATAAAATCTTGAACAAGAAAATAAAATAGACAGTTGAAATTTATAGATAAAGATCAAGACACAGCTTCAAGATCATTGGAAGGAATAACTTCTTCTCAAGCATGCTAAAGCAAACGAACCAGAATTTCAGCATATTCATATAGACTAAATAAGGCATGCTTCCTAATACATATCATCATAAGAACAACATGAGCCTAAATCTACAGGATATGCAAGTTTTCTTATTCAATCAATCACTAATTGAATCAAAAGAACCAACTATCCATGAAAAGACCGAATAAAACCAAATAAAACTCAAAAATTAGAACCTAAATCAACAAAAGATCAACGAGGCAGTAGGTAAAAATAAAAGACATAAACTTTCGCATCCCAGACCGTCAATCGAAGCACAAACAGATCCGGAATCTAAAGAACATGAAGAACAACACGATCACACAATAACAAACCAAAATAAATCAGAACACACAAATCTCCTGCAGATCCAACCCCGCAAACATCAAAGAACAGTGCTTTACCAGAAATCAAGACAAGCGATCGAGAGATCCGAGAAGAAACCCCAAAGACTTGACGATGATAAGACGAAGGCTTCTCCGGGACCTCTCTTATAAAGGAGAGGCGACCGACTCTAGCTCCGTCTCTAACCAGAGGCAAGCTAACCATGGTTTAAAAGAATCAAATGGAGATGCTTCATTGGCGGTGAGGGAGTTCCGATAACGACATGGACGGCTGAGATTGAAAGATGGTGTGGTGGGTGGCTTACCTCGCGTCACGCGTATACTCCGGGTCTTGGGACCCACTCGATGCTTGCGTTCCAACTACGCTGCACGTGCTGGGCCGCACCGATAAAGTTGGGCTCCAAGATTGGGTTGGGTGAGGCGTCACTCACGCGGGCAGAGAAGGACACAGGGTACTGCCTTCACGAGCTGTATGGGTGTAACACGTGCCTTATTTGACAACATTTTATACTACATTTTCACGTACGTGTATATATATACACACAGTGTATCTAGTTATTGGTTATCTTTTTTATATCTGCAAGGTTTTATATGCCTTTTAATCAATTGAAGCTGACCATGTCTTTACTAGAGTTGAATGTTAGCTAGTATAACCCATCGTCTCCTTTTTGTCAACTGAAAATGGTGGAACCTCTTAGAAACATTGATAGAATTCTTTTCTTTTTTTATTTAAGAAATCAGTGAATATAAGTGCATTTGATTATTTTTTTTAGAAAAAATAAAGATAAAAGATTTATCTATAGTTTTTTTTTAAACAATCGAGAATAATTTAGGGATGGCGGTACCCGATCCATGAGTTTTCGATCCGTCCGAATGGGGTTTTGTTGGAGAGAGGGGCGAGGCGGGCGGGCGGGATTTTATGAGAAGGGCGGGGGGCGGGTTTGGTAAACACTCATATTAAATCCATGCAGCCCAGCTAAAAATTACAAACATACCCTCTCTCTCTCTTTATATATATATATATATATAATATATTACATAGCCTGGTGTTTACAAACATCCACTATATATATATATATATATATATATATATATATTATATATATATATATTATATTACATAAGCGGGGTAGGGGTATGAGAAAAGCTGGCGGTTGTGGTATTCAATACATGTGGTATTTGGTAGTGAGTGGCGAGGCGAGCGAGGTTAGGAGGCCGGGCGGTTGTGGTAAAGGCCCGCCCCGCCCCATTGCCATCCCTAGAATAATTGGTTGAATAATAAATATCTAACCCTTTTTTAATCTTATTTTTATATATTTATTAGATAAACTTCCATCCAAACTGATAAAATTGGGATTCCAGTAAAGTTAAATTTATTCTTATATTTACAAACTTTCAACCACTATTTTCTGGGTAAGACCGTAAAGAGAATTAACTTACTAATTTTAGTTGTGAATAATCAAACAACTTGCATAAAGTTCATAACTTCATATTCTTCCAGCTATTTATTTTTAAAATATATATATATTGGGGGGATCACGAAAGCTAAGGAGGTTCATGTAGGCGTGGCCATTCTGAGGCAAAGAAACCGTGAAAGCAAGAATCGAACCGAGCAGAAAAAACCGAGCCCAGGAATCGAAAAAAAAATGCGTGAGCCGTGAATCCGGAACCTGAACCTTCATACAAGATTCGGTTCAGGTTCCAAAATTTCAAAACCGTTGAACCGGTGGTTCAACAGCAGGTTCAAAGTTCAAAATTTCAAATATTGTATTTGTACCATTGTTCAAAGTTCAAAATTTAAATCTTGTGACTTATGTGTGACTATTCACTGCACTATTGCAGATAGTCAGAGACAAAGTCGAAATCTCAGTCTGTCAGTGACGTGACTTAACTTGAGTTTGGTGATAATGCAAGTCCAAATTTTCCAATTTTGGAATGGTGGAGTAGACACCGTGACTTTTACTCTACTTTGCAAGATGCTAAGCAACTACTTGCAGTTCACTGTATATTTAAGCGCATGATTGAACAAACATTTAGTAATGGAAGCTGACATTTTGGGCGAAAGATGATCAAGGTTGGGTCGAGATTCATTGGAAGCACAAACTTGCCTCTATGATTGGGAAGAAATTTGAAATTCTGAAGTCAAGATGACCTTATACATTCATCATCATGGGACGAGTGGGTAAATGATGGCTCTGGTACAACAATGGTAGCTTCCTCTGATGATGAAAGTTGAAACAAGCAATTAGCCAATTAGAAAATATGGGGAAATGTGTATAATAAAAATAAAAGAACTACGTGGTTTTTTATTACATAGACAACTTAATATAAATAAGTTCAAGCCCTTTATTTTATATTTTTTCTCATATCGTACTTGTATTTTTTTTTTACCAATTATTGTATTGAATTTATACTTTTATTTTTTATATAAATTATTGTATTGAATTAATTCTTGCATTTTTGTAAAAAAAAATATTGTTTTTTTATTTCCCACTTATAGCATGATTCATGTTCATTTTTAATTTAAAATATTAGATTATTTAATTTAATAAAAAATAAAAAATAAAAAGCAACCGTATAAACCGCCAGCAGGAACCGTTGAAGCTAAGCCGTCGAACCGAGATTCGAGGAATTGAACGGAAACCGAACCACCAAGAACTTTATGCGGGCGGTTTTAGTTAGGTTCAAGATTTCGTTGAACCGGTATTAGCGGTTCAGGAACCGGAACGGTGGCCATGTCTAGGTTCATGCATTCAAGTCACGTGGTCACACGTGAGTCAAGAAACTACAGCCGTAAGTAAGCTAACGGCGTCAATTGACGATGGCCTAAACCGCCGGCTTGATTGGAATAATCAAAGCGGTTGCGTGAAGGTCACGCCTGTTCCAGCTCACAGAGTATACGTGGCGTATTTGCATTGGCCATCTTCATTGGTTGTTACGCCTACTGACGTCATTGGCTTCATCAGGTCGGCAAATCGCGGCTTTAAAACGAGGCCCCCTCGTGGTTTCGTTTATCTCGTTCTATTTTCTTTTCTCTAGCTTTGAAAAAAAGATAAACGATCTCTCAAGGTATTCCCTCTTCTCCTTGTTCTTCCTTCGATTTCTTTGATTTATCTCGTGTTTCTCTGTAATACTTCTTAGGATCTATAGTGTTTGGATTTCGTTGTTGTTGTTATAGTTCTTCATGCTATTTTGGGGGAATTTCTTTCTTGTTTCTTAGATTGTTATGGTTTTAAGCTCATCTTGATGTGTGTTTTGCGATCCTTAGATGCAGATCTTCGTGAAGACTCTCACCGGAAAGACGATCACCCTCGAGGTTGAATCGTCCGACACGATCGACAACGTCAAGGCAAAGATCCAAGACAAGGAGGGCATCCCTCCCGATCAGCAGCGTTTGATCTTCGCCGGCAAGCAACTCGAGGATGGCCGTACCCTCGCCGACTACAACATCCAGAAAGAGTCCACCCTCCACCTCGTGCTCCGACTCCGCGGTGGCATGCAAATCTTCGTAAAGACCCTCACAGGCAAGACGATCACCCTCGAGGTGGAGTCTTCCGACACCATCGACAACGTCAAGGCCAAGATCCAGGACAAGGAGGGCATCCCTCCTGACCAGCAGCGTCTGATCTTCGCTGGCAAGCAGCTGGAGGACGGCCGCACCCTCGCCGACTACAACATCCAGAAGGAATCCACCCTTCACCTCGTCCTCCGTCTCCGTGGTGGCATGCAGATCTTCGTGAAGACCCTCACGGGCAAGACCATCACCCTCGAGGTTGAGTCCTCAGACACGATCGACAACGTGAAAGCTAAGATTCAAGACAAGGAGGGCATCCCTCCTGATCAGCAGCGTCTGATCTTTGCCGGCAAACAGCTGGAGGACGGTCGCACCCTCGCTGACTACAACATCCAAAAGGAATCCACCCTCCACCTTGTCCTCCGCCTCCGCGGTGGCATGCAAATTTTCGTGAAGACCCTCACCGGCAAGACGATCACCCTCGAGGTCGAATCCTCGGACACGATCGACAACGTGAAAGCAAAGATTCAGGATAAGGAAGGCATCCCTCCCGACCAGCAGCGTCTCATCTTCGCCGGGAAGCAGCTGGAGGACGGCCGCACCTTAGCGGACTACAACATCCAGAAGGAGTCGACTCTCCACCTAGTGCTGCGGCTCAGGGGAGGGATGCAGATCTTCGTGAAAACCCTGACCGGCAAGACCATCACGCTTGAGGTGGAGAGCTCGGACACCATCGACAATGTCAAAGCCAAGATCCAGGACAAGGAGGGAATCCCGCCGGACCAGCAGAGGCTCATCTTTGCAGGGAAGCAGCTAGAGGATGGTAGAACCCTCGCGGATTACAATATCCAGAAGGAATCCACTCTCCACCTTGTGCTCCGCCTGCGCGGTGGCAATTGATTGTGTTTCTCCATGTCCTTGTTCTGGCCCTGTGTGGCTCTTCTCTTGTTTACCTTCTTTTCTGTTCATGAACCAGTCTGAAAGTTGTTTCCTTTAATAAATTCTCACTATGCTATGCTATATGTTTATTCACGTATGTCTATTTGAAATAAATAAAAAAAAAACATATGGCCCCGTAACATATGCCACACTAGTAAAAATGAGATTGGAAAAAGAGAAAGAAATATACATAAAATATACCAGTTGAAGGACCATAACCATGTTTTAGATATAGTTTGACGAGAATAAAATACAGCAGTAAGAAAACCAATATTAGAATAGGATGCAGTGGAAAAGATATGAGAAGAGAGTCACTAGACAGGCACCATCACGGTGGGCCGTTCAAAGATGCCAAGGTGACAGAGAAGTGTCCAGAGATGAGTGATGAACTCTCCTCCTTCCGCGAGATGCTGCGCATGTGCGGTAGTGTTGTCCGATGGAGCAATGTACAAAACTATCTCCACCCATATCTCCCTCAACAATCTAAACCTCAAGCTGTCATCTCCAACGATTCCCATGAGCTGCCTCGCAAGTTTCCCACTCTTCTCTGCTATCGTCTCCGGTGCATCCCCCACCTCCATCAACTTATCCAACTTATTCCTCATACTCCTCTGTCCCTCGAGAATAAGTCTTGTCTCATTTATTAGCCTTTCAAAGATCACCTCTGTGACGGAGTTCTGGTCGGGCAACAACCCTCGACAAAAGACTACCAAGTATGCACAGTACTTGGATAAACTGTCAGCTACCTTGTGATTGAATTGATCCTCATTGTTTGTGGGATCAGGAGATGCTTTCTCAAAGCAAATAGAGGTAGCCACATGCCACACCAAGATGATTTGCGCGTAGGCCTCCAATTTGCAGGCCCAGGATAGCTGGTGGCCAATACCAACTCCACCACAGAGTGTCAAAGAGAACTCTCCGATGTTCCTTAGCTTCCCTCCACTAGCTATCATTGACTGCACAATGGCTTCTTTCACTTCTCCAGGCAATTGGATGTCAGGGCTAGCCTTCTGCC
Organism: Dioscorea zingiberensis; assembly: GCA_026586065.1. Taxonomy (NCBI): domain Eukaryota; kingdom Viridiplantae; phylum Streptophyta; class Magnoliopsida; order Dioscoreales; family Dioscoreaceae; genus Dioscorea; species Dioscorea zingiberensis. Next base: position 69,123,021 of record CM048819.1, on the reverse strand, counting down.
CTATTTGAGTACACAGCAATAATACCTTCAAGCGTGAAGGTTCATACTCATAAGAATCAAGAAGAGAGTACTGACCGAGCTTACCATCCCAAGGTTTCAGAACTCTTTGCCGGCAAACAAAGCTCAACAGAGTTTGAAAGAAGTCCATCTCCTGCCAAGTGGCCTTCCGAACGTAGTTACAGAGCAACAGCACTTTGGCCCAGTCTGAGAAGACATAGGTGATGATCTGCCAAACCTCAACGAAAGTGACGACAACTAAGAAGAAAATAGTCACCAGGACATCGACACTCCCTCTCAGGTGTTCCTCTCCACTGGGTGGCTTGTAGTGAGCCAGAACCACAGCTACCCAGAAACTCCCAAACAATGTCGCAACAGAGGAGAGCAGCGTCCATTGCTTAATAGAGACAATGACGTACTTTGTATAGAAACTATCATAAAGGAATGCCAGTTCCGTTTCAATCACTCTAAAAGTTCTCTTGTGATCTCCCAAGAGTCCTTCGAGCATGAGCTTCCTGGTCTTGGGGCGGCTGGCCTCTGCCCAGGGGTAACCAGTGAAACGCCTTCGGAGCAGCTTGAACAGGGCGAAGGAGAGGCAAACATCTCTCGCTGCTTGAGAGTTTTTGAGCACGCGACCTGGGCATCTCCATATCTTCTCCACCGTCACGACCTCATAGGCAACCGCAGCATTTTCGAGCATTAGCTTCATGAGATAGTCCGGCGGGCCGATCTTCACGTCCTCCTCTTCCTCTCCAATGACCAGATACTTGTACCCCTTCATGAGAGCAGGATCGACTTGGTCCTCGTTGCTCAGCTCATGCTCGTAGTGCATGTAATCTGAGACCAGCTTGGTGTTCGACATGGGCGCGTTTGGTCTCCCAGCTAGATTAAAGATAGAAGCCGTTTCCAGACACTTGATCAAGCATATCAGCCAGAAAATCTCTACAGGGATCCAGAAACTCGTCAACAAGAAGTATGAATTGTAGATGGTACCAGAGTACAGTACTAGCAACAATATGTGAAGCAGATTGCTCAGCCAGTTGTCATTGTCACGGATGCTGAATGCAGCGATGGAGTGGGTGCTGCACCTGACGATGATCAAGAACGCTGACCACAACACGAAGAGCTGGTTGCGGAATTTGGCCGTTTGCATAAGACCGATGGTGTAGGCCGAGATGCTGTCGGTGAGGTTGTAGGCCGCCCAAAGAGAGTACTTGATGGCTGAGCTCCGGCTCCGGCGACGGTATGAACCGAAGAGGGCCAAGAAGGTCATGAGCGCACCACTGATCACCACCAAGACTTCGATGCGCGCAAGGATGCCGGCGTCTGTGTCCAGCCATTTCAGTAATCCGTTGGTCTTGGTGGACATATCCCCCATTAATTTTAGTACCTATCTCAAATGTTCTGAGTTCTGACTGGAACTAGACAGGATGTGTGTATATATCCTGACATGATGGTCCGGGGTCCTTAATCCTTTTATAAGAAAAGAATATATACCTTGCTGGCTTGCCCCTAAATTGTGAGGATGACGTAGTGTAGTGTAAATCAATGAAAATAAAAATAATAATATAATAATAAAATCTCAACTAAAATTTTTGAATAATTTTATATCCTTATAGGAGGTATTATGCAAAATTTATCATTATTTTAATGTTATAAATTGAAAAGAAAACCCTAGCCGCTTCTATTTTTTTTTATTTCTCCCCGGCCAGAGCCGGGTGGAAAAGAATAGAGGTGGAACGATATGAGAAGACTATTTGCTCAGGGTTTTTGGATTTTAGTTGGTAAGTTTCTTTCTTTATGATTAAATTTTAAAAAATTACAAATAGGATTTTAATTCATTGTCGATCTAGAAATATCAATAGATAAAATAGAGATTTTGATGCATAGGAAACTTTGAAGGCTATTGAAACAATAATGAGAAAATCAAGAAATTTCTTAATTTCTAAACAAAGATTTAAAATCTTGAAATTTCTAGAAAAAAAATCAGAAATTCTGGAATTTCTGGATTATTGCTGTGATTTTTGAAATTCAGGAAAATAATTTTTAAAAATTCAGAAATTATAATTAATATGCAGAAATTAGCAAAAATTTTTAAAAAATAGTAGAAAAATAGGAAAATTCATGATTTCTAAATTTTTGTAAAGTAAAAATAATCAGACACCTAAGAGATTAAGAATTTTATTATTTATGTGTGATTTGTCGATAAAACGGGAAAATGAAGGGTGTTTATGTAAATTATATACTTGGTAGAAAAAATTCAGAATTTTGGAATTATTGGAAATAGAACTATTAAATAGAGAGATTTTGAGATCCTTTTTGACACCAATAGCGTAGAATCCTAAATATTTTTATTTGTCTAATTATTTTAGATTGATTTGGAGAATTCAAGAAAGTCAAGTATTTTGATTTGGGAATTTCGGGGTTAAGGTAAGTTCCTTCTGCCTTCTAGTAATTTTTATATAAAAACAAATATTTGTATGTACGATGACCATTAGTTTTGTATATGAACTTGGATCAAACATGAATATTTGACAAAACCTTTGATTGGACACATGCTACATGACTTACATGTTTGTTAAACTCTAAATGTTTTGAATGTGATTATTTGGACACCGATGTGATTTGTTTTATTTGGTTTTCAAATGTTTTTGAACAATCAAACTATGATATGATACCTGTCCAATGGGGGCAATATTGGAAATTTGACACCCGGCCAATGAGGGGTAACATTGTAATTTGACACCCTCCTAATGGGGATAATTATTGGGATTTCAATACCCAGTCAATGGGGGTTATACGTTGACACATTAGATGCTTAGCCACAAGGGATAATGTAGACTTAGTCTGATTGAATTTTTGAAAATGGTGTCCAATTTTGAATCTTTGAACTATTGAATGATTTTACAACATGTGATCCAAAATTTATAATTTGAAGAGTATATATTATTATGAGCATGTATGAAATGGTTTTGAAGTATTTTTATGAAATTGATTTACCGTTTGTAAGCATGATATGAATTTTGATGCATTGGTATATTAAAAATAAAAAAAATAAATAAAAAAAAACTTGTTTGATCCAACTAGATAGGTTGTTGGTTCTTACTGGGCAGCTCACCCATGCTTTTATTTTTCAGGTTCAGATCAAGAAGTTTAATTGTCCAGGAACTTAATAATCTGATGCGACGTATTGAGTCTCCTAGTGTTAGTGATTTAGTTATCTGATTTGGATTGTAAGAACAAAATTGTAGTTTTTATTATTGAGTTGTTAGAGGAACTTTGTTATTGTCTGGATTTAAAAAGAAAAAATTTCTATGGTATATTGAGGAATAAATAAAACTTGTTATTATTTATTATTTGAGGATTTTGTATTATGCGAATTATGATCATAACAGGTTTATAGACTGTGTTTATGCCTTGCATACGTGGGGAAACCCCAGTATGCAAGTACATGTCGTTAAGGCTCTCGAGCCCAAGCAGGGTTTTGGGGCGTGATAAGTCTGGCTGGTTTCTTATTTTACAGTTTTACTGCCTACCACTCTACCATGCTACCATAATATATTTGCATGTATCTTTTGACCTCGAGCAAATCAAGTATTATAACAAAAAATCTCTTCAAAGCATGTATGCATCAATTATAAATGTTGTGGCAAAAATCATCTCATAGAGATTAATCCCAATCTATGCCCAAGTGTTATGATTTATCCAAGAAAAAATAACGGGCTCTAATAACAAGAGCAATTCAATAAACATTGATTAATTACAAGACTCATAGTACATCATCATGAGAGGAATACATCATCTATTAACAATCTCAAAGACATAAGGATGGTGGAGCATCCAAGGGCGTGATGTGGGCTTGGATATGAAGAGCAATATCAAGGGCTTAATTAATGGAGAAAGCCTCATGGAGATGAGAGCAAGGCTTCATCATAAAAGCTTCATGGATGAGAGTTCCATGGAGGCATGCATGGCTTCATGGCCTCATAAGAACCAGAGCCCAAGAATCTGTTTCCCTCTTCGATCCCCCCCAGGAGAACAACACTTTTTTGGGAGGAGAGTTATATGTATTGCTATCCAGGTCACCATTATTCATTCATCACGGGGATCAACATGAAAAAGCTTCTCCCCTCCTTGTCATGTCTCACTTAGTCACTTAGCCTCATAATAACTTGCCCTCCAAATCTCTCTCAAGCCACGTATCATCATCTTAGTAAGCCACATGTAAACATCTTCAGGGTGAGCATTTTACCCATAATAATAAATATAAAAAATAAAAAAATAAAAAGAACCAAAATCTCTACTAAACCATATTAAAAATATTTTATTTATTTATTTGCGAATTTATAAACTAAAAAGAGAAATACACTATTGATATAATAGTCCGTTTTTCTTTAGGATCATAATGGATCTTTAATCAATAAGAGGAATGAATTGAAAATTATGAGAATTCTTCTATGGAAAGAACTCTTTTAAAGTCGGTCTTTACAAATCAAACCCTGCTTTGAAAGAGGAGAATTGGATTTTTTTTGTTTGACTTCTTCTTGCCTTGCCGTTTGAATCTTCTCGACGTTGATGTACTTCTCTGCTCTAACCACGAGCTCAACTAAGTCTAAGTTGTTTATTGAAGAGAGAGAATTGAAAAGGAGATTCATATAACCATTCCATCAACGCACTAATGACAAAAGTCTAATTGAGGCCAAGGACCACAAGCATTTCCATATTGAAATGATAGATATGACTTCGAAGGCTTTATAACGGTTTTGACGTGCATCCATCTTGAGTGGTGTGTTGCTTCCCAAATAGGTGTTGGGACTGCTTTATAAAAGGGTAGACTTAATTTCATGTTTTAAGAGTAAATTTAAATTCCCGAATGACACACACCGGAAAACGATAAGGAATATACATAAAACAAACACTTGAAGGAGCAGAACCATGTTTTAGATATGGCATGCTCCTCTGATCGACACACGTAATTTCATAAATAAAATTGCAAATAAATCGATCATTCAATTTGACAAGAACAGAATACAGAAGTAATTAACAGAACCATTGTTAGAAGTAGGGCTGTCAAACGATCAAGCTATTCGTGAGCAACTCGAGATCGGCTCGGTAAAAGATCGAGTTCGGCTTGAAATTTAGAGCTTTCGAGCCGAGCTCGAGCTTCAATTTCGAGCCGAGCTCGATCGAGCTCAGCTCGAAAGCTCGAAATTTAATATTAATATATTAATATATTAATATAAATATTATTAAAAAAATCAATAAAAATTAATAAAATTAATAAAAACTAATAAATATTATAATAAATGAATAAAATATTTAATATTCAGTATTAACATATAATATATAATATAAAAAATAATAATTTATAAATAAGTTTTTAATTTCAAACTAAATCTGAGATTTAAAAATAATAATTAAGTTCTTAATTTCGAGCTTTCGAACCGAGCGAGAACTTTGAAATTAAAATTCGGGGGCCTTTTGAAGCTCGAAAGAAATTTCGCACTCGAAGCTGTGCTTATTTCGAAAGCCTAATCTGCTCTGGTAGCCAAACCGATTAAGTTCTACTCGCTTACGTTCTGGGCTAAGAGCATTGCGCTTGAAGAGGATATGAGAAGTGAGGAGCAAGCTAGACAGGCACCGTCACCGTGGGTCGTTCAAAGATGCCAAGGTGACAGAGAAGTGTCCAGAGATGTGTGATGAACTCTCTTCCTTCCGCGAGATTCTGAGCATGTGCCTTAGTGTTGTCTGATGGAGCAATGTACAAAATTATCTCCACCCATATCTCCCTCAACAATTTAAACCTCAAGCTGTCATCTCCAACGATTCCCATGAGCTGCCTCCCAAGTTTCCCACTCATCTTCGCTATTGTCTCCGGTGCATCCTCCACCTCCATCAACTTATCCAACTTATTATTCCTCATACTCCTCTGTCCCTCGAGAATAAGTCTTGTCTCATTTATTATCCTTTCAAAGATCACCTCTGTGATTCTTGTCAAAAAAAAAGATCACCTCTGTGACGGAGTTCTGGTCGGGCAAGAACCCCCGACAAAAAACTACCAAGTATGCACAGTACTTGGATAAACTGTCAGCTACCTTGTGATTGAATTGATCCTCATTGCTTGTGGGATCATGAGATGCTTTCTCAAAGCAAATAGAGGTAGCCACATGCCACACCAAGATGATTTGAGCGTAGGTCTCCAATTTGCAAGCCTAGGATAGCTCGTGGCCAATACCAACTCCACCACCGAGTGTCAAAGAGAACTCTCCAATGTTCCTTAGCTTCCCTCCACTGGTTAACAATGACTGCACAATGGCTTCTTTCACTTCTCCAGGCAATTGGATGTGAGGGCTAGCCTTCTGCCCTATTTGAGTACCCAGCACTAATGCCTTCAAGCATGAAGGTTCATACTCGTAAGAATCAAGAAGAGAGTACTGACCGAGCTTACCATCTCAAGGCTTCAGAAGTCTTTGCCGGCAAACAAAGCTCAACAGAGTTTGAAAGAAGTCCATCTCCTGCCAAGTGGCCTTCCGAACGTAGTTACAGAGCAACAGCACTTTGGCCCAGTCTGAGAAGACATAGGTGATGAACTGCCAAAACTCAACGAAAGTGATGGCAACTAAGAAGAAAATAGTCACCAGGGCATCAACACTCCTGCTCAGGTATTCCTCTCCACTGGGTGGCTTGTAGTGAGCCAGAATCACAGCTACCCAGAAACTCCCAACCAATGTAGCAACAGAGGAGAGCAGCGTCCATTGCTTAACAGAGACAATGGCATACTTTGTATAGAAGCTGTCATAAAGGAATGCCAGCTCCGTTTCAATCACCCTGAACGCTCTGTTGTGATATCCAAAGAGTCCTTCAAGGATGAGTTTCTTGCTCTTGAGGAGGTTGGCCTCTGCCCAGGGGTAGCCTGTGAAACACCTTCGGAGTAGCTTGAACAGAGCGAAGGCGAGACAAACATCTTTCGCTTCTTCAGAGTTTTTGAGCACGCGACCTGGGCATCTCCATATCTTCTCCACTGTAACGACCGCGTACAAAACCGCGGTATCTTCGAGCATTAGTTTCATGAGATAGTCCGGCGGGCCGATCTTCACATCCTTCTCTTCCTCTCCGATGACCAGATACTTGTACCCTTTCATGAGAGCAGGATCAGCCTCGTCCTCATTGCTCAGCTCGTGCTCGTAGTGCATGTAATCTGAGACCAACTTGGTGTTGATCATAGGCGGGTTTGGTTCACTGACTAGACCGAAAAATTGAGTTCTCTCCCAAAACTTCACCATGGTAACCAGCCAGAAAATAACTATAGGGACCGTGAATATAGACCCCTTGATGTATGAATTACCGATGGAAGCTGCATACACCGCTAGCAAGGCTATGTGGACCATATTACTCAGCTATTTCTCATTATCTTAGATGCTGAATGCACTGATGGAGTTGGTGCTGCACCCGACGATGACCAAAAACGCCGGCCACAACTCGAACTGCTCATTTCGGAAGTTGGCAGTTTGCATCAGACCGATGGTGTAGGCGGAGATGCTGTCAGTGAGTAAATAGGCTGCCCACAGAGTTAGCTTCATGGCTGAGCTTCGGCTCCGGCGACGGTATGAACCAAAGAGGGCCAAGAAGGTCATGAGTGCACCACTGATCACCACCAAGACTTCGATGCGCGCAAGGATGCTGGCGTCTGTGTCCAGCCATTTCAGTAATGCTCTGGTCTTGGAGGACATATCCCCCATTTTAGTAACTTAAACTAGACTTGATACGGCCGTGCATACTTGATGCTTGTTATATACATCGTGATCTCTCGTTGAGCTCCAAAATCCTTCTCTTCCAAGAAAGGGATCTATAACCTACTCATGTATAAACTAATGAAAAGAGGAGGAAAAATGAAAGCGCTAATGAATGAAGTAATGAATAAAGGAACAATAAACATAAATAGAATAGTGTTTGCTTTGGTAAATGCAGCTTTAAGCATCTCACACATTAGTATTATAACAAAAAGATGTTGATTGATTGATGATGTTATACATGTGATATGTAAAATGTTAGAGCCCAAGAATATTGGTGCTTTTGATGATGTTCAGATTTCATCAAAGTTTAGAAGCATCTGCTTGCCGAGAACTTCACGGAACAATAGAGCTCTCATCTACTGTGACAACAGTTCAGCAATAAATTAGTTCTCAAAGAATCTTGTTCTACATGGTTGAAGCAAGCATACAGATGTCAAGTACCATTTCTTGAGGGATCTCATGAATGATGGAGTTATTAATTTGGTTTAATGCAGAAGTGAAGACCTTATTGCTAATATTCTAACAAATCCTCTCAAATTTCCAACATTTCTGAAGCTCAGGGAGTTACTTGGTGTTTGTCGTTCAAAGCTCTTTATCTGAAGGATGACCTTCTCAAAGTTTTATGTCTTACTAAACTGATGTTATGTGTGGAACATCAGTTTAAGGGAGGATTGGTGAATAAATTAGTAGCAACATGTTAAAATGTGTTGATTTGGTTTGTCCTAGTATTTAGGAGTTCACTAGTTTGTTTCTTTTTGTTACCTAGTTTGAGTTGTTTAGCATGATGCTTATTTTTGTGTTTGTGATGGTTTGTTTTTTTGAAGTGTGTTTCAGTCCAACTCTGTTTTCCTTTTTTTCTTTCTTTCTTTTTTCTTAATAAACTGTTTACCTTGTGTTATGAGTAAAATATGCGGCCACCAAGATGTTGCTATGTGGCCCGCTAGGATGATAGTACGCGGATCGGATAAATTTTGAAAAGCCAATTACATGCGGGATTCGGGGGCAGATTTTGGAGATGGCTTCAAACCGGGAGAGAAAAGTGGAATCTTCTCATCAAACTTGAATTCTCTTCTACAAAAGGACCTCTCTTCTCCAAGAAGAGGGGGTATCTCTTCATGAAAAACAAAGACTCCAACCCGAGAAAGGGGCCACCCACCTCCACCTCCAAGCCCTTCGCTCCCCGGCAAGCTTCCATGTTCTCTCCGACGAGCCCAAAGCCCTCATGCATCCTCTTCGACGGGTTTCACTGAAGAGCGCTCTCTCCGACTACCACCGCCACCAAGATGTTCAAAACCCTCCTTCTCCTCCACCCTCATCTTTATTGCATGGAGATCATTGATAGTTATACAATATAATCCTGTAAATCACTCCCTACATAGTGGATTTAACCTCTCAACCAGGCACCATGGTTTTTCCCCAGATTTACGGGCTTTCCACGTACATCGCATGTTTTTTCACATTGCTTGGATGCTCTTCTTCCTTCCTTTTTTGCGATCAAATTACAAATTCAACTGTAAGAGTGAAGTTGGGATCAAAACCGATTTTTACACTAACACCTTATATTTAATTCATCCTGTTCTTCTTTCATTTTACATCAAATATGATAACTGAGAAGTTAGACAAGCTGTAACGGATCCTCGGAATGGGCATTTTATAAGTGGATTAAGTGAACTGATCCCGAGGCATGAGGCGAGATTGGCGGTGAATGTCGTCGTTCCTCAGGAGATTTCTCTGAGATCCTGGTTATCTGCTTAGTTTGAAAGTTGTTTGTTGATTGCACTGCATGATATTGTTAGTTTGTTGTGGGATTATGAATGTTGTGATGGATCTGTTGATCTTGTGAATGTTGCGTCTAATCTATCTATTTATTCTCAAGATCTACAGATTTATCTTCAACATTCACAAGATCAACAGATCCATCACACCATTCATCAAGAACTCAAGAAATCCCACAACAAACTAACAATATCATGCAGTGCAATCAACAAACAACAAACAACATTCAAACTAAGCATATAACTAGGATCTCAGAGAAATCCCTTGAGGAACGACGATGTTCATCCCAACCTCGCCGCTCCAATCTCTCTTAAGTGAGAGCGCAGGCCTCAACAACTCAAATCTTCTATGCCTCTCTATCCCAGTTCCATTCTCTTTTGTAACCTCTGCCTTCAAGCCCTGTCTCGGGATCAGTTCACTTGCCCATCCTGAGGATCCGTTACATAAGCCCCCTCAATGTTGTCGTTTAAATATGCCAAGGTGACAGAGAAGTGTCCAAAGATGTGTGATGAACTCTCCTCCTTCCGCGAGATGCTGTGCATGGGCCGTAGTGTTGTCTGATGGAGCAATGTACAAAATTATCTCCACCCATATCTCCCTCAACAACTTAAACCTCAAGCTCTTATCTCCAACCAAATCCCTGAGTTGCTTCCCAAGTTTCCCACCCTTCTCCACTATTGTCTCTGGGGCATCCCCCACCTCCATCAACCTATTCAACATGCTGCTCTTGTTCCCCTGCCCCTCGAGAACAGTCAATGTCTCATGTATTATCCTGTCAAAGATCACCGCCGTGACCGAGTTCTGGTCCGGCAAAAACTTCTCAGCAAAAACCACCAAGTAGGCACAGTACTTGGATAAACTATCTGCAACCTTATGATTGAATTGATCCTCACTGCTGAGGGAATCAGGAGGTGTGCTTTCAAAGCACAGAGAGGTGGCCACATGCCACACTAAGATGATTTGAGCACACGTCTCCAAGTTGCAGGCCCAGGACAGCTCGTCGCCAATACCAACTCCACAGAGTGTTAAAGAGAACTCTCCGATGCTCCTCAGCTTCCCTCCACTAGCTCTCAGTGACTGGACAATGGCTTCTTTCACTTCGTCAGGCAATTGGATGTTAGGGCTAGCCTTCTGTCCTATTTGAGTACCCGACACTCTCACCTTCAAGCATGAAGGTTCATACTCATAAGAATCAAGAAAAGAGTACTGACCGAGCTTTCCATCCCAAGGTTTCAGAACTCTTTGCCGGCAAATAAAGCTCAACAGAGTTTGAAAGAAGTCCATCTCCTGCCAAGAGGCCTTCCGCACGTAGTTACAGAGCAACAGCACTTTGGCCCAGTCTGAGAAGACATAGGTGATGATCTGCCAAACCTCAACGAAATTGATGGCAAACAAGAAGAAAAAAGTCACCAAGGTATCACCATTCCCACTAAGGTGTTTCTCGTGGTCAGCCAGAATATAAACTAGCCAGCAACTCCCCACCAATATGGCAACCGAGGAGAGCAGCGTCACTGGCATGCGAGAAACAACAGCGTACTTTGTGTAGAAACTATCATAAAGGAAAGCCAGCTCCGTTTCAATCACCCTGAAAGTTCTCTTGTGATCTCCCAAGAGTCCTTCGAGGATGAGCTTCCTGGTCTTGGGGCGGCTGGCCTCTGCCCAGGGGTAACCAGTGAAACGCCTTCGGAGCAGCTTGAACAGGGCGAAGGAGAGACAAACGTCTTTCGCTTCTTCGGAGTTGATGAGCACACGACCTGGGCATCTCCATATCTTCTCCACCATCACGACCTCATAGGCAACCGCAGCATTTTCGAGCATTGGCTTCATGAGATAGTCCGGCGGGCCGATCTTCACATCCTCCTCATCCTCTCCGATGACCAGATACTTGTATCCCTTCATAAGAGCAGGATCGACCTCGTCCTCGTTGCTCAGCTCGTGCTCATAGTGCATGTAATCTGAGACCAGCTTGGTGTTCACCATCGGCGCGTTTGGTTTCCTGACTAGATCAAAGGCAAAAGCCCTTTCAAAAATCTTGACCATGCATACCAGCCAGAAAATCTCTACAGGGACCCAGAAACTTGTCAACTGGAAGTATGAATTGTAGATGAAACTAGCGTACACTCCTAGCAAGGCTAAGTGAAGCAGATTGCTCAGCCAGTTTTCATTGTCCTGGATGCTGAATGCAGTGATGGAGTGGGTGCTGCACCTGACGATGATCAAGAACGCTGACCACAACACAAAGAGCTGGTTGCGGAAGGAGGCCGTTTGCATCAGACCGATGGTGTAGGCCGAGATGCTGTCGGTGAGTGTGTAGGCCGCCCAAAGAGAGTACTTGATGGCGGAGCTTCGGCTCCGGCGACGGTATGAACCGAAGAGGGCCAAGAAGGTCATCAGCGCACCACTGATCACCACCAAGGCTTCGATACGTGCAAGGATGCCGGCGTCTGTGTCTAGCCATTTGATTAATGCTTTAGCCTTGGAGGACATATCCCCCATTTTAGTACGTAGCTAGCCAAGATGTCAGTGTTAACTGAAACTAGACTTAATACGGACGTACATACTTGTTGCTTGTTATATACATCGTGATCTCTCGAGCTCATAGATCCTTTGCTTACAAGAAAGAGATCTCTAACCTACTAATGTATAAACTATTGAAAAGAGGAAAAATGAATGCGCTAATGAATGAAGCAACGGATAAAGGAACAATAAACATAAATAGATTTGTGTTTGCTTTGGTGCACGCAGCTTTAAGCATCTCACACATCAGTATTATAACAAAAAGATGTTGACTGATTGATGATATTAAACATATGTTATGTAAAATGTTAGCCCAAGAATATTGGTGCTTTTGATGATGTTCAGATTTCATCAAAGTTTAGAAGCATCTGCTTGCTGAGAACTTCACTGAACAATAGAGAATTTATACAAAAAGAGAGATATGCTTTGCCAAGTTAAATGAACAAACTAAGATTGACTAATAAAAAAACCTCCAGGAACTCAGAGAAAAGAATGCCACTGCTACATAACCAAGCAATTTACTGTGTGTTAACTGAAACTATACTTGATACGGACGTACATACTTGTTGTTTGTTATATATATACATCATGATCTCTCCTCGAGCTCCTAAATCATTCGCTTCCAAGAAAGAGATCTATAACCTACGATGTATAAACTAATGAAAAGGAGTAAAAATGAAGGCACTAATGAATGAACGGATAAAGGAACAATAAACAAAAATAGAATAGTGTCTGCTTTGGTGCATGCAGCTTTAAGCATCTCACACATCAGTATTATAACAAAAAGATGTTGATTGATTGATTGATTGATGATGTTATACATATGATATGTAAAATGCTAGCCTAAGAATATTGATGCTTTTGAGATGTTCAGATTTCATCACAGTTTAGAAGCATCTGCTTGCCGAGAACTTTCACTGAACAAGAGTATTTATACAAAAAGCGATATGCATGGGGATGCTTTGCCAAGTTAAATGAACAAAATAAGATTGACAAATAAAATACCCTAGGAACTCAGAGAAAAGAATGCCACTGCTACATAACCAAGCAATTTACCTTTTACATTCCACAACACCAACCAACGTGCCAATCAACTTCCTTTTGATTAAACAAGTATCAAGCAGGCTCAATAGACATATGGAGGAATATTAGATGCATTTTCCACCATCCTGTTACAAAGAAGGTTCTTTGTATACCATAGATTACCGAACAAGCTAACCCCACCTACATCAAGTAACAACTGATTTGTTAGAGAAAAAAAATGAAAGAGATCGAACAAATGATCAAGGAAAGCCATCACATAAAACTGGGCACCACCATAGCATTATGAATGAATTTCATCAGTGAAAACCATCTTACTTGTTACCAAGACCAGCTATGAATATTAGTTCATGGTTGCCTCAACAACTAATCCACATTGCAAATGAAAATAAATGTCAGAGCCTTTCCACACCTAGAGTTGATTGTGATGGGGCCAGACATGACCATACACATCTTTCTTTGTGTATCGCCTGTCCCATGACCAGGGGACATCTAAAAACATGCAGAGAACAGAAAACGACCTACTTTAAGGGATCCAGTTGTAAAACGAAAATTATAAGTTACTATTAACTGGGCGTGCAAAAGAAATGACTGACCTTCAGATGTGTATGGTTGGGGAGGGAGTTGATACGGAACTGGTAGTTGAATCACCTCAGTAGATGAATCTGTTCTCCCATTTCCTTTCCAGCAAAGTGTAACCAACTTGGATTTGAAGTCATCACCATTTGGTGGAGGTACTCTTCCCCCCTTGACAAACAAGATCAATCAATATTCCCTCAAAATAGTGAATGAAATGGAAAAGCAATATGATACATCTGTGGAATAGATAGATGTGCCAGCTCAATGGCAGGGCTTAGTTATGTGAGATACCTTTTTCAGATTGCTATTCCCCATGCAGGAAAATGCAGATCCATGTTTCTGAATGGCCGTGGGCAAAAATAGCACCCCCAACTGTATCATATGATATTTAAACAAGACATTTAGGAGCAGTGCAGTAAAACAAAATAGTGAAACCTTGCAATCTTAATTACATCATCATTTAATGATGTAACATTACAGCCTTCACTATTTGCCAACATTTTCCCTTATTCTTCCCTTGCAAACACCTAACTTCTCTGAACTGTGAGAAGAGATCTCTTAAGACAACATTTTCAAGTATTCTTTGCTATTGCAAAATTGAGTGTTAAGAGATTTCTTCTCACAGTGCAGAGAAGTTAGGTGTAAGGTGTTTTTCCATTCCTGCTAATTAATTGAATTAGTTCAAGTCATACTTGAATTGACATGTTTCATCATTGTTGCCATTTTGTCTCTGAAATCAAACTTTGACATTGTCTTCAGGCAACTGATGACATAGCATGAGTGGAATATAAATACAATCCTGAGCATAGGATGCAACAGGTATCATTAGACGATTCAACAAAACTAACACAATAAAAAATACTAACACGAGATAATCTTTCTAACCTAAATCCACCTACTAATGCAATTTGAAACTTCTTGTCTCCCTTTTATCTTCTAACCATCTTTTCTTAATTGCAGTCAAATATTGGAAGGCAACACCTACTTTTCTTTTTCGGCAATTATAAAACATCAAAGTATGAATTGCAAATATTGACAATTTGTACAAGACTAATCAGAGAAATGTTTACTGCTTGCATAGAAAAAACATTTACCTCATAGGAACGTATCATAAGTTGGGAATTATTCTTTTGTAATGCACCCCATGCAGCTTTGCTTAAATTTGCTGAAGTCAGCAAAAACCACCTAAACAGTGAGAATAAAATGAAATAAACTGAATCTCTAGCATAACTATCCAAATAATTTATCACACATAAATTAATCCATGTAATGAGATAAAGCTTCTTACGCGAGATTTTGACCATTATATCGGGCGTAAGTCTTTATATGTGGCATCGCATGGCTGAAAAGTCACAAGATAAAAAGAAGTTAGCCTTATCAACTTTCACAAGAAAGTTGACTACCACTCCCTCTCACAAGGAGAGGTTGAAGGATCAAAGCACACTTGAAGAATGCTTCTATCAAAATAAAAGGTGACTTGTCCACATTTATCAAAAAAATACCTTGTACTAAATAACACTCAAAATCCTTTTCTTTAACACAAAAAGGATGATATTGCCATTAATATTTAAGGGATCAAACACATACCAGCGTCCGACATGGGTTGCTTTCCATTTTGCCCAATACTTGTTCAGAAATTCCTTCTCCACATTCTTTTGGGGGCTTGGAATGGCACTACCGGCTGCATAGCCCTAGAAATGATTAATAATTTCACAAAACCCGTAAGTTACGGAGAGGAACAGGAAAGATGAATCAAAGCAATGACAAATCAAAATACCTCTATAACGTGGATACCTAGGATTCTCCAGTTATTTTAAAATTCAAAAAGATATTCAAGGCTTCAAATTTTCAGGAGTATTGCAGTTTGCATTAGATAATCAGCTCAGGTCACAGATGTACAACAATAGATAATGGCAAAGCAGTATGCACTATATATCTCCAAATAATCACTTGCAAAAACCATTACCTTTGCACCGCACCAATTCAAGAAAAATAAAATAAAATAAAATAAAATAAAATAAAATAAAATAAAGAGTGATATCATCAACTGAAATTTTTTTTCTTCTAATAATTAGTAATAACCATATGAGCATTTTGTGTGCATACAAAAGAAGGGAGAACAAAAAACGGGTGAAAAAAAAAGGAATATAAATAGAAAATGTGCAATTGCTAGTCAAAAAAAAAATGTGTTCTGATGGATCAAGTATATTTGTGGCAGACTACTTTTATTTTTTCTTCTCTGGAAACAAAAACCAATTTACCAATTAATTCAGCACTAAATTGGTAATAACTACCAAATGTGCAATAATAGCATGGACAGAAAAATCAGCATGCAAATACTACCATCAGGTATTAGGCAATCATGCCTTGATGGAAATCTGCCATAAACTTAAGACCAAGGGTTCATATACCTCTAGTGAGCATCTGACATCCTCAACAGTTGGCCAGATTATAAGTGGTTTTCCTATGCCCAGAGGGCATTTATCATGTGAAACCCCCGATGACATTGAAAATAAAAGCTCTGACAACCACTTCTCATCTAGAGAACCAAGGGAAGAAAACTGTAGAGATAAATAATAGGTTATATTTCTGTGAGGAAGATAAATCATGAGCTAATCAACTAAATACGCTTGATGATCAAAAACATACCGAGGCAAGAGAAATTCATTTTTATCCAGAAAACAAAAAATAACAAAGTTCAAAAGCTCATCTTATAAATTGAATTGAAGCTTGAAACAGGATAATGATTTGAATTATAAGATGTTGAACTGCTTATACCTGGTAAACAAGTGGCGATTTATGAAATTCTTTATCAAAAACACATTCCCCCAGAATATTTCGGAGTTTCATATGACCCCATTTTTCCAGATTGGGACCGACATGATATCCAGGAACAGATGCAATCAACCTGACCTGGTAATCAGAAAAACAGTATCCGTAAACACGTAAGAGATATACAGATAGATGCATGTCTCTCACATAAGAACATGAATGTAAGTTCTTCTTGAAGGTAAATACAAAATCAGGTGAGGCATATCAATATTAAAACTTAAAAGAAAACCATAAGCATTGGACAAAAAGTTTATGAATATAGAAATACACACAAAAAAAAGAGAGAAATGTTCATTAAAATTTTGACCAGAAAAAGTTACTAAAAACAATTAAAGATGAAATTTTTTTAAGGACTATGTATCAGTCTGAAGTGGCTTGCTTCAAATGAATGGTAAATTCTTCAGTAGATAAGAATGACAAATATTTATTACATGTAGCTACATCTTAACCAAAGATACAGAGATATATAACAGCATTCTTATTGTATTATTAAGAAATAGAATTTGAACTATATCTGAAAATGAACATTAATGGGCACTGCAAAATTGTGTGATGAAGGGATGTCATAATACTTCAAATTTAGAATAATAAGAAAAGAATAATGCACGTGACACATCTAGACTACATAATGTTCATTAGTCTACATATATCACATGCATACAAAACAGAGAGCATACCGCAGCATTGCTATAATCAAACTTCCTAAAGAATGACGCATTGATGTTGATGTCACCAACATTTGGCAAATTGACACTGAACTCAGGCCACTGCAAAAAAATGACAGAAATAATTAAATATTTCAATTTTCTGAGATTGAAACTACAAAGGCGTCATCCAAGCAACTAAACTAGAATCTGAAATTAGTAACCAGTAACCAGCCAGAAGGGATAGTATCAAATCAGAATTGTTACTTATGATGGTTACATAATGCATTTCGGAAAGGTCCCGCAATCAATGACAATAACACTTTTAAAACAAATAAAAAAAATGGTAGAATGCATTCCTCATGGTTAAATGTAACACATAATCACCGATAATGGTAAGAATATGCTTATGAAAGTGGAAGACTACCTTTAACACATTGAGATAATCGACAAGATCATTTTCAAATGGGGACCCCATGCCGGACTTATGATCTTTCCAGGGGAAATCTTGCATCCATAGACCTTGTGTCTTGTTGTTCCAGTCAACAAAGATCAAATTTGCTGTATGTACAACAACCCGCAACCCTTTTGGATAAACAAGAAGCATAGCCTTGGAATGGTGTGTTCCGTATGAAATAGGAAGGGGGGGCTTGTGCAGGATCCAATTTGGAGGCTTGTTTTTCTACCACAAGATTCACACTAATGTTTTGGGCAGAAAATAACATAAAGGATAAAAAAGGAATTGAGGATAGAGAACCTTAATATGTTCCACCGTGGCACCTGATTCTCCATGAAGCACAAGAACATGAGGAATCTTCTTCATAGTCGGGCACGCTACAAAACAAAGAAATGGTCATTTCTATGCTACATACATGTCAATGGCATGTATCACAGAAAATACAACACCAGAAAGATAATTGCAGGAGCAAGATAATTTTTGAAGAAGAATAGGAATTTTCAAGCTCAGATATTGAACTAGTGCTCTCCTTTTAATAGTGAAAAAAATAAATGTTTATGAGAACAAGTATCGTCAAGTTTGTGCACTTTCAATAGCCTCTAATGTATTATGTTGTGGGGAATCTAGCCGTACACATGGCATGATCCTAAAGGCTAAAAGCAGCGTAACCAAGTAACTAGCAAGCAGTTAGAGGAGGCTTCTCGAATACGTTAGACAAGTTTCCTGAAGATGTTGGAAGGTTCCTAGTGAGTTGGCTGTAAGTTGGCATTTACTTGGCGCCCAAGTAATCGATGAGCTGGCGGTTATTTGGAACCCAAGCTACCTTTAACTAACTAACCGTCGCCTAAAAAGTATAAAAGGGGACGAGGAGAGAGAGTGAAGGGATTTCAATCCATTCCCCAAGCTCAAGCTCACTAAGATCTCTCTCTCCCAGTTCTATCTCTCAGACTCTCTTTGAGAATCTCGCTTTCTTCTCTTCATTTATTCCTTCTCCTCCAATCAAGCTTCCTGACTTGATTGTCGGAGGGTCTTGGGGGATAGATCCCTGGACTTCCATTGCAGGATCGTGATTCGAAGACTTTTCGCCTCTCAAGATCACTCTTAATTGTTGATTGGTTTCCAACGAGCTAATTGAAGCTCATCTTCTCCATCAACTCTCACTAGTTGATCCAGACCTGCTCCGATCTCGAAGGCGTGCAGATTTTCGGCATCAACATATTAAATGCTAAATGATAATTGTAATTACATACAGATAAGGGAAGCTAAGCCTCTCCTTCAAAGGTAATTGATTTTGCATTTCATTAGAAAATGTCGCTGCAAAGTTATCACAATAAGATTATCACTTCAAGTAGACTCCTGTCTTGTCTCCAATGACAATAAAACAGTACTGCTTATATAGTGATTTAGTAAAGTAAATGGAGAAAATCAAATGGTTGACAAATTAATTACCAGATAATAACCAGTCAATGTCCACCATGTAATTAGACAGGATGGCAACAAGCACATCTCCCTGCAAATAGATACAAAAATCGTAAACTAAGCTTTAGTGCAGATAAGTCACCACTTCTGCACAAAGTGCAAACATGCTGCTCATAACCCTGTTAACACTACCCATCATCCATTTCAGCCAAAGCATGAACAAACACCAAGAGCTCATATTAGTATGTTAAACACCTAAAAAGGAATCTAACCAAAATTTTTGCATTACATAACTAAGGCCCAGCCACTACCAAAAGATGATTGAACTTCTGGAGTTGGATGCAAAACCCACTTCTGTTTCTGACATCACTATATGCTTAACCAACTACCCATATAAAGCATGGTTAACTAGTTATTCCAAAAGCATCAATAAACAGATAACAAAATTAGTGCCACTCATAAAAGGGATCATAAGTTTGACTAATAGTTTGATACACATGAAGAGGATCAAGATTAGAAAAGTAAACTTAAGTAACAGTTGTGGAGACCGGAAAGATACCAAAAGTCCTATATTAAGGGCCATAAATAGATTATATTCAAAAGTCACAAACCATAGGATTATGGCACATACATTCAGGACAAGCCTGAACAGATCTGAACTTTAGCATGTTCACTAACAGCAGTATAAGCAAGAGATTTTGATCATAGAAGTGATTTTGAGCATTTCTTGACTAATATTTATCCTTCAACCCCATTGAGGAAAAGTCATCGCCATGAAAAAGTCTGTCTAAGACTGAGCACCACAATAGTGTTCTAACGGCGCATAGAAAATGATGTGCCACAAGTCACATGGATAGTCAACAGCATAAAAATTTCCAGTATAAAAGCTGTAGGTAATTGCATACAGATATTAATGTAATTCACTCGCTGGATCTCCTGAAATGTACATAAAATTTTTACCTGAATCACATCTTTAATAGTAACGGAGGAGGTATTCGCCCAAGCTGGAAGGCCTTGGACATGCATAAGACGAAAGATCAAGGACTCTCTATCTTCGGAAACATGAAATCGACGAATAGCTTCCAAACCATCACAAGAATTAAGACTAGAAGCTAATTCTGCCTGAGAATCACTTTTTATAGAAGAGCCGTTTATCAAACTAATGCTGCCATGCTTGTCCTGCAGAAAAAAAGAATGAAATGATCCCTCCAAATCAAATTAACATACAAAAATAGGAACTTATATAATTCTCATAAAGAAATAAAAAGAAATGAAAGCTGACTCTCATGAATGCAAGCAATTTCACATTGGCACAATGTTTACCAAACGACTGCAAGAGTGCAAGATAATTTACACTTAGAAGCTGGAGTGGGGAGAGTGGATGAGGGAGGTTTGGTGGTGGAAACAGTAGATTTAGTTGGCCATAATCCAAAGTATTGCAAGGCGTGAGACTGAGGATGCAGCTCAAGGGCATCAAGCAAGCAGGTTGATAAAATGGTAATCTTTGCTTCTACTATATAACTATTTCAACAACAACAACAACAACAACTAAGTCTTAATTCCATACTGGACGGGATCGGCTATATGGATTCTCTATCTCCATGTTGCTCTCCAAAAAAGTAAATAAATAAATAAATAATAATAATAATAAATGAATAAATACATAAAAAAATTTTAAAAAAAATACATAAATAATAAAGAATAATAAATAAACAATTCCATGAGGGCTTAGCATGTTAAAGCAGAAATGTATCCCCCATGCAAAGCTAATTAAAAAGAGATTTTTAACCGACTTATCCATAATCTCGTACTAGATGGGGTCGGTTATATGGATTCTTTATCTCCATGTCGCTCTGTCAAAAGCAAGATCCGGCTCAATATCTAACATACGTAGGTCCTTAGACAGTACCTCTCTCCACGTAATCATAAGCCTACCTCTACCCCTCTTCTTACCTTCTATAACTGAATTATCACATTTTTGAACCGGAGCAGCTGGGGGTCTCCGGCGTACGTGTCCAAACCACCTTAAACGCCCTTCTCTTATTAATCTTCAATTGGTGCAATATGCATTTTTGTCGAATATGTTCATTTCTAATCTTGTCTAATCTTGTATGACCACTAATCCACCTTAACATCCTCATTTCTGCCACATTCATCTTATGAATATGTTGAACTTTAGTTGCTCAACACTCACTCCTGTATAGCATGGCTGGTCTAATTGCCATCCTATAAAATATTCTATTTACTTTGTTAGGCATCTTCTTATCACATAACACACCCGTAGCATTTCCCCATTTCAACTATCCAGCTTTGATTCTATGAGTTACATCTTCATCTATCATCCCATCATCCCGGAAAATAAAACATAAATACTTAAAATAGTTAACTTTAGGCACTACCACCCCACCTAGTTTCACTTCCCTTTCATCTCTCCTACTTAAACTAAAATTATAGTAGATAGATTTTGTCTTACTTCTACTTAGCCTAAAGCCTCTACTTTCTAGAGTGTTTCTCCATAGTTCTAACTTTTGATTTACTCCATCTCTAGTCTCATCCACAAGGACAATATCATCTGTTGTATAATTATTCTAGACAGGAAAAAAATAAAGAGCTTCACAAAGGCAGGCCCAAGATCCACAATCATTGTCATGACTGTATACTGGCCTAAATAACTGCACGCCTGGTTCGCAATCAGTAGTGCCTAAGAAACATGTCTGAGAATGTAGACATCAATAGGCTTGGTTCAGCTCAGAACAACCATCTATTACCCTCTCTTGTCCATGCCAATAACAAACCTTGCTAAGGTTGAGTATGCAACATCATCACCAGTATGACCCAAAATACAGGACACCTCTAAACATGCTATATTTTAAAGATATGTACAACAAGTGTAAAGAAAGACTGGAAGATAATGTACACGGATATAGATGAGAATGACAGAATCACCTGCAAAGCCACTGCAATAGCTTCAGTTCCATCAACTTGTCGGTGCTTTTTGACAGGCAAAGCTTCCTCCATGCTTGCTCGCTTCCCTTTAGATGTGAAGTTTGAGCAAGTCCTTGATGAAGGTACTTGCTTAGAACCAACAAGTTCATACTTGAAACAATGACTTCCAGGAATTAACTCCAGAATATCACCATGATGCAAAGCAACTTTCTCTCCAGTATAAAGTTTCTTCCGTAGGTTTCTTGATTTCAAAACCAATGGATTGGATCCTTTCTGCAAGGTCATTCATATGATAATCCTCTTAAACAATAAATATACTTGCATGGAAACTCATTTAGACATAAATAAATGAAATACTAAGCTTGCTTGGGAAAGGGTGGCTGCATTATCTCATGGTCAGAAGTTAAGTTTTATGATTCTCAGTTGAAGAAAGACTAAATCAAGAGGCGGAGAAGTCCTCCTTCGTTTACCCCTTGAAATTTCTAGTTATAATTACATGCCGAATTTCCTAAAAACACTCATTCACATGATAGGCTACATACCACAAGAAGTTCAGCAGAACCATCAGGCGATGTCTGCAAACTGACATGCTCACGGCTAACTCTCTTGTCAGCCACATCTAGATTGTTACGTCCAATAATATTAGCACCTTCATAAATGGAAATTTCAGAGATTGACTTATCAACCACAAGACCACTTTGCAAAGGAACCAGGAGGCCAATCTTGACCTAAAACATTGACACAAATCAACATAAGAAACTTATACTGCAGTTAAATTTATTAAAAAAAAAACGTGATACAAGAACTTCACATATGTCCATGTAACAGCTACTGTCAAATTTTTGTGCTAATAAATTGCAGTTGCAGAGTAACATCAGAGTCCAAGTAACCCGGTTACTCCCATTCCCCAAGAATTATCTGTTAACCAAGATCAATAGCCATAACGTATAATAGATTCACCGTCTTGTCCGACATTATGTAAATCTAAAGCATTCTCTAGATCACCAAACAATCTAACAATCAATCTCCGGTCATAAAATGCAAACAAAAACTTCAAGGTTCACATACAAGTTGAACATTGTTCGTAAAAAATGTAAAAAAAATCGACCAAAAATTGAAAAAGGAAATGCATATATGAAGAAACCAGGAAGATACAACAAGTTTCGAGAGAAGGTAGAAGGACGTACCGGAGTATCAGCCATGGGGAAAAGGAAATGATAAACCCTAACCCTAGTTGGATTCCTCCAAGTCCCCAGATCGCAACACCCGCCGATCAAGAGCCGGGAAAGAACTTGATCAGTCTCGCTGGACGCGGGATGTCTTCGTGTTCATGGGCTTTTCGGAGTATCACTTAACTAAGGCCCGTTATCATTTGGGCCTTGGGCCTTAATTAGTTTAGAAAGCTATAGAATCCAAGTCGAAAAGGGTCGGACCCACCTCCGGCGGTCACGTGCAAAAATACAGGAAGCTATGTGTGAAGCATCGTGGGATGTATTTGTTTATGACCGTCCATCCGACAGTATCTGCTGGAGATGTGAAAATATATACAGATAGATTGATTGCAGTTTGATTGGGTTATCCCAGTTGGGGATAGAAATAAATTTTAAAAAAATTTTAAAACTAAAGGTATTAACGATAAGATAGAAACGTGTCTTCTATGCATTGGTGGGTTATATTTTTAAATCTTAATTAAAAATTTTGACAGAAAATTTTTTTTATAAAAAATTATGTTGGGATAACCCTTGGTCCTCGCCAAAACCACCACCTTCTCAGCGCTTCCTTGTTGTCTCTTACTACTACACTCTACATGAGCCATTAGTTTTGATTTTTATTTTTTTTTTGTTAATTATAACTGGACCTTATGAATTGAATATGCATCAATTACAATGGATAGAAAGATAGATGGAATGATTGTTAACTCACTGCTCCCTCTTCAATGACAAAGGCCATATGGCTCTGTTTCGACCATCTGTTAAGGGACATATGTATCTCAAGCACTTGTGGTTACTATACAACGGAAGAGAAGAACCACTGAATTCAACAAGCGAGTGTTCTTTGATTTTATTTTTTATTTTTTTCTTTTTATAGTTTCAAGTTATCTGTGTTCTTTGTCCTCATTATCATTAATGTCTGACTTTGTGAGCAAATGGGATTAAGAAAGAACCATGGTGATTGGCTTAAACCAGGTGAGAAGAAAAACGGCCACATGGTCGTGATCTTCAGACAAATATAGTCTAATAATGAATATTTATTCACTAGGGCCTAGGGGAATGTATCTCAGGCATTTGTGGTTACTATACAACAGAAGAGAAGAACCACTGAACATGCAAGCGAGTGTTCTTTGATTTTTTGTTTTCTTTATATAGTTTGAAGTTAAGTGTGTCCTTTGTCCTTGTTATCAATATTGTCTGACTTTGTGAGCAAAGGGGATTAAGAAAGAACCATGGTGATTGGCTTATTTCTTTTCAAGTTAAGTGTGTTCTTAACATTTACTTATTTCGATCAAGTTTATGTCATAAGGGTATAGCATATGTACTGTTTATAATCGATCTAGCTACTTGACACCATTTATTTATTTATTTAAAAAAAAAAATCTATCTTTGTCCTGATCCATTATCAATGTCTGACTTTGTGAGCAAAGGGGATTAAGAAAGAACCAGGGTGATTGGCTTAAACCAGGTGAGAAGAAAAACGGCCACACGGGACAGATAGATAGTCTAAAAATATATGAATATTTATTCATTAGGAGGACTACTATGAGTTCTGAAAGGGACTGAAGGAAAAGGACCACCCGACATGACCAGCGATGGTGACCGTCGGCAACCTCTGCGCGACACATGCATGCGTCCAAATAGCTGAGGATAGGGATGGCAATGGGGCGGGGGCGAGGCGGCTGACCTCTACCACCGCCACCCAATAGTAAGCCCGGGGGCGGGGAGGCGCGGGGAGACACTTGCGTGAGGCGAGGGGCTGGCCGTCTGCGTTTAGGCCAGTAGAATGAAGAGAAATTTACCTGGAATTAAGCTGAAATAAAATAAAACTTAACTATAATGTAAAAGCGTTTTGATATACTGGCTTGAGAGAAGGGTGGGAAGCGGTACCAAATTTAAAAAGACTCCAAAACAAAAACTTCATTATAAACCCTAAAACTATATAATCTAATATATATATAAGGGGTATTTTTGTATTTTTAAGCGAGTAGCGGGGCGGATTTTAAGGGCTTTCTGCATGCCCATGCGCGTTTTGAGGGGCGGATCCCGGGGCGGATCGGGTCGGAAAGCAGCGGATCGGGTGGGGATTGCAGAGTCCACTGGCGGGGACATCGCCCTCGCGGCTCGCACGCTCTTAGGAATGCAAGGATGTTAGGCTAAGGAGATGCCCACGCTATGCCCACGCGATGCCCACGGGATGCGCTGACGTGGCTACACCTCCAACACGTGAGCATGGTGCTGGCACTTCACTCAATTTGTCCTAATGCCGACAAAGCCCAGAGTTTATAGGATAGAGAGGGTGAAGAGGGTGGAAAGGTGGTTGTTGGTAGTTTAGTTCCCGCTGAGGAAGTCATGTGCCTTGTTGGTTATCTAATTTCTTTACTGATACTGTTCACTTCTTCAAATTGCTCGATCGATCTCATTCCTCCACCCATCTATATATATTTAATTATCTATATATCTCGTCGGATCCCACACTTATAATATTTCTCAAACTCCCTTGGGTCCCTAAGAGCTACCAAGTCCAGTAGCCCACTCTACGCAGCATTTAAATACCATCCACTTCTCAAATATCTCATCTTCGCCCATCCGTTTGATCCTGGTGGCCAAAACGTGTTGCTCCCGAGCACCAGTAATCAACTAATGGCCATTGCTAGGACACCAGTGTTATATATCTCTTCTCTGCCTTTCATGGCTAGCCTACTACTACTACTACTACTACTACTACTAACGTGGATCCTCCTTGTCTCATCCTCCTTCAAAGAAGTAAGTCTTCTTCTCGATCCTTTTTCTCTTTCCACTATTTTCTTAATCCATGCAGTTATTCTTATTGAACTTAATTAAACTATATATTGTGGTAGAGCTAGTGAGAGGGATGTATTGGATGCATGCATGTTGAACTGCTTAATTTGTACATACTTTGTGATAATATTGGTGTTCAGTTTAGTCCTCCATGAAGAGGGATCAATGTACGCTAGCTAGTTTCAAACCATGAGGTCAAGTTTCTTCACCTATGCATATCTGACAAAGCTCCCAGATTCCCAGCACGTTGCTGACCGATGGAATGGTACTGTCCCACCTGAATTTAATATGGGTTTCTTACAAACCATATTGCTGATGTTTTGCTGCCATTCGATCTGTGTTCGTGAACTACCTATACAATGAGTAATTTATCTTAATTTGGTGATCAGTGGTCGGCGGGAGTAGTTGAAACTTGGGGGGTGGAACGTTTTCATGCATTCCTAATTATTACTAAGTAGGTTGTACATATACCATGCCATGGGTGCCCATGGGAAGATATATAGCTTTGAATCCCTTGTTTTCTTTTTCTTTTTTTTCATGCATGGCTCTGAACATGGACACATTGGAGTATGAGACTTTCTGATTTCATTCTTTCCAACTGAAAAAAGAAGTTTTCTAAGCATTAATTTCAAGGAGTCTCATGAATGCACAAAGTTAAACATAAGAGTGGTTTGAATATCTTATAGAGAAAGAAAAAGTACAAATATACAAATTTTTCATAGGAAAAATATCTATTAACGCAGTCAAAGATATTTCTTGAAACAGCTAAAGATATTTAAAAAAAAAGACTTTTTTTTCCTCTCATGTGATTATTTTTTTCATTCATTGTCTTGAAAGAACTTTTTACATTCATGAATGGATGATAAATGGCACTAAATGCAGTTGCATGGCCCCTCAGAACTCATTCAATGCAAGACAGGGGATCTACAGTCAGTGATGTAATAGAGGTAGTTCATATGGTATCTTTCTGGCTAGCGTGGTGGAAGTAGGGCCTCAATATTCCAAAAAAAAATTAGAGAAAATTAACTAATTATTACCAGGCTTAGCTTATCTAAAATAGCCCATTAATTCTAATGCGTGACATTACTGTTCTTCTTGTTTTGTACACAGAAAGGGTGCTTTGGAACTAGTTTAACTTTGAAGTACTCACAGAGAGAGAGAGAACAATGCCAGGTGCTAACATAGCATGAAGGATGTCGGAGTGCACGAGGAGGAGCAAGGAGAAAACTGACAAGTGTCGAGTGTTCTTCAGGAATCTAAGTGCAGTTGTTTGACGAGGATTGGAAGTCTTAGAAGCAGTGCCTCTTTCTTTCTTCCTCTTTTCTTTTAGAATATATATATATATATATATATATATATATATATATATATATATATATATATATATCTAAGTAGCAGTAGCACTGCCTCTTCTTCACCTCCTTTGTAAACACAAGAACTTTTCCTAAGAAAACAGTATCTCTGAAGAGAGGGAGAGTTTTAATTAGTTAGGTGAAACTGTGAAGGTGCTTGTGCATGAGAATGGAGTCCTCTGATCAGACCATCTTTAAAGCTTCTCTGCCTGCTACTCAGGTACCCGTCTTCTTCTCAAATAACACTCTTTGTTATTAAAACAAAAGAAGCAGATCCTTCCTGAATATCCGGAAACAAGTTCTCCTTTGAGTGATGATTAGCAAGGAACGGAGTTACAAGGAAAACATCACACCAAGGATGTTAAAAGTGAGAGCTATGAATATATAGGACAAAACCTGAGTCTCCAAATAAATATAAACACAACGTACATTTATGAAAAGTATATGCTACATTCTCTCTTAACTGGAAGTTGTCTTCCTGGATGAACATGGCCCTCATTTATCCTATGTTTCAGGCTGCGCAAACCCGTGAAGTTTTGAAGAAGATGGATCCAAACCCACCATTCATGAATACATACAAGAAACTCTTCAACACCCAACCTTCATGCAGCTGTGACTTAGTCTCGGAAGAGGAGTGCGAGCTTCCTCTCATAGACCTTAGCCTTCTCCACACTGAGAATGCATCACGTTGCAAGAGAGAAATCGCTGCTGCTTCTCTGAACTGGGGCTTCTTCCAGGTTGTAAACCATGGCATCTCCACTGAACTTCTTGACAGGGCAAGATCAGAACAAGTTAGCCTGTTCCGGCAGCCATTTGAGAACAAGTGCAAGGACTTCTCGGCAGATGCTTACAGGTGGGGTGCCCCCACAGCCACTTCACTCCATCAGCTGTCCTGGTCCGAGGCTTATCATATCTCTCTCAGTCAGTCTCATGATCACCCCTTCAAACACAACACCATTACCAGGTTCTTTAGTTTTATATCATGCTAGCTAGCTCTTGTTGTTAATGGCACAAGGACATGCATGCATATATGATTCTTGACGCATGGTTGCAGGAAAACAATTGAAGAGCTTGCAGCATCACTGTCAAGCTTGGCGCATTGCTGGCAAGAGTGTTAGCAGAGGGACTGGGAGGAGATGCTGCCTACTTTGAAGATAACTGCAACCGAGACGTGCTACCTCCGGCTGAACCGATATCCGCCGTGTCCGGTGCCAGGAGGATTGTTTGGTTTGATCCCACACACAGACAGTGATTTCTTGACTATTTTGTGCCAGGATCAAGTGGGAGGTTTGCAGTTGATGAAGGATGGGAGATGGATCACTGTCAAGCCTAATCCCTCTGCTCTAGTTGTCAACATTGGCGACTTGTTTCAGGTATCAACAATGCACTGTAGACTGTAATGTAGATTAATGTTTCCCTTTGATCAATTTCTCTTGAACATTCAGGCATGGAGCAATGGAGTCTACAAGAGTGTGGAACACAGGGTGATCTCAAACCCAAATCAAGAGAGGTTCTCAGTGGCTTACTTCATGTGTCCATCTTATGACAGCATAATCCAGAGTCAAGCAGAGACTGCAATTTATAGAAGGTTTAGCTTTAGAGAGTTCAGACAGCAAGTCCAGGAGGACGTTAAACTGATAGGTTACAAAGTAGGGCTCTCAAGATTTC
Source organism: Dioscorea zingiberensis (assembly GCA_026586065.1). Classification (NCBI taxonomy): domain Eukaryota; kingdom Viridiplantae; phylum Streptophyta; class Magnoliopsida; order Dioscoreales; family Dioscoreaceae; genus Dioscorea; species Dioscorea zingiberensis. The sequence goes on along the minus strand of CM048819.1, from coordinate 69,093,987 downwards.
TTGTTTAAGTAATTGAGTTTTTAGTGCCATGAGAATGAGGATAAGTTGGAAGGCTTAATTAGATTTTCTTTTCCCTATAGAGAGTTCCTGGTTCTTGTGTGTTCGATCTTGCTAGTATGTGCAATTTGGAAGTAATGCACGATCTAATCATCCTTCTCTACAAATCTTATATACTTTTCTCATTAAATTATAAGTATTTTCCGTGGTCCTTGTCTAAACAACACTGCCACACACTTGTCTAATCTTTCATAACACCATGCCTAACTCCCCATCCTGTACTACAACTACTCCAAACTATGGAACCTGACTCCCAACAATTTTTTCTCTATTTCATCTCTTAGTCAATTTGTCACGGTTGGAAGATCAATACCTGTTTTGATTGAAAAAGACCATCTCACGGGAAATCAAAATTACTTAAGTGGTTAGATTTAATTTCAACAACAACTTCACTGTTGACATGCAATTTGCTACTTATGTTTTAAGATCAACGAATTAAATTAATTATCTGTTGCTGGGATGTCACATATCATGACTATTTGAGACCATTTTCATGGTGTTTTTTTTTTTTTGACAAAGGGACATGCCTCCCGAAGTTAGGGGACGGATCCGCACGACACGTGTCTTGAGACTCTCACTTTGTGATGCGTCGAGTTGAGAACCTTAGATTGTCCCGAACAAAGCGAGCCCTGCACAAGAACCCGATACCTATAGTCAAGAGGCCATTGGTATTTTCATGGTCTCTTTTGACTTAATTATACCCACAATACATGCTAAAAAGATATTTAAGGTTTTGACTTATATATATATATATAATTACGATAAGGTAAAATTGCTGTAGGAAAGCAATTTTATTAAATTTGTGGTGGCTCATTTTAAATGCAGGGCGTGTTTGAAGGATTTAGCAAGTATGGATGGAAAGAACGTCTAAAAATAAAATTTAGAATAATATCAATTTTCATACAATTTGTGTATAGCAGTGAGAATTTATAGAAATCTTACTTACGGTTGAGAATTTAAATCCTTCAAGATGAAGACTCTACACCTTCCCAAATTGTATGAAAATTGATATTCTAGCTATTTTTCAGCTCATTCCATCTGTATAGTTATGATTTCATAAAACATTATGCTGAAGCAAGGTAAAGCTAAAATGGGGCAATCATACTTGCATAGTGTTAAAGCCGGCCACACCATATCAGCCCTATATATATATATATATATATATATATATATATATATATATTGGTAATAACATTTTCTATGTTAATTGTCAATCACAATATTACTAATATTACACAACTGTTCTTGTAACCAAACTGGTATCTGTTGATGTCTTTCATATAGAACCTTTACTCATGTTCCTCTTGCTCCCTTTGCAAGGCCATCTATTAGTGTATTTTCCTCCCTCACTATCTGTAGGATTTCCCAGCATCTAATATTGGCTAGCATTTGTTTTTCCCTTGTTGTTTCAACAATCCTCTAATTGTGATTTATCCTTTCTTGCTTCATTATTCGTGGAAGGTATATATTGGTTATATGTAAGGATTATGACCCCAAAACTCTTCAACTGTAACAATCTTTCAATCCCCTCCTTTATTGCTTGAAGTTCACCCTCAAAGGCTGACCTCGCTTCTTGGTTCCCCGCACCTGCAAGGTAGAACCCACCATTAGGTAAAATGATAAACTCTATACCTGCATTCTCTTCTTCTTCTTCTTCTCATAATCCACCAGTATATAGCACATGACTGTAATTCTCCTTCCCCCATTTCCTACTTTTATTTTTTTGTACATGAAGAGTTGCTAAGCAACTAACATCCGCATTTCAGTACAACGCTTTGTGCCTGTAGCTTACACTATCTTAGTACTGCATCTAGTCCATCAAACTTTGCTTCCAATTTTTCCGTTCTTGCTCTTTTTGCAAGGCAATCTACAAGATCATTCTCCTCCCTCAAGATTTTTGTGATGTTCTAGTGCTTGAACCGTGCTAGCTAGTAATCCATGGCAGTAGTTGGCTATCTCCTCCATCCTCCAGTCTTGGTTGTTTTTCCTCTCTTTGAGTGTCCTATAAATCCAGAGGTTGTCTGTGTACATTTGTACTGTGTCTCCAACTTGATCCTTGGGAACTTCCAGTCCTTTCCTCAATGCTTCTAACATTGCTTCCAATCCCAATCTAGCCTTGTTAGGGGTTGTTCCTGCCAAGAAGATGGACTCCAAATCATTAATAATGACATATCATGAACCCCCATTACCTGTGACCTTAGCCCAGGATCCATCAAAGAAAAGTAAGATTTGGTACTTGTGGTTGTTTCACTGTGTTCTATTTTCCTCTCCCATTTCCCCATTGCATTGTGTTTTCCAAACTTGCCAAAGTGTAGTTGTAATTAAGCCCTAGCTCTTGATTGTTGTTGTTATTGATTGCGGTAAGCCAGTTGGGCATTTCTGTCTCTCCAGTTCCATCGTTGTAATACACCTGTGCCCTGCAGAATCCTCCATACTTGTTCAACCCATTTGCATTCAAAAAATATATGTTAGTCATTTCCTTGTGTAGATTCCATGATGTACACAGCTCATGTGCCCCCATTTTAAACTTGTACAACAACTCCTTTGCTGGGAGCCTGTCATAGAAGAGTTTCCACATGAATATTTTTATATTGGGTGCTACTTGGAGTTTCCATAGTTTTTTTCCAACCCTTCCACTCGATTGTTTCTCTTTGTCCTCTATATATTTCATATATTGTTGTCATTAGGGACCTGCCTCCGAATTTGGTCTCCTCCAAATGCTCATTTTCTCTGGTACGGGAACTTGTTTCTGCATGACTTTGGTGTGCAATGTCTTCTGAAAATAAATCAAGTATGACGATTTATCCCATCATCACTGTGGATTAATTAGTTGATCAACATTAATGTTTATAGAGTCATAATTCTTGTTAATGAACCAAGGTTTTCGCTGGATGGGCATATCAAATATGCATGGGTCATGGTAAATAGAGGTGCTTCTTGCAAGCTCAGTATTCTCTATATTATCTTTAATTTTTTTCTCTATTTCCATAAAGCTCCTATAAATCCAGAAAATCCTTTCATATTCCCTTGCTAGAGCTGCTCCACTTCTTGCTACTTTGAGCTTCTCCTACTAGTTCTATTACTTCCACCTGGTGATAGAATTCCCTTGCTAGAACTGCTCCACTTCTTACTATCCACTTTGGTTCAAATTCTATGTTCTAGAATATTTTCCAGCATTTGGACATCCATATCTAATAGGAATCCGACTTGATTTCTAGAGATCATGAGAGACAAAAGCAAGAACGAAATAAAACAAGCAAGAAAAAACACACAAAAGATTTTTACGTGGTTGCTCGGCTCCATAATAAATTTTACATCCATATTTGCCGGTCTGCTTTTACTATTTTCTCAACAATTGGAAACTACAATTAAGATGATGAACAATATAAAGGGAAAATCAAAATCCTAATATAGTGGAAATACCAAAAATACTCCTTAAAAGCGGAGCTCGACCAGCCAAAAGCGTGGATGGGTGTCCAGTATGCAACTAGGGTTACTTCTTTTGTTGTTAGTCTCTAGGCTCCTAATTTACTCCTCATTAGCCATTTTCCATTTGCCAAATCTGTTCCCCTCTTGTCCCAGCCTAGAAGATGACCCTCGTTATGAATTTGATTGGACACTTGCTTTGTTACCTTGCATTCATAAAACAAATGATTAATAGACTCATTAACAAGATTATATAGCTGACAAGGATCGTGTGGACCAATATTATACACTAGTAAAATATAGTTTTTTTATTTAAAAAATGATAATCATATTAATAATTAAAAAATCACAAAAAAATAAAAAATAACTAAATAAATTTAGGTATAATCCTCAAAATAGTCTCTCTATTTTAAACAGGTGGCTATTTTAGTCCATCTAATATAATTTGAGCCTTTTATCTCCCTTTTTTTTGAGTTCGATCCATTTTAATTATTCCCATCGAATGGAAGTTAAATTTTACTATTAAACATATATCGATGTGGCTTTTATAATATTAAAATATTTTTTTAAAATAAAAATAATAAAATGAAGTACACTGAGTTCTGGATCAGGGATGATAATAGCGGATCAGACCACTGATTTTATTACCAATGCAAAGTGTTCCAGTAGCAGGTTTGGATCTCATTATTATCATCCTGGGATCCGTGCAGGTGATTCATTTTATTATTATTATTATTTTATAAATAATTTTTAATATTATTAAAAACCGCAACGTCGATAAAGTTAATGAGAAAATTTAACTCTATTTGTGAGAAGGAAATTAAATAGGCCAAAAATCAAAAAAATAGAGAGATAAATCAAATTATATTGTATGACTAAAAAGCCGCCCTGCTTAAAAGCAGAAAGAGACTATTTTGATGATTATATCATAAATTTATCACAACAGTGGGAAACGAATTTGTAGGGATATATACGTACAAAAATCCAAGCTTTTGTAAATTGGAGTGATATCATGTTATATCCTTCAGTTCTCAAACCTAAAAATTACATTGAATGAATCTAGCGAAAACCATACTAACACCAATACTAATAAGACAGTCCCACGTAAATCATTTAGAAATAAAAGCAAGTATTTCTTTTTTTCAAATAAACCTACATAGATGTCAACTCCAAATCTCCGGTTGGATATAAAACAAAAACAGTACCAAAAAGTTATTTAGATTATTGATCAGTTTTGACAAATCTATGCCAGAAGTGTGTGTCATCACATCAGTTTGACCAAGTCATAGGCATGTCCCCTTGGAGGGGATATGAAACCTTAAGAAGCACATTACCTTTTATGAATCCTGTAAGGGACCCAACTCATCACATCATGGACTGAATCTTAAATCAGTTGTGAATGGTTTGAGTTTAGGCTATGGAAAGCACAAAATATCTTAGAATTCCGCGTTCATTTAGTTTTATAATTATAAAAATAAAAAATGAAAAGCCTAAAAATTATTTATGGAGTAAAATATCTACGAACATGTGGCATTATTTTGACCGCTAAGGCAAAGATTTGGATACTCAATCATCTGATGGTAGAAAATAAATCAAAGATATTTTCAGGGCTCTACCACTCGACCTTTTTTAGGGTTCCCTTTTCAAGGTACGACATTGATCCTCTGGGGCTAATCGTCTTCATCATTTTTAGGGTTAAATCAGATGAATTCTCAAAACCCATAAGATATGTTTGTTTTTTATTTTTTTATGACTTGGGAAGAAGACCTGAAGGAGTTGATCACCCTCATCTTTCACAAGATACAACCCATCTATATCTTGTATGATATTGGGAAGATAAGATGCCTACTCATATCCCGTTTGGTTCATAAATTTCGGAAGACAAGCTAGATCAATTTGGAGAGATGAACAACAAAACTTTAATTCAAAGAAATTAAAAAAGAACAGACGTAGTAAGTCAAATGTTATTTCTTTATTGATTGAATGAATTTTTTGTAAGTTTCTAGTATAAAGAAGAAAAAATGTACAAAGTATACAAATTATTCTTGAGGATTGAGGCACCTTAACCTCGGTTGAAGTCAGAACATCAGGCTTCGCTTCAACCTTGGCTTTAACCCGACATGCATTGTTGACAGAAGTAGGGAAGATATTGGAGAGCACCCTCGAAATCCAGAGAGGCGATGACCAACTCTAGATGTTTGAGGATGATTTCCTTGAAGATCTTGAAACCCTCCCCTTCTCCTCCAACAACATGATTGACAACTTCATCCTCAAACTTCTTTGAGTTCGTGAACTCTGCCATCCTTCTTGCTTGTGAGGCATTGAGTTCCTCGAGAAATTCCGGGAGACCTTGAACTTCTCCACCGCCTCTTTGCCGAATGGAACTCCTCAATCTGTTTAAAGTCAGTCACCGCCTTCTCTACAGCTTTCTCCGCAGCTTGACACTTTGCAACCTCAAGCTCATCTCTTCAATGATGAGAGTACACTTCGAAAGCTTGCAAAAGGTCGTGAATGCTCTTTATTTCATAAAGAGTTAGGAGTCTTCCGTTCCTCTTGACCTCGACCTCTTTCTCTCTAGAGCTTTTGCTCTAGTTTGGAGGTCTGTTATTTGAAGCCTAAGGTCAATGACCTTTGTCCTAGTCTGAGACAACTCTGTCTCAGCCTTACTCAGCAGCTGCTCTATAGGACCTCCAAGTGTGGCCTCCTCTCGTAGCTGTTTGCCTATGTGGGTTATGAGAAGACCCGACTACATCATAGAAAGACATCACGTTAATAACCAAGCAAGAGAAGCAAAACAACAAAAAAGACTAAATAAGCTACGCACATTCATCCTCGACAAGGTTAGCTATGAAGCCAACTCTTCGTTGGAGAGACTTTCCAAAGTGGCGAGGTCAAACTTCAAAGAGATGGCCTCAAAGGCCTCAGTGGCAACTATCTCCTCGATAAAGAGAGACTTCACCTTAGTAACGCTAGGAGTCGAGGTACCCTTGGACAAGGAGGGACCTCTCGACTCCAAAACTAAGGTGACGTTAGTAGCAATGTGCGTGTTTGGCTTCACATTAGAGTTCGCCGGCAGAATCACTTGACGACACTAGCCAAGTCCCCATAGGTATCCAACTTCTCAACTATAGGAACAATCAAGGTTGTCGGGGCCTGCAGGTTTGATCTTGAGAGGCTTCTTAAATTAGGATGAAAGGACTCTTTAGATGGACACTTAGTCGGCGAGGAGCTAACGAACCCCGACCTCTTCTCACGAAAGTCCACGTAGGGAGCATTCCCCTATCTATCCCGCGTTACATTAAAAGAAAATTGAGTTTATTAACTATGGCGGATTGAATAACTTTTTAAATAAAATGGTGTCTTACTGCTTTGGAGAGACAAGCGACCATGCGATGTTTTTCTACCTTCATTAAAAAGTAAGGACATGAGAGTCCTAGGTTTGAAAGAAGATCAGTTGATCACTCCTCTATAGGAGATATCTACGCCCTAAAAGAGGAATACGATGTTTTAAAAAGGACTCGAGGAGGTTGGGACAATCCACCCTAATTCGGAAAAGACGAAAAAGAACCTCAACTTCCAATGATGGATGGGAGAAGGGGCTTTCCCTAAGAAAGACCTATGGAGCTTGGCGGTGAAGTAGTGCCGGTCCTCAAAGCGAATGCTTTTTATTGAGAAGAGGAGCCATAACTTCAAGACCCGATTGGGAGAAATTAGATACTTGAATATATATGAGTTGGGACAAGTTGGGCAAGAACTAAATTGTGGAAAGACAAAATCTCACAAAAAAGGGATGGAGAAGAAGACGTAAACCAGCCCTAAACAATTCTACGTAGAAGGCAAGCTCTTAGTGGGAGGAGAACTGATCCATTTTCTAGAGTTTTGAAGTATAACTCTAAAGGGAGACTCAAATCTATAGCCTATTTGAATGAGCTTAGGAAACTAAAGGGAATAGAGTTCTTGACTTGACACGGCGGATGCTAGCTACCATTTCACGAGGTTGATTCTAATCACAAGAAAGGGGATTTCAGTTATCTCGGTTTTGGAAGACTAAGGAAGGTCGCTCGGCGATAAGTTAAAAGACTTTTTCAATCTGTTGCAAGGGATCTCCAAGGTAAAAGTAAGGATGACAAAAGTGGAACCCTAGCCCTCTGCGGGCCTATTTATAAACAATGCTCACAGACGTGGTTTCTTAGAGGTAACTAATTCAAGCACTTTGACCCAAGTGACTCACCATATGAATGCAACAATAGATGAATGACATGTAGGCCAGTGTATATAACATGCCTCGAGGCGATCCTGTGGGAAGTCATGCCCATCATCTCTTTCATCGACTTTTGCCATTACTATTTAGCCAAAGATGATTCGAAATTTAAGTGCTTTGTCCATCCGTGTGCGTGATCCATCGATTGATGTCACTACTAGCGATGACCCTATCATTTCGATTTCACCTAGAAGATATTTCATGATTAGGTGATGACCAAAGAGCACTACGATCACGATCATGCCCGATCAAAGACCGAACTCCCCATACACTTGGCTAAATGTAGGTCGCTTCGAGAGAGTTAGGGTGCAAGTGTTATGGGGTAAAAATATCTATGGAGCGCGTGGGCGTGATCCTAGAGCCTTTAAGGCAAAGACTTGGATACTCAATTATCCGGCGGCGGAAATGAATCTCAAGGGCACTAACATACGGTAGAGTCAAGTCGGCAAGCTATAAAAAGAGATTACCAACCCTATAGTAAAGGATGAAATCTTTTCTCTGAAACCTCTTCTTAAATCTCTCTCTCTCTTTGAGTTACGACATGATCGTTGAAGAGTCCTATGAAACCTGGCGGCTTGGATTTCTTTTCTCCCACAATTCTTTTTCTTCCAAAACATGGTTGGATACATGAATATTGATCCTAGAATGAGTTCTTAATTAATGAGGCTGACGGAAAAAAAAAAAGGTTTAACCATTGCGATCAACCTCTTGCTAAAAAAGCATAAGAATTTCACCATTTTTATTCATCTTTCTCGTTAATCAAGGTCAATTCAATCCGAAGAGAAATTTCAACATAACTCATTAAAGTTTTAAACTTAATTTCAGTTGCAAATAAAAAATTATTTCTCCAAGGAGGGAGTAGTGATCTGATATAAAAAATTATCCTCCAAGGAGGGAGTAGTGATCCCATAGACTCAGTTCCATGGATCCATGGATCTAGTGATGTCAAACCGGATGATATGGGCCCGGTGTGCCGTGGGCACTATGCGTGTCGTCTTGCGGCAAGAGAACGCGTACATGACGGCCGACCCGGCATGGAGAGCACGACCAAACCTAAAATTTGGGCTCGTGCTACCGTGCAGCCAGCTCTTTTTAATTTAATAAAAACCTTAACATTTTATAAAAAAATTGTAAAAAAAAAAATCCAAAACAATTCTAAAAATAGAAGAAAAAAAAACTATGGAAAACTTATAAAATTTTCAAAATTTCATAAATTAATCAAATTATCAGTAAGGGTAAATAAACCATTTTTTTATTTTAAAAAACCCCCAAAAAGAAAAACTTATGAAAAACTTATAAAAAACCATTAATTAAGAAACTTGTGAAATCTTTAAAAAAACTTATAAAATTTAAAATATATATTGCACACAAACACAACAATGGAAGGCATGAGAAATATAATTAGTATTCGAAACAAAAGTAATTATTGGAAACTTATAATTAGTGTTAGAGAAGAGGGGTATTGGTAGTGTGAAAGTTTTAATTATTACGTTATCAGATTGGTTTTAATTTTAAAATTTAAATTCTTATATAAGTTGCATCATAAATAAGTAGCATCAGAAATATAAATAGTATGGAACATAAGATTTCTGAGAAATATAGACAGGCGGATTGATTTTATTAATAATTAATGAAAGTTTTAATTATTATACTTATCAGTCCTTTAATTATTAATTTTTAATTTTTTTTTTTTTTTTTATATTATATTTAATTTTTAAGTGGAAAGTGGCTTGGGTAATAGAATAGCATGGGAAACAACATTTTTCAAATAATAATTATAATAGAGAGAGATAAGTAGGCATGAAGGGATCCAACCGTTAGTTAGATCGCCGGATATGAGATGAACTAAAATATCTAAATTTTAAAGTTTTTTTTATATGTTAATTTTTTAATTATTTGAAGTGAAGTTATTTGTTGTTATAATGATGTATTTCGAGGTTCTTGTGGTTTATTATTATTATTATTATTATTATTATTATTATTATTATTATTATGGAAAATATTGTTTAGATGTTTTTGGTTGGAAATATTGATAATTTGGATCAATTCAACCCTTATATCTCAAACTAAATTTAAATATAGGAAATTTAGAATTGGGTTCTTTACATTAATGTTTAACCAAATCAATTAATTCATATACAGAAAATCTCTTTTTAATTACATTAGTGATGTGTGCGCGATGTATTTTTATATTTATTGTCTTATGATTTTAATCTTAATATAAATAATTAATTTAATATAATTAACAATAATAATGCATATCTATTGTAGTCTAATTGGTTAGGTTACTTGGCTCTTATCCGACCCGCCCGTTTGACACCTTGAAGACAGATGTGGCTTTTAAATAGCCACATAAATTATCTCAAAATATATTGATTATAAATCAATATCATAGTTTTCAACGAGACTGTATCTCGAGGAATCAGAGAACATATCTCGAGGAGAAGACACGAATGCGCATGGTTCCATGGATAATCTCATGGAACAAGTCGTTAGGATCACTACTCCCAAGGAGGACCAGCCACATGCCTGCTCCAAGAAAAATATCTTACTGAATAATTCCAAAATGAAAAAGAACACAAAAGATATTTTTTGAAAAGTAAGACTCTTCAAGCATTATCCATCGTACACGTGTCATAAGGACAAGATTTTTAATCTAGATATTTTCAATGTAGTGGCGCACTACCCGTGCCCTACTTAGACCCCCCCCATCCATCCCTCGTCGCCCCTCATCCTCAAGCTACGAGCTAAGACAATGGCAGCCATGGCCACCTCCGCCCTCACCTCCAAGCCCCAAACCCGATTTCTCGACCACTGCTTCAATGGCATTCCTCTCATTTCTCGCGTCTCCACATCCCGATCCCTCTCCTACGCCCACTCCCCAAGGCTTTCGATCTCCGCCTCTGCTTCGTCGAGCTCTGATCTGAACTCCTACCGCTTCGAGCCGATCAAGGAATCGATCGTTGCCCGGGAGATGACTCGCCGGTACATGACCGACATGATCAGCTACGCCGACACCGACGTGGTCGTCGTCGGAGCCGGCTCCGCCAGGCTCTCCCTGCGCCTACGAGCTCAGCAAGGACCCCTCCGTCAGCGTCGCCATCGTAGAGCAGTCCGTCTCCCCCGGCGGCGGCGCCTGGCTCGGTGGCCAGCTCTTCTCCGCCATGCTCGTCCGCAAGCCCGCCCACCACTTCCTCGACGAGCTCCAAATCCCCTACGACGAGCAGGAGACCTACGTCGTCATCAAGCACGCCGCGCTCTTAACCTCCACGATCCTCCAGTCGGCTCCTCGCCCGTCCCAATGTCAAGCTCTTCAATACCGTCGCGGCGGAGGATCTGATCGTCAAGGAAGGAGAGTTTCCGGCGTGGTGACCAACTGGGCGCTGGTGTCGATGAACCACGACACTCAGTCCTGCATGGATCCCAACGTCATGGAGGCCAAGGTCGTGGTGAGTTCCTGCGGCCACGACGGACCATTCAGGGCCAATTTGGGGGTCAAGAGATTGAAGAGCATCAGGATTGATTGATTCCGTGCCTGGGATGAAGGCTCTCGACATGAACAAGGCCGAGGACGCCATCGTCAGGCTCACCAGAGAGATAGTTCCTGGTATGATCGTCACCGGAATGGAGGTCGCTGAGATCGATGGTGCTCCAAGAATGGTAAAACATATTTATATATTATAAAAAAATCTTCTTTTTTTTGGTTTTAGTTTTGGTTTTGATTCGATGATGGTGTGTGGTTGCAGGGGCCAACGTTTGGAGCGATGATGATCTCCGGGAAGAAGGCGGCGCACTTGGCTCTAGAAGGCGCTCGGGAGGCCGAATGCGCTCGATGGCTCGTTGCCGGCCGACTCCTTGCGCCCCGAGCTCGTACTGGCGGCGGATGATGCTGAGGTCGCCGAGGCTTAGGATTGATTAGGTGTCAAAGAGATGTTGAGATAATAAAAGTTGTGTTTTTTTTATGTGAAATTTATATTGAAATCTTTGGATGGATTGAGAGAACATTGTGAACAATGCCCAAACTCTCAAGTTCTCTAAAATGGCGGAACAATCTCAAAGACAAGCAAATCACTACTCTGATATCCAGCATCATTCTCCAGCGCAAGCAATGGATCCCTACCCTATTATCCAACTCTTCTCTTATCTCCGGCCTCACTCCTCATCACCTCCATGAAATCCTCCTCAAAGCCCAATCCCACGCTCCTATCCCTCCGGTTCCTCCAATGGGCCCAATCTACTCTCCGTCTCCAACCCCTTCTCCGGTCCCATACCAAGCTCGCCCATGTCCTCCTCCTCTCCAACCTCTCCACCCCTGCCAAACACCTTCTCGAACCTCTCGTCCGATCCTACCCTTCTTCATCAGTCCCTCGACTCGATCCTTCGCACATCTCCCTCTGCAGCCAATCCCGATCCCTAGTTCTCAACTCCGTCCTCGAGGTCTTACTCGTCGTTGCCGGATGATGATTCCCGAGGCTTTGGAGTCTTTTAGGTTTATCATGGTCTGCGGATGCATTCCCTCCACCCGCAGCTACAACGCGTTCTTGGGATCGTTATGCTCGTCTACTCAGATTCGGAAAGCTTGGAGCTTTCATGCTTCGGCACTTCGGATTGGAGCGGTACCGGATGGCCGGACATGGTCTTTGCTTGCTAAGCTTCTCTGCAAAGAAGGGAAGCTTGAGAATGCAGAGAAAGTTTTGGGTTTGGATTGCTGTGATGTTCCTACTTATGATTTTGTTGTAGATTGTTATTCAAAGAAGGGAGATTTCAAATCTGCCATTCATCTACTGAGAGTGATGATTGACAAAGGCTTGGGCCCGACGTTCTGTACTTATGGTGCCATTCTAGATGGCAGCTGTGAGTTTGGCGATGCTAGAGTTGTTGGTTTTGTGCTGAAGGAGATGATTGTGAAGGGATTGTTGCCAATGGTGCCTTGCTTGGATTATGATTGGGTTATTAGGAGGCTCTGTGAATTGGAGAAGACTTTTGCTGCAGAGATGTTCTTTGATAGAGCTCGGAAATGGGAATATGAGTTAGATAATGCTTCTTTTGTGTGCTTGTTGAAGGGGTTGTCCAGAATTGGAAGAGTGGAACAGGCACTGAAGGTGTTTGAGGATATGTCTCAGAAAGGTGTGGAAATGGATAATGGTTGTCTGGATGTGTTTGTGTGTGGTATTTGCAAAGGAGAGCCTATGAAGGAAGTGAGTTCTGTGCTGAAAGATCTGATAGGTAAAGGTTTCGTGCCAAGAGCTTCGCATCTCTCCGAGTATGTAGCTGTTCTTTGTAGTGGCGGGTGGTGGATTGAAGCCGGTGATCTTTGGAATGTGGCCGTGGAAAAGAGTATTTTACTTGATGCTCATTGTTCTTGCTCCTTGGTCGAGTATTACTGCCGTGAGGGCCTTGTTGATTCGGCAATTGTGTTGCATGATAAAATGATGAAACTGGGTGGATGTTTGGATGTTACTTCCTGTAATTCACTTCTCGCAGTTTTAGCGGAGAGGAGGATTGAGGATGCAAGTCAAGTGTTTGATTACATGCGCCGAAGGAATGTGCTGAACAGCGGCAGTTATGTTATTATGGTAGGTTCACTTTGTCGCAAAAGAGAGATGCGGAAAGCCATGGAACTTCATGATGAAATGCTGAAGGTTGGACTCAAGCCTGATGATTCCATTTACAAAGATCTGATATCTGGATTTGCATGAAAGAAAAATCTACAATGCATATTATCAACAGATTTGAAGGAATTCTACAAATTTTGCATGCTAGTAGAGAGTGGAGTCTGATTGTACATAATAACTCAATGAATGGTCATTAAATTTTATAAATAATTCCAGTGTTTGTCAAGCATTTCATCATCACAATTTGCTGTAAGATAAAATTAAAGTATGACAAATCTATACACCATGATACTTATACAACAAAATAATCATCAAACAAATTAACCCACAATTGGAGAAAGAAAATTAAACTTTGTTTCACTTCCAAGGTTTGAGGACTGAGAGTGCAATGATGATCGCGATTATGATAAGGATTAGAACAGAAATCACCATGCATTTCCTTGAAGATTTCTGCAGTTTCTTTGCTGTGTGTAGTGCTCCATTTCCTGACTCAATGTGGTTCTTGGCATTTGTCACCTGAAATAAAGAGGAAAAGAGTACTTTAGTAGCTAAAAGGCAAAATTTGAACCGGAAAGGAGTCTCACAATCTTCACTAAATCTGATTATCGTGAAGTCTAATGCTATTTAGGAGATTAACCTGAATCTCAATATTATCTAACATCTCTCCTTGTGCCTCAACAAGTACTGCCATATCCATGAAAACCTGATGCAAATCAAGAAGCTTCGTCTCGATATCCCTGACTGCATCATGTCTTTCTTGAATCTCTTTCAGAGTATCCGTCACCTGAAATCACACCTGAATATCAGAATACTGTAAAGTATCTCCTGAGCAGGAGTAGTACCTTCATTACATCGAAGAACAGACAGTTAAGAACACTCTTAACTATTAATGCAAAGGGAAACAGATAACGAAGAACAAACCTGGCCTCTTCCCATTTCCTGAATAGCTTTTTGGAAAATCTGCTCACTGTTGCCATTCTCTATTAGATTGTCAATCATCTGTATTGAAGAACACAAACCATCAACTTAATTCAGATGCACAAGGAGATCACACATAGTACTAGTGAAATATTGGCAAAAAGGACATGACTCACCTCATCGGTTGGCTGGCTTCCAGTGACTGCTCGATTTACCAGGTTTGATTAAGCAATGAAACAGAAGAGATATAAGTTCATGATATAAAATACAATTCAAACTAGAACAGACGGAGTCAGCTACCTGTAAAGACTCTTCTCTCAACCACTTCTCTGTATTCATTCTGAATAGTTTCACGGAGTTTCTGCAACAGAGATGCAAATGTAATGACTTGCAGAATTTTAGAAACAACATTATCTTAAGATATTAACCAATTTAAGATTATCCACTACCTGAAAATCATTCATCCTGTCTTTCAATTTCTTCTTCAAGCCTCTGCACAGGAAAATATTTGAGTTAATAAGTACACAGCTTATTGGATTTCAAGGAGATTGTATATGTGCTCACGCAGTCATGGCCATCCTGGACCTATCCACTCCTGAACGCTTTCTCACACCCAATCTTTGCCGGTTTGCTAAATTCTGAAGACAGAGAAAAGAGTAAGCAATCCAGAATTTGAGATGTTCTACTAATTTAGTTTTACACTTGGAGCTAGAAATTTACATCTCTGTCAATATCTTCAAGCTTCGCTTTGATACAACGTGCAACTTTGCCTCCGTCGTCCACATCTTTCTCCATTTCTTCGCTTGATTTCTGTAAATATCAAAGCCCTTCTAGTAGCTGTTAAGCTTGAATACTTTACCTTGAAATTACTTATTAACAGAATGAAATTATATACAAACCTTTCATTGCAGAAGCTTGAGTGACAGTCTTAGACTCTTCGTTGGCTTCCTGGTATAGTTAGCCAGTATTTGGTTTATATATGTTAATTAAACTACATTGATGTTAATGCTCCTGAATAATCAATGAGGATAAAACGACGGGCCATAAAAGTAGTCATGTACCTGAAGCCTCTGGAGCTGCTTAGATAGCTTTTCCATCAAATTTTCAACTTCTTTTACCTGAAAAAAGTAGAAATTAATAATCTTGCAAGACATTACTATTTCAAATCAAATCAATGGAATGAAATACCTGCTTAAAGAAATTCTCCATTCCGTGATCAGCTTTGAGCATTGGACTCTGAGTTCCTAATTCAATGTTCCTTCCTCTCGAGCCTGATCTATGCTCATCACAAAAGAATCCTACAACACAGGTATTGCACCAAAATGAAAAACACATTAGTTTGCCATTAATTAGTGATAAACTATGAACCTTATGGTTGTTGCAAGGATGAAGATCAATTCAATTTATAAACCAAATGTCCTAAGAGAGAGACTAGATGAACAATATTTTGTATATACAATGATTTACATAAAATCTAGAAAGGCCAAACATCAAATTAAGCTCCAACACTAGAATGAAAAGATAGAGAGCTCATTACCGTGAGGCAGGTCGTTCATGCGTTTTGTTGTATTCCAAAATGACAGGCAGAGAGATAGAACCAAATGATTAGGAATGAACAATGAGATTGGTAGAGGAGGTAGGTAAAAGAAGAGAGTTGGAAGGCCGGCAGAGAATGCAAGTGAGCCCCATCGTTCACGACACACAGAATGAACAATGATTTTGTACTACTAATACTCCTTGGGGTTGATATTGCTACCCTTCATTTTATGTAATTTATCTTATTAATTTTAGCAAGGAATTAATATCTTGTTACTAAGTCTATGCGAGGGTGAGTGAAAATAACAAAAATACTGAAAAACAAGTGCATTTCTTTTTGTTCCCTGAACGGCTGCGGGTTAGCAACAAATGCCGGCATCCGCATTAAGACTTTTGAGACCCATTTGGAGACCAAGTAAAACCAGTCAGGGGTACTCAGCCAAACGCACACTGCTGAGAGCTTTGGCGAGTTCAAAGAGGTATGTTTGAGATGGGCAAAATTAGAACTTGTATTGGTGATGCATTTATCTCTTTTGATTATCTACCTTAATATCTTCATTCAAACAGAGTTCTGAATCTGCCTCAAAATACACTCAAAGCCACATGAAACCTGTTTTTTCAAGCATTAATCCTGCATTTTACTATTGGTTTTGCAGCTAATTTTAGAAGGATGTGCACAATTTCTTTCTTTCTTATTAAACATGTTTGGAGTCAATGATTCCCAATAAATACAAGGCTGAACCATCTATTGAAGATTAATTGAAAAACAAGATGATATTTAGTTATTTATCATACATCCCAACAAATACAGGAGCACACCTTGATATGCATCCAACCAATACCACCAGCCCACACTGATTCTGATTGTCTTCTTTCCTTCAATCCTATCAATCCTGCAATTTGTATTTGCAACCATATAATAAGGTTGCTTTTCTACTTTCTCACACTTAAGAGCCTCCTGCAATTTGTATTTGCAATCTATAATATTTTTCTTTCTGATTTGCATCCACAACCTCAATAGGCCAATTGAAAACAGATCGCAGAAGAGAAAATGTAACTTACAATGTTAAAAATTCATAAAGCAAATCATCATCTATGAGCTATGTTTGCCCCAGAAATTCCAAAGTTATAAATTTATCAAAATTGGGTTCCATTACATATAAAGGGCCACTAGAATGCTTGATGAAGTAATAATTCTTCCTTGCAGCTGCATTATCCTGAAACGAGAAAAGCACAAACAATTATGTCACTTAGGTATCACGGAGAAATATATATAAAAAAACCTCAACAGATGCAGAATTCTTCTAAATAGATCATCTATGTCAGGCTAAATCTGATGTAATAATCAAGTATATGACTTAAGTCATTACCATATTCTTTGAAGTTCAAGAATCCACAGCCATTCAGCATTGAGGGATCATAATTTGATTGTTTGCAGGAGATAATGTTCTTGGAAAGCCATTCAGAGAATGAGCAACTTATCAGAAAGAACATTCATGCGCTGAATGAAATACCCATGTTTTTTACATGGTTTGAGCTAGATAATAATGAGTGAAACTTAAGTTAACTATAGATAATTTCACCATTTGATCTATATAGGAAATTGTGATGTTAGGAAGGTCCCTAGTTATAAGGTGATAAAAAAGAAGAAATTCAAGTTACATGCATTTTTACGGGGCTCAGATTCTTCACAATAAAAAAAAGGGCAGCCCTGTGCATTAAAGCTCCTGCTATTCCGGGGTTCAAGAAAGAGTCGGGCCACTTGGGTCTACTGTAATCAGCCTTACCCAAATTTTTTTTTTACAAGATGTTTCCATGACTTGAACCCGTGACCTCCAAGTTACTATAAACATCATAGTAAGAAAAGATTATAACATCTATTACCACCACAGACCCCCATCAAAATAGGCGTTTTTCACAGAAACCATAACTCTTAATTTGTTTTTGTAAAAGAAATACAAATTCACAAGGCATCATAATTAATGGAGCTGAAAAAGACCTAATTTTTCCACAAAAGAAAATGCCCATGCAAAACAGAGTAAAAAGAACTGAAGTAGAAGTCTAGGGAATGATAAAGAGGCAGCCATAGAACATGTATGATGTCCTACACCATATATACAAACACAACACTAGTGTATAGGAAAAATGGAATTCCATACATGCATATCAAAGTTTATCATACAACCTTTTCACACTATTGCACATCCTTCCTGAGCTTCACCCAGACGGTTATTATCCAAATTTCTCAAATTTTTGTACACTAACAATCTGAAAAGCTATTACTTTTGTGAAGGGCAAATAATCATGCAGAATTTAAGAGTTACACTGCTATCAATCCTCATAGTTCAAATTCTTTCGAGAATATTGTATGCAGCCCCACAGCACAAACAACTTGACAATAAAATGGTCACTTCATAAAGAATTCAACGGATAATGGACAGCAAAAAGCAAGCTAAATGGTTGGATTGAGGGACTCTTAAGTTCTTAATCAAGGTCTTAAAAAAAAGATAATCAAATGGAACAGCACAAACATTAGAGAATTCAACTCAGAGAAGAAATGAAAATGATGATTTTGTGAAAACAAACATCAGAGGACAAAGAATCCACACCTTAGAATCCTCCTGTCTTCAATCAACGCCAACTGGTCGGCCAGTAAGCATGGATGCTGTATCCAGTCTTCCAGTTATCCAAATAGATCACCTTGCTCACCGCCCAATAAGCAACCAGCATTGACAGCAGCATGTACCCTCTCTGTGCCTTAACATTCTTCAGTCTCACCAAACCATGCGTGGTCGCCGCTAGCGCCAACCCCACAACCGTATAGAGAAACCCGACGGCAAAACCCTCCGCTCCAAGCTGCATCCCAGAACCTTGGTAGAAGAAAACCAGCCGATTGGGATCACCGCGATCCGGTATGAACATAGGCATCTTCCTGATGATGTTGTGCATCGTGCCGGAAACACTGAAGAAGTAGACGAAGACCGCGAGGCTCATTCATCCAAAGCTTGCGATCGTGCAGCAGCGTGTCGATACCGGCGAGGGCCCTTTGATCAGGAACGGCGAGGAAACGACAAGGGCGGAGAGATCAGGAGGAAGATCTGTTTCGTAGAGAGAGGGGCGGGCGGTTGATGGGGCCGACCTCGAAGGCCGGTGCGGGATTCGACGAACTCGGCCATGGATTCGGCGAGGCGGGCGAAGTCGGATTGGTCCATCGCGTCGGAGTCTTTGGGGAAGAGTGGTGAGGGGAGACGAGGCGGATGTGGGGAGAGAGGAGACGCCAAAGAGGTGGAAGGAGGACTGGGATTCTTGGAACTCAATGTCGCAGAAGAAGAGAGAGGAGGATGAGGGATTGCGTTGGGAGAAGGACGAGGACAGGGAGACCAAACTCCGAACGGAGCTGAGGGAGATGAAGGTCGGGCTTTTCACGAAGCTGGGCGGCATCGAAGAAGACGAGGAGGGAGAAGGGGCGGGGGGTCGGGGCGGATGTGAGGAACCGAGAGACGGCGCGGTCATCGAGGTGGATCACGCCTGAAGGTGAGCGCGCTCGCAGGGCCACGAGCTCGGCAACAAGGTCGTCGGAGGAGGACGCGGAGGAGGAGATCGCGAGGAGCAGGACAAGGGAGAGGATTAGGGTTCTTAGAGTCATTTTGCTTTTTCCCGTCTTTTTTTCCTTTTTTCCTTTTTCTTCTGATCGTGAAGCATAAGAGAGAAGATGGTTGATCTGGTTCTCGATCAGCGTGTCCGACACCCACGTGAGGAGCACGTGATACCGTAGAAAATATTTAAATGAGTGAACACTTCACTTGCGTTACGTGGCAATCAACGAATGGCTACTACTATGTAAGAGTCCCCATATGGGCAATTTGGGAATATATATAAGAAATTTTGGAATTAAATTAAGCTTAAAAACTAATTGTTATTTCCCAACAGTAAAAGTAATTAGTGTTCAGTAAAAGCTTCACCTTTTATAGAAAGCACTCGCCGACCAAAACTTTCCCTCTACCCAGAAATGGATTCTTTGCGTAGTAGTGCAGCAGAAGCGCTTTCCGTTTGGTTTATCTTCATGCAGGTTGTCCAAAGTATCATCTATCATTTCAAACACACTACCAATGAAATCACAAAACAGCTACTAATGAACTTAATTATACATGCATTCAAGCTTTTAAATTAGTTTCTACTTTTTCCCTTTCTTTGTTATTTATTTGCAGCATAATTGAATCCAGCCCTATATTTACCACCTTTTGGTTGTTCTCCAGAATTGCTTGAACTGCAAGGAGGGAGATGGACAAAGATTGTGAGAAGTTGGGAGTGGAGGAGCAACTGGAGATGGTGGCCAAGACCTTTGTAGAACACTACTACCGCCTGTTTGATACTGCTCGGCTTGCTCTTCCATCCTTGTACCACCAGACCTCAATTCTTTCCTTTGAAGGCCCGAAGGTGCACGGCGTGGAGGAGACCGGCCGGAAGCTCGCACAGCTCCCCTTTGACCAGTGCCGACACTTTGTATCAACCGTGGACTGCCAGCCTCGCCAAGTTCGCCGGTGGCATCCTTGTCTTTGTGAGTGGCAATCTTCAGCTGCCCGGTGAGGAACACCTGCTCAAGTTCAGCCAGGTAACAATTTTCCCCTTCTTTCATTCAAAATATTCGAGGTAATGAACTTAATTATTATATGGAAAGATGGATGTGAAGTGTAATTAGAATTATGCATGCATGGTTTTTATTGCAGATGTTCCAGTTAGTTCCCACACAGCAAGGGAGCTTTTTTGTGCAAAATGATATTTTCGTCTGAATTATGGTTGATATGATTTAGGTCTTGAGGTAACTCAGGAGGAATGAATGAAGCTTTGTGTGGTATTGAATAAGGATGTTTTGCTGATTGGTTTGTTTTGTTTTAGATATGTTTGATTGTTCTGGTTTTCATTCTGATGTTTAACTTTGTTGCAATAAAAGAAATTGATGTCCTTGTTCTGTCTCATTTTTTTTTTTAATTTGAACATTTAGCAAAAGCTGATGGGTTTCACATGACTCGATCACCAACCAATTTCTGGTGCTTACCCTAAAAAATCACCTGTTTTAAACTCATTGCATGGATAGCAGTTGGTACCAGCAAATCAACAATGAAGGTAATCAAATGCTGATTTTCAAATTTGCTTTTACTCTCAAAGAGAAAAATAATCTCAAAGATGTATAATTTCTTATACATATAGGCTGCAGTTATGAACAACATATGATCCTTTGTTTTTATTTTAGAAGTAAATTTCTTAAACAATCCAAAAACTCCAAGCTCTGTTTCTATCCAGAGAAAACAGAGGAAGAGGTTGTCTTATCTTCCTTCCATAGTGATAACAGAGCAGCATAATACCACGTTACGTTTATTAACTAAGAAGAGAAAGGAAAGGACAACCAGAGTGCAAGTGATACAAACTGACACATAACAAAGTTACGAGATCGATTTGCAGCAAGAAAGATGCAAATTAAAACAGTCCCTCAGTGAAAGCCACTCCAGTGGACTTGAGCCAAGATCCGCCCTGGATAAGCCCGGCCACGGTGAATGTATTGGCGACTTTGACATCAGTGATCACTTTATATCCAACCCAGTTGACCCTCCCGCTGGCCAAGGCGTACTTGTTCATATACTCCCGTAGAACAAGGTCTTGAGCCAAGTCACCACTCCACTCCAACCACCCCTTGGGATTAATATGATCATCAATGTAAGACCGCATGAACACAAATTCCCCGAAGTACTCCTTCCATGGCGGCCTAGGTAATGCATCGTATCGTACCCTTCACCGGCACCAAGTCCGAGCCGGCACCACTCTGCTCGATTGCGCACCGGCGTGCGGTGTTACGGTTCGGGTCCGTCCTCCCGAGCCGTCATCGATTCTGGTTGTCCATGGGGCCGCGCGATGATTTGGCGATTACGAGTACAACGGCGCGATTGCCGAAGATGAAATCAATCGTGCGGATATCGAAAGCAATCACGATAGAACTGGCGCAAAGAGTGCGCATAGAGCTTGTCTTGGTAGGCGTCGATGCTGCAGCGATTGATCACCGATTGGTCCGCCCCTACCCGGCGCCACGGCTTGGTGCTTTATCGCGCCGGCCGTGTTCTCTATCTTCAGGTCCTGCAGGATCAGTCCGTCACCAACCGCAGCTGCATTTCATCAAACACTTGGTTGTTAAACATAGTCCTATATTGCTAGTAGACGACGAGTGTGAAGGACTTTTAAGCATTAGGGTGAGGTTTTTGGATGAAACCAAAACAAAACCACTTAGTTTGAATAGATAATATCATACTAATTATGTAGTGACGTGTGAACAATATTTGATTTTTTTGATTTTCATTTACTCACCTACGGTGGCGCTGTTGAAGGTTGTGGTTCCATCAACGAAGTTGAGGCTGCCGGTGATGACGGTGGCCGTCATGCCATCACCGACTATCATCACGTTCTTCTTCGTCTTGCCGATGCTGACGATCTCTTTGTAAACCCCCTTCTTCACATAAATAACGTACCGTCTCGTGCTACGATCAGGAGCCGAATCCACAGCCTCCTGCACCGTCTTTGAACTTCCCACTCCCGTCCTTGGCCACCACAACGTCTGCTTTGATATCGCTGGCTGAGCGAGCTTCGAGTAGCTTGCACGGTCATGCGCGGAGCTATCCACGACGGGAAGTCGAACACCTGAGAGACAACATCATCGTGACTGCTGGATCGAGAGGCAGCATTCAACACGGCGAGTGACGCTACTGCGGATGCCATCAAGGACTTGAGCTGAGCCTCCATGGAGAGCTTCACGTACCCATCCTAGCCCGTCGAGGCATGTGTCGTGATTAGTGAGAACAGCGCTGAGCCAGGTACGCACGTCAGTGTGCACCCTCTATTGATTCCCGAGACCGACCTGAGCATAAGGTCACGGGAGAGGTCGAAACAGCAGCAGGCAGTCGGCGAGCGCTGCCTGCTGCTTCGGCTCGCTGTTCCCGCGGCGATGAAGCTCAGTAGCAGCGACGATGGCAGTGCCGAGCTGCGCGAACGATGAGTCAAGGATTGTGCGCAGGATGAGCAAGGGGCCGGGCTGGGGACTTTGCGTGGCAGTGAGTGCGTTGGAGACTATCGTGTGGCATGAAGATGGGTTTGGAGAGTTGGTGCAAAGATCAGAGGGGTTGAGGGTGGTGGTGGCCGTGAACTGGAGATTGATGATAGCTGCCACGAAGATGATGGCTATTAAGGAGAGTGTCACTAAGAGGGCTTTGCAGAGGATGGTGGTCTTCCTCGTAGGAGAGCCAAGGAGGGGTTCATGACTTGGTGCCATGATAGCTAGCGTTCGAGCTTCTGGCAACTCCAATTGGGTCGTATTTAGAGACGAGGAAAGGCGAGGATAATATTAGTTTATGTTGAAACTTGGTGTTAAAAAATGATTTATTAAGAATAAATAAATAAATAAATTCTGAATGAGCACATGCACCGTCTAAGACACTTTGACTTTGTTTGGTTGGGGGTTATCTTTGGGATTTTAAACATAGTTTCGATATAACTCCAACATGGTTTTGATGTTATCCTTTAGGGATAATCCCAACATAGTTCTCGAAAGCCGATAATATAGTTTCGATGTTATCATTTAGGGATATAACACAATTTTCAATGAAGAAGCTTTTTCCCTAGCCAAAATTTTAAATTAAGATTTAAAAATATAGCACCAATATATATTCAACACGACTATCTCATTATTAATATCTTGTTTTAAAATTTTTCTACAAAAATTTGAAATTTTTCAAAACTTATTCCTAATCTCAGTGGGAATAAGCTCAACCAATACAACCTGGGGCTATACCTTCATCTCCTGGCATCGCGACATGGTTTGAGCGATTTATTAGTCGTGGTTGCGCTACTAATCTTGTTCATTGTTGGTGCTGGTATTGCATTATTTGTCGATGGACTGTGGATCACGGGGTTTTTAAGAATATTTTTAGCGAGACTGTGGTTCCCATCCAATGAGTACTACTTGTTTTCTAACTTTTCTTAGTTGCCATCTTTTGGAAGGATTGTTGGGCTGTGAATCAATTTTAACAAAAGTGCAACCATACCATTAGCAAAACATGGACACACTCATCTAGATAGTCCATTACCTAATTACATCACTCCCTAATTACAAAGCACTCTCTAACAAAGCAAGAGGGTTGTTGGACTGTGGGTCACGGGTTTTTCTTTTTCATTAGAATAGTGTAGCGAGGTGTGGTTCCATCCAATGACTTCTTGTTTTCGTGCATGTTATTTAATCTTTTGTATTAATGAATTATAGTTTTTTTTAATGCCATTTTAAGGATTGTTGGGGTTGTGAATCAAATTTAATAAAAAGTGCAATTCCATACTAATAGCAAAACAAAGATACACTTACCTAGATAACCAATTATCTAATTACATTTACTCCCTAATAAATATTTAGAGATTCCGGTCTCAAGAGAGAGCTTGAAGAAGGAAGATTAGTTGACCTTCATCCATAAAGTAAAAACAAAACGACATCTTAAAAAAAAAGATTTCCATCTTTGGGGAGACGAGCTGCTCTCTTTAAACTCATTATTGTCAATAATATCAATACACTAAATGTCAATATACCGCCTATTGGAATGGGTGGATTTGAGACATTGATATAGTCGAGGGTTTCTTTTGGTATGCGTAGATATATACAAAGTAATATGCCTACCGGTTGTAAAGCTAGGAGCATTTATGTAAATCAAAAGAACGAGGATTGAGAATCTTGAACCTTCAATAGACTCTGTTAGGAAAATGATGGTAGAGGATTATCAAGGGATCGAAGCTAGTATATATAGTAAAATATTTAAAGATGTGTATTTTAGGAGAAGTTTCACAAATTCATCCAAACCAGCACCAATAAGAACATCTTTCTTCTGGAAGCCAAGAGCAGAGTGTGGTCCTATTAAACATCACCACAAACCTAGGGAATAGAGAAGCCACGTAGCATTTAAAAATTAAACTCCACTTAGTTGATAAAAGAATGCAAAATCCTTACACCAGATAACTTTTTTCACAAAAGGGGTTGGAGGGGTACACGCACAATCTATTTCATCTGTGAAACGAACAATTAATGGGCCTGCATACATATGTTCATCTCACACCCTTTGCCATCAACATCCTGATCCATTATCAAAACCTATTCGGCTAAGCAAATCCCCACAATCTATCCAAAATATATGGGGAGCCACAATCCTTGCCGCAGAGGTAGATAAGACCTTAAAATAGGGGTGAGAACTAGTTATAATAGTTATCATATGAAGTATATGGAAAAAAAGGAATAGACAATATTTTTAAGACAAACGCCATACTTTTTAAAACTAATTTGTGAGATTCACTATCTTATCTTTATCTTGGTTTGGTGCTTAGCTCGCGAAATCAAAATGTTCGAGATTGAAGGCAATTAAAAACTTGATCAACACGTAAAGTTCAACCGAGACCCCAACTCAAGGAGATGGTAACAAGGGTTGAAACCTTCAAGGTGAAATATCACACCAATAGACTAGACTTAAGGGAATTGAGCAACAAAGCAAAGTTGTTACATCAATGCAATTTATATCTGCTTTTGTGTATTTTTCGTCTAGTTTATAACAACAATGTTTATCACTAAAATATGGTTAATTCATTTTAAAAAATAAATACATAAATCATAGTTTATGATGTTTATTGGGAAGGTTTGATGCTTGCTTGAAATTTTAATCAAACAAAATAAGTAAGTTCGTTTTATTATACCAAATGTTATAACAATTCTTGTGTCATAATAAACAATAAAGCAGATGCTAATCAACACTTGTGTCATAATTGTCATTAGTTGATTAGATTTCATCTGTTTACTTTTCAATTGGGAATTCAACTTTCGGCCATCAATGAAGAACACCGGCGGCAACTTACCTCTCTCTCTCTCTCTTTTTTTTCCTCTTTTCATGCCTGTGCTTATCTACTCTACCTTTTTGACTATTTTCCATTCTTTAAAATTAAAAGTTGCGTGTTAAATTTGAGAAAGTTTAATTCTGTGTCAAAGTGACTCTGAAAACTTATCCTATAACTACAATAGAAAAACATCTTAGCCATGTGAACTATTGCTGCCATTTGATTTTTTTATGAATTGTCTCTACCATTAATATATTTGTTATAGGGCACATGTTTGACAAAAAGCAACATAGTTGTTGTGCAAGTACAATAAAATAAGTGACTCTCAAAATTTTTTTTTCCCTTTTTATCTATTGGAGTGGATAAATTATATTTATATTTATTTATAATAATAGATTAAATCTCACATTACGTGACTTCAAGCCCCAAGAGTTGAGATATAAAAATTCAATTAAAGCGCGCTTTTCTCATTGACCTGAGTTCATGGTAGTGAGTATTTTAGACTCCTTCAAGTAACCGCTTGACCCTATATCAGTGTCATCACTTCGAAGAGCCATTACGTCAAGCCTCTTGCATATAATCTGTCTTTGACGTGGGCTTAACTTCTTAACACCTGTAATTTTTACTTAGATTATATATGGAGCATCGAATTTTAGGCTTTTTAGAGGGTATAGAGTTGCATTTATCTCCCCATGAAAAGCTGAGGTAGAAAGCAGAGATATAGTGAATAGGCTCTTACCAATAAACGCAGTATATACATCACGTTGTTTGTGTGACTCTCAAAACTTATCCTATAACTACTATAGAAATTTCTTCTTCCATTATTGGTAAGCAATCTAGATATCCTTGCCATGTGAACTCCATTGCTGCCATTTGATTCTTTTTTATGAATTGTCTCTACTATATTTGTTACTAGCGCAACATGTTTGGACAAAAGAGCAACTAGTGGTTTATTGCAAAATTACAATAAAAAAATGCCAATCCTTGGGTCATTAAGTGAATTCTTGTAAAAGAGTTCACCGGAGAAAGGACACTGCCATGGACACACTGTAGGCCCCATGGTTTTATTCGTTTCTTTTGTGTTTGGAGGATGTAAGAAAGTTGGGTTCATCATAAGAATTGTATGAGAGCATTATGGGTTGTGTGGTTTGGCCGACAAAAAGATGAAATCCGATCTAGGGATTAAGCCCCACAACTCCATGTGTTAATTCTGAGATTCTCACAAGTGGTAGATTTGGAAATATATTGCGTGCATATCAAGATCAACATGCTTTCTAACATGGTTTGATTAGGATTGATTCTTCTTTTTTTTTTTTAAATAAAATAGATATTTAAAAGACTAATAAATTTAGCAAACGGCAAAAAGCGCAAAGGCTGCCAATATATATGATCAAGGAAGAGGGCAATGAGAGAGGGACGTAGAGACACCATCTCGATAGCAAAGGCTGATATAAACAAATATCTATATTACCTTTATTGAGAATTTTATGCGCCTTTGCTTAACTTATTCTATTATCAATTATTATAAAATAAAACATGATTTATCTATTTTATTAAAAAATATAATTATAAATCTTGATACATAGAAGATGAGTATAGTGAAAAAGCGATAAACACCAGGCAAGTATTCATGTGCTTCCTCTGCGGCCATTCGTTATTGTCTCTACATCCCATTTTGTATTTTAATTGTTTGGGGAGTGCAATTTTCTTTTTCATATAAAAGTTTTTTTTTTTGACAGGTAGAGCTTGTATCAAGCTATCTTAAAAACCAAAAGTGATAAAGGGATCAAGTGAAGCTTCAAAACTCCATTGCCTCAAAGCAAGAAATTTGAAGCTCTCCCAATTGGCTTTCTCCAAATTTCACCTTATCCGTGGCCCCATCGCAAGACCCTCGAATTTAGAAGCAGTAGATACTCCCTCGCGATTGAAGTCTCCAAGCCTTCAGTGCCGCAAGTATATCCTCAAGGCTATGCGGTGTTAAGCTCCCTGTGGACAATGGGTCAACCAACTTGACCAAATTCTTGAAAATTGTTTCTTCTCCATATGCTCTCGTAATACTTTGGACTTCATGTTCCTGTATCTCCCAAGCTGACCTGCATATCCACATTTGTAATTAACTCATGAATTGTAATACAATCAGTTGCCATATTCTTTCCAAATTGAGATTGTTAAACTCCCTGCGACATCTCCGGTGCAGTAGAGAACTATCGCTCATCAATTCTGCCTGAATGTTAGATTCAATAATACCAGTGATACAGCTCCCGCCATACATACGTAATCTTTTACCCTCAGTATCACTTCCACAAAACCAATACCAGGCATGGTGAGGATTCATTAATCCAAGAAGCATCACAAAAAATACAATTACCATATTATTAAAATGCCAGATGAGTAAAAGATATTCCCTCGATTCTTCCCTTGTTTTACGCATAAGTATTCCCTGTATTTTGTAATGCATAATCGGCAAATTTGCGGGGCCTATCGCTTTTGCCACTGGAATACAGAGTTTCACATCGGCCTTCCAGATACTCCAAGCACATGTGGCCACTTGAGTGCCTTGTAAGCAGTCAGGGGGCGGTGATTACCCATGTTCCCGAGGATGTTACAAGCCACTGTATCCTTCCATCACATTTTTTGAATAACCCTCCCCCATGTGATGTTTGCTACAATGTTCCAAAGCACTGTTTGCCTGGCACAATGCATTTATGCAATGATATGCTCTAGTGTTTCTACTTCCAATTCACAAAGGGGACAAGGACTTTGAGGCCCAATTCCGATTCGGATACAAGTGTTCAAATGTGCAGGAATCCCTTCCATGAAAGAGCCTCCAAAGAAAAGTTTTTTGACCTTTGGGCTCACATGGAGTTTCCAAATACTATTCCAACCCCCCAAATTTCATTGGCAAGGAACAAGGTTACGATTGAAATATTTATATACACATCCTGACTAACTTCACCGGAGATCTCTTTTGATGAATTCAAAACCCAATGATTAGAACAACTATTGGAAAAAACCATTTTACTCACCCTACTACAATCGAGAGAATCCCTCAGAGACACTTTCGATAATGTATTAAGATTCAATGATGAATTGCTCACAAAATCTAGGAAATAGACATTACCTCCAGCGATGTAGGTATCCATGTTTATGTAAGTAGTGGTTTCAAAAGACAAAGTGGAATTTCAAACAAATCCATGGATCATTCCGTAAGGAAATGGAGTCTCCATTGGATTGCATGTGTTAATCACACAAACATGGCCTACGATAAGTGTATGGTTGTTCTACATAACATTCTATAAAACCAAGACACATTACTCCTGTTGGAGGTTTGGACCGAGGGTTTTAAACCTCCATATTTTAAGATAAATAATGTTAACCCAATGTTTTATTTTCATTATTGTAGCAGAAGACATTCTTAGCCATAAGAGAGGTCTTGGACATTTTCGAGAAGATTTCGACTCCCAATCCCTCTTCCCTCTCCAAATTACCTTATCCAAGTGTAGTGGTGCTCCGGCTTCATAGAGATGGTATTTGCCACCAAAGGCTGATTTTCACCCCCACAAGGAATCTCAGGCCTAGTTTGGAAATTCGCCTAAGGGTTGTATCGAGAATCGGATAACATGATGGGGATACACTTGGTATTGGGACATCGTGGTATCATAACTAACTATCATGACCCTACCGACTAAGGATATAGTAAAGCGGTTGCCCATGCATTAAGGCTAAGTATGGTTTGTTCTCTCCACTAGGAGGTTGCCATTGATGCGATCGATATCTTTTAGGAGAGATCTCAACTCCCTGATATTTCAGAAGGGCCACTCTCTCAAGTTGCATCATCCCCAAAGTGATATAATGGTTTGCACTACAAGCTCTCCCACTTTGCCTCCCAACTTGAAGATAAATATTAGACGGCTCAAATTAGCTCTCCTTGTGACCAAGTAAAGCTCTTTGTATTTATCAAGATTTAATGCACATGTGATTTTCTGGCACAGCGGTAACCGATTTGGTGGCCTTGGTAACTACTAATTAAATCATCAAGAACATCAAATGGGAGATTGAAGTTTCTTTCTAATCTCCCATCAAAACCAGGGATCCTATTCCTTTGCATAGCAAGATTAAGCATGGCTGACAAGTTCTGGGAAACAAGTAGAAAAAGAAAGGGGGAAATAGGGTCCCCTTGTTCGGCTCCTCAAGTGGTTGAAAGTAGGCTTAAACCATTGATGGAGTTGTCCATGTAATTAAAAAAGCAAAGGAGGCGGTGGAGATACAAGGCCTCTAATCCGGGATATCCAAATACTCCCGGGGGAAGTTCATTAATGTGAGGGTAGTAAGGATGGCATTCCATTCCTAGGGCATCCATATGCCTTTTACGATATCAATTTTTAATTAACATCCTAGATAGAGGATTGGGATTCATTTTTCTAAGGAATGGGCAATCTCTTATGCTGACAAATTTCATGTTTGTTGTCAAATGTAGATCTTCACGCAAGAAACCACTGCATTACCTCAGGCCTATAAGTTTACGGATGAGCTCCCTTAGAGATCTATTGGTGAGGATTTTTATAACAACTTATAACATACATTGCAAAGTGATATTGAGTGCAGATTCATTGAGCTCTACTTGGAGTTTGTCTTTCTTGGGTATCAAGACACTGATAAGTCACTACTTGAGGAAGTAGGTAAAAGTAGCATTACGAGAAGAAGGCTTCAATGAAAGCTTTAATCAAGGGTTCCTTAACAAGCTTTTCCCAATAAAATAAATAGAACTCTACATTAATCCCATCCCGAGTGTCACTGGGCTCTTTCACTCTAGCCATAGATTTAAGGGTTTGCAGTATATTTCAATATCGGGCCATTCTTGTCCTAACCAAACTTGATGCATGGCCTTCCCTTACAGTAAGGGTTGGTAAATCAGGTGGCAACCTTTGACAAAAAGATCACTAATATATCAAGGTTGTTGGAAGCGGACTCCATAATTTGGTATAGAAATCTATGAATTCCCTCTACCAATACAAAGTTGTTCACTATCATATCCCCTTGGTCTCATTAACAATTGCTGAAATCTTATTATGCGATGACCTCTCGATCCTAAGCTTGATTTATGGAAAGAAGAAGCTGATATTAAAATCACCATTCCTCACCACATTAATCTTTTACTCTACTGTGCCCATCTAATAGAGTTACATTTGAGTAATGCCGCATGTTTGTTGTAGGAACTTCTAAGAGGGCAATAGAATTTAAGTCATTATATCCCATTGAATTTTCAAAAGACTCAAGAAGGCAAAATATCCTCCTCGGTTCTCAATAAGCCTTCATCTAAGGGAATGCATTCCGGACTTTTTCCAATTTACAAGAGAGGTTTTGGTCTCTTGGATAATGTGGATGACTAAATGTATGCATGGGAGAAGTATTAGTTCTATATAATTCCATGCTTTGAAAACAGATTTATGACACTTATCATACTCAAACCAAAAAGTTTTCAAACCTAAAAAACCACTCCTCTTATGTTGACTAAAAAATTTTGCAATGAGAAACATAGGAGAGTGATCGAGGGAGAGTTCGGAAGCCAAAATGTTTGTGAAATTAAGTAAATATGAATCAAAGCAAGATATCTTGAGCCTTTAGTTAGTTGTAGGGAAAACTTAGTCAAGTCTTGCCCATATTCTAAGCTAAAGCTACCCTACAGTTATTGCACGCAAGTGAAAGGAGTCCCATAAAAGCCCAAGTCCAAAAGTTGATTTTGGCTTACAAAAATCTCTAAAATGCCTTGATTTTGAAGAATAATGATCAAAACTTCACCACCTCTATGCTCATTTGAGTTTAAAATTGCATTAAAGTCCCCAAAATGATCCGAGGTAAATTGAGAATAGAAATATGAGATAGTTCATTCCCATAAAGTTTTTGTAAATTTCCATTTGTGAATTGTAAAACAACAGCTTAAAATCCATTCTTTAGAGCTTCTCGATTCGATAAAACCATTCTAGTACAATGCAAATCCTTGGCGAATGGGCGAGAGAGGGTGATCTTTCCGTCCTCTGTTTCCGAGGAAGGATAGTGATTCCTGACGTACACCTGAGATAGTAGAGCCGCCCATTGCCATTTGCCTTTTAAATTATTTACAAAAATCAGTTGCTGTTACCTCATCGCTCTTATTTCAACTGGGCGGAACCAATACACGGTGGGAAGAAATGCTCCCTCATTAGAGCTTTTGATCCACCATATAGATGCTTGGGGCTTGATGCTGCTACAAGTTCAACAAACTATTTTGATAGAATCCATATAACAATTAGTGGAAGATACTTGTACCAAATTGATTCACGGGATTAAATGTCCCTAATCTCCATATGTGGATTGATCCTGCGACCCTTCTTTGCACAAGTGGCGGCTTTAATCTTCCCTCTTCTTGCCAAAGCTTCAAGCAGCATCATTACAATACTGTACCAATGGCATATCATCGTCAAATATTTCAATCCCTTACCTTTATCACGCCTTTCTTCCTCCCATATTTTGTCGCCAAGTGGTTGCTCATGGTCTGCCCTTGACGCTTTGAGTGCCAAGGTCCTTTCGGCCAGCCGAGACGGGGCATGTGCATCCGGCAAGGGATCACAGTGAGGAGAGGTAATTATTTCTGAGGATACGGATCATCATTT